>CM035126.1:69015053-69615053 GCA_020205555.1 Panax stipuleanatus
TGTATTGTGTTACGTGTTGCTCCATGGAAAGGAGTTACGAGATTAAAAAGAGAGGAAAGCTCAACCCACGATTTATTGGTCCATTTGAAATTCTCGACCGAGTAGATTGTGGCCTAAAACTCGCCTTACCACCAAGCATTCTCGTGTTCATAACGTTTTCACATATCTATGCTACGTTAAATATGTGAAAGACCCAAACCATATTATTGAATTAGAACCAGACGAGATAGCCAAAAATTTAACGTATGAGAGGTACCTGTCAAGATCTTGGATAAGAATGAGCATATCTACGCTTAAAGGTTTACTGTTGGAATTACATGAGAATGTTATCCTATTTTATATGACTGATTATGATATAATGAATGATATGCAGTATGCTTGCATTGATAAAAGCTATAAGTCCTTTAATACATAATAGGAATATATGTACAAGGACTTAGAATGAATTTGATTAAATAAGTTAGGTGATCCTACATAAGCAAAACAGCTTTGTAAAGTCCTTAAAAGAAATGACGACAAGGACTTTAATATAGAAAAATCAAGCTTGTTAGGTTGATCTTAAAAAGTGTAATAGATAGGCTTGTCTATTCGTCGAGCACTACAACAGCATCGTAGTCTGCCAGGAGAGACAAGGAAGACTCGAGAACTATCAAGGCGAATTGTAGTCTGAAAAGATAGTAGATCTCGGAGTTCGTAGTCTGCCAGGAGAGACGAGAAAGGATCGTAGTGTGTCAGGAAGAACTTTCTCAGAGCCATAGTCTGCTGAGGAAGTCGTGCTCAAAATTGTAGAGAACAGCCTGTCTGTGAGCCGACTGAGCATCTGCCAGAGCTAAGTCAAGAATCGTAGATCACACTTGTAGTAGTGGAGTCTACTGATCATATCAGAGGCAGAGATCAGTCGAGCAAGATCAGACAAGGACAGCAAGCATGAAGGCAAAAATTATAGTCTGTCAAGATCTGATCTCGGACACTAGTGTCTGCAGAAAAAGGCTAAATCGTAGTCTGCATGACTTAGGCGTCTACAGAGGTGCTCACAATGCCAAGGCAAAATTTAATGTCAACACGAATCTCAACAGATGAGCACTCCTATAGAATCCAAAGATGAAGCCTCTGGTCTGAGCCACAAAGATACATTCCACCTGAAGGAAACCATAGAGCACTCAATGAATGGCCTGCATTCAATCAGAAGATCTAAGCACAAACTCAATCATCGTCCTGGTTGAGGAGTAAAGCCATTCAGGAGAAGTCTTCCACAAGCAAATCCTAAAAAGACTTCAGATATAGTGACTGACTAAAGAAAGTTAGCAGTGCAGTAGCAACAGAAAGTCACATGATCTTGGAATTAACCAGTATCGTAGTGTTTGCCAAACGAGCAGGAACTGATGCAGTTTACAAAGAGATAACTGGCTAGCTTATGAAGACCAAGGACAAGAAGTGATTAAGGCATTTAGGGTCAGACCATTATTGATAGTGTGAAAACGGGAGGATGCACCAGGAGAAAGAGAGCTGGTATGGCGCATAAATCTGATGTGTCTTATATTCAGAAGGAGGCCAGAACGAAAGTCCAAGCTAATCAGTTCTATAGAATCATCAAGGCAAGCAGAGTGTTGAAACACGACACAAGAGAAGGAAGAGGTGTTCTACATTGTATATCAAAGACATCTTCAGAATCATAGTGTATCTCAAACCAGTCAAAGAGCAACAATTCAACAAGAACAACGCTAACGATCAAGGTCAAGAACAGCTGCATCAGAAGCGTAGAGTTCAGTTGTAGACCCCAACTTTTATGAATAAGATTTAGTTTTCTTTATATAGTATTTCGAACAGTAAGGGGTTAATATGAAAGTTATGGGTGAAATGTGCAAACATTTTTAAAATGAGCAAGTGGTTATAAAATATTCTGTTTGTCGGGGAATAGTCGTTTGGGTCGTGGAATATTCTTGTTGTCGGGGAATATTCGTACGACGGCGCAGCTATTTGGTGGGCCCCACAACGGAATAACTGTCGGATATAGAAAGCGACAGAAATAACTTTTTACAAAATAACGGCGTGGTTGTTACCGTTAGTACGGTTGAAATACCCTGTGGTTAAAATACGTGATACGCGGTGTTGAACAGTAGCACACGGTATCGCACAATATTTCGAATTATTGAGTCTTACGTGAGAAGCCATTACTCAATAATGGTTACAGTAATTACTGTTCATATTTTATATTAGTGACTCAATAATTGCTACGTTGATATTTTATATTATTGACTCAATAATTGCTTGCATTGATATTTTAATTGACTCAATAATTGCTACGTTGCTATTTTTATGATTGATTCAATAATGGCTACAGTTGATATGTTGTAGTATTGATTCAATAATTGTCATTGCACAGTATTTCACATTATCAACTCAATAATTCATATTATTTGAATAATATTATTAGATAGCATTATTGACCAATGTCTAAGGAAGTTCTGTCTAGGAGGGGTTATTTAATTGCGCGCCAGTAAGGAGAAGTCCTTATCGGAAGGCCCCCTCTTTCCTAGGAACGACCTGGTTGTCAATATTGTAGTTCTGTAATATTATCTGTGAATAATTAATTATTGATTTATATGATAAGGAAATATTTATTTGGTGGATATTAAAGAAGGAATTGGCGCTGATGAGTTTTTATCAATATTTTGGTGTGAGAAATCATCTGTTTATGGATTTCGGATAATTTATATTTGGAATTTGAAAAAACTTTCTTCTGCAAAGTTGTAGAGAATTAAATTTCCTATGGAAGGACATAAAATTTGTATTTTTCTGACAAATGGGCTATTATTATGAATTATTGAAGTTTCGGAAAATATATATATTTTTTATGGGCGTGCCCCACTTTTGTTGGAAGAAACTTTTAGCCGCCAGGCGGCGGAAATTTTGAAAAATAATAATATTTTATTCATTTAGTCTCCTTTGGCATCCTAAGCTTTTCCTATAAATAGGGTGCTTAGGTTAGAATTGAAAATCACACCAGAATCAGAAGTTTTCTCTCTCTATAATATCGAGCGTATTTTTGTGAGTATTTCAATACTTTGAGTGTTGCTATTCAGTGCAAGTTTTCTTCGATATTATATCCGATATTCCAGTCAGAGGTACTATCTTTTTGAGGTAAGGGATGTTATTTTCTTTCGTAAATGATATTATTCTTTTCAATATCATTATACAGAAATATTGTCATGGATTTTATGTTGAAATTCTTACTTTTTCCGTCGGGGTTACTATTCACGTATACGGCACTATTCACGTATACGGCACTATTCACGGAAAAATTAAATTTTCTTCTATTTGTCCAAATTGCTTGTTAAGGTTACTATCTTTGATTGAATCCAAGTTTTGAGCTCTATTCTTGAATTTTGCTCCATAATTGATTATTACGAGGTATTTTTGAATTGGATATACTAAAATACGAATCCTTAGTCTTTGTCTTTTATCTCACTGGATTCATTTTTTTAAAAATGTTTTTCATCATTCTCAGTCCTAAAAGGTGATGTAACTGAATATCTTTGGCCTGTAGAGCAAAGATGAATGATTACTTGATGAATATCTTTGGCCTGTAGAGCAAACATGAATGATTACCTGATGAATATCTTTGGCCTGTAGTGCAAAGATGACAGGTGTTGAGATGAATATGACCACTGATGATACAAATGAATATCTTTGGCCTGTAGTGCAAAGATGAATATTGATTCGAGATGTATATTGATTGATGTTACAGGGATAAAATATTGATGATGGACTTTTAAATCATAGAAGATAGTAGACTTCATTCTCTACTTAACTCTTCTAATGATTTGTTATTTCCGCTGCGAATATTGATCTAAAGTTGGTTGTCCATTATATTTATCTGATTTGTTGAAGACTAACGATAATTTATTTTCCATTATCTTAGTCATAATATTCTTTACTGAGCTAGTTGAGCTCACCCTTTTCATCTGTTGTCCTCTTCAGGAAATGAGAATGTTGCGGGAACTAGTCGGGGGACAGAGTGATGGTCCGAGTTAGAGCAGTAGTAGTCCTCACTATTTCTGATAAATAGTGTGATAATAATTGTAATGAGGACTTAGTTTGAATCTTAATATTTTCTACATATTTGTATTGAGACTCACAGTTGTGTGGTCGTATTTTGCACGACCGTATGATATAAAGTTTGTATTTGAATTCTGTACCATGTATTTGGCGACTCAGAATGGGTTGGGTTGAATGGACCTATTCTAGGGGGCGTCACAGTTGGTATCAGAGCCATAAGTAAAGAGCCCCGAGCCTCTATCTGGTGACTTCCTGTGTATGGGGGATGCACCGAAGCCAGACTCTCCGTAGGGGACGCCGTTCTGCGGTGGCAAACTGATAGGTATCATTGTGAGGTGCTGTCCAAGGTTGGGACAAGAGTCACAGTTGGTATCAGAGCTTAGGGATATGATCTCTGGCGGAGATCGGGGAATAGAACTAGGAGGGGAGAGACGAGTAAATCCTTCGCTAGTGTGTCCTACCTAAGCTTATGTGGTATTTAATTGGTCAGTCGGAGCATAGGGTTAATATGTGATATGTTGATTTGTTTAATTAACCCTTGTTTATGGCAGTATTTGAGAATGGCAGCTGAGAATGTTAACAACGAAGTGAATGAGACCGTGGAGACACCTTTAATCGTTAATCAGGAGAACATGCAACAAGAAGGCAATGTTCATCCTGAAAATAATGCTGGTCAGACGATAAACGATGAGATGTTTAGAAGTTTTTTGCAGTTTATGCAAAACCAGACGAGGGAGACTCGTGTGCAACATATAGGTGGCGATAATAACAACACGCGAGTTGTTACTACTAAGCAGTTCAAAGAATTGGGACCACCAGAGTTTCTGGGAAAGCCAGATCCGATCAAGGCAGAGACGTGGATTAAACAAATTATCAAGATATTTGATGTCTTGGGATGCACGGAGGAACAGAAGGTTCCATTCGCCACGTTTATGTTCCGTGGAGAGGCAGATTACTAGTGGGAATCCGTGAAGCGTACCCAGCCTGCCGCACTCCAGATGTCTTGTTAAGCGTTCCAAAAACTGTTTAATGACAAGTACTTTCCTGAAAGTATTCGTCATATGAAGGAGGTAGAGTTTATCCGACTGGAATAAAATAACATGACGGTATCCCAATACGAGGCTAAGTTCGCGGAGCTGTCCAGGTTTGCACCTCATTTGGTGGAGAATGAGGAACGTATGACGCGGATGTTTCTAAGAGGTTTGAAACCCGAAATACGTCAATACCTCATTTCTCATAAATTTTCTTTATATTCGAATGTAGTAAATAGGGCCCAATTATTAGAACGAGATAATGATTATGTTCAACCGAGGGACCACAACTAAGGTCGTACCGGTGGCAGCAGTCATCGGAGCAATGACAACCAGCGAGGAGGAAAGTATTACAGAAGCGGTAACCACTACGGTGGTTATCGTGGTCATGATAGTAGAAGAAGCGAATCGGGAGGAGATTTCAAGAAGAGAAGGTACAACAATGAGAACGCGAAGATGTCAACATCAGCACCAGCATTAACTGTTTCGAGGGGAGGAGAACGACCACCGGTCGTATGCTTTAAATGCGGGAAAGAGGGACATATCAGCCCAAACTGCCCACAACAGTTCAAAGGATGCTATAACTGTGGAAAAGAAGGACATATAGCTCGAGATTGTCCTGTTACGAAACCAAGTTCAGCGGGGGTGGTGATTCCAAAGGCGGTTGCAGACAAGTCAAAGTCGGTGATTCCTGGAAGAGCGTTTGTCTTGACAGCCCAAAACGCGAGGAATCCACACGAGGTGATTACGGGTAAGCTGATCATAAACTCTTGCGAAGTTTATACCTTGTTAGATACCGGTGCTACCCATTCCTTTATTTCACCTGCTTGTGCTCAACGTTTGAACTTGACTTCTGATAAATTAGACTTTGACTTATCTGTTAAAACTCCGTTAGGAGAAACCTTTGTTACATCTACAGTTTACAAATCTTGCTTGATTCAGATTGGTACCCTTACCCTACCTGTTGATCTTATATCTTTGAAAATACTTGCATTTGACGTGATTTTAGGAATTGACTGGTTAACCACTTACCATGCCAAAATTGATTGTTTTCGTAAGGTTGTTAGTTTTCATATTCCTAATCAACCTGTTGTGCGAATCCAAATCACCAAACCACTAAAATCAGTCAATATCATTTCAAATCCCAAGGCTATTCGTTTATTGAAAAACGGATGTCAAGCTTTCTTAGCTCATGTCACTGATCTAAACCAGAATACATCAGATTTGAATGATATTTCCGTTGTTAATGAGTTTCCTGATGTATTTCCCGAAGAACTTCCCGGTCTACCCCCAGAACGTGAAGTTGAATTCTTTATTGACCTTGAGCCCGGTAAAAAGCCCATTTCTAAAACCCCATATCGAATGGCTCCTATTGAACTTCAGGAGTTAAAGGTCCAATTACAAGAGTTGTTAGATATCGGTTTTATTCGTCCTAGTACGTCTCCTTGGGGTGCTCCTGTTTTATTCGTAAAGAAGAAAGACGGGAGTATGCGACTTTGTATTGACTATCGGGAGTTGAACCATGTCACCATTAAGAATAGGTATCCGTTACCTCGTATTGATGACCTGTTCGACCAGTTGCAAGGAGCGCAATTCTTTTCAAAGATCGATCTCCGTTCTGGATATCATCAGTTGAAGATTAAAACTGAGGATATTCCAAAGACTGCTTTTAGAACACGGTACGGGCATTATGAGTTCTTAGTCATGTCTTTTGGATTGACTAATGCTCCTGCTGCTTTCATGGATATGATGAACCGTGTATTTAAGGAGTATTTAGATCAATTCGTTGTTGTCTTTATTGATGACATCCTCATCTATTCTAAAAGCCGTGAAGATCATGAACACCATTTGAAGTTGGTACTTCAAAAGCTTCGTGAGAACAAGCTATATGCTAAGCTGAAGAAATGCGAGTTCTGACTTGAGGAAGTATCATTCCTTGGACACGTGGTATCGAAACGTGGAGTATCTGTGGACCCGGTGAAGATTGAAGCAATACAAAGCTGGGAGCATCCTAAGTCGGTGACCAAAGTACGAAGCTTTCTAGGCTTAGCTGGTTATTATCGGAGATTCGTAGAAGGATTTTCTCAAATCGCTACTCCATTAACTCAGTTGACCCGGAAAGATACGAAATTCATTTGGAGAGAGGAATGCGAGAAGAGCTTCCAAGAGCTCAAGAGGAGACTTATTTCGGCACCTGTTCTGACAATACCATCTGGTTCGGATGGATTTGTTATTTACAGCGATGCTTCGGGCAAAGGGTTAGGATGTGTTCTCATGCAACATGGGAAAGTCATAGCCTATGCCTCGCGACAACTCAAAGAATATGAGAGGAATTATCCTACTCATGATCTAGAGTTGGCAGCTGTCATTTTCGCGTTGAAGATCTGGA
Source organism: Panax stipuleanatus (assembly GCA_020205555.1). Classification (NCBI taxonomy): domain Eukaryota; kingdom Viridiplantae; phylum Streptophyta; class Magnoliopsida; order Apiales; family Araliaceae; genus Panax; species Panax stipuleanatus. The sequence continues at coordinate 69,022,533 of CM035126.1, forward strand.
GACACTACCTGTACGAGGAGAAAGTGGAGATTTATACGGATCATAAGAGCCTTAAATATTTCTTCACTCAGAAGGAACTCAACATGTGGCAACGACGTTGGCTTGAGCTGTTGAAAGATTACGATCATACTATCCAATACCATCCTGGAAAAGCGAACGTGGTAGCTGACGCGTTGAGTAGAAGATCATATGTGGGAACGAGTGCGATGATGTCAAGTATACGCGTAGAACCAGCTTTGATTGATAAAGTTAAAGCTGCTCAAGCTACGGATGCGGAGCTGATGAAGATGAAGAAGAAGGTGCAAGAAGGTGCAATTCCAGAAGCGAGAATCGATGAAGATGGAATACTTCGAGTCAACTCCAGACTTTGTGTTCCTAACGATTCCGACTTGAAGTATAGAATCATGATGGAAGCACACAACACACCGTTTGCGATCTATCCTGGGAGTACTAAAATGTATCGTGATCTTCGACATACATTTTGGTGGGGCAATATGAAGAGAGAGATCGCGGAGTTCATCTCGAGATGTTTAACTTGTCAACATGTAAAGGCGGAGCATCAAGTACCGAAGGGTCCATTGCAACCACTGGAGATTCCGAAATGGAAGTGGGAACACATTACGATGGATTTCGTTACGGGTCTTCCCAAGGTTTCTCAAGGCTTAGATGCGATTTGGGTTATTGTTGATAGATTAACCAAGTCTGCTCATTTCTTGCCGATACGAGACACTTATTCCCTTGAACGTCTTGCTCATATGTACGTGAATGAGATTGTGAGGTTGCATGGCATGCCAGTATCCATAGTTTCGAATCGTGATCCCAGATTTACTTCACGATTTTGGATCAGTTTGCAGAAAGCTATGGGCATAAATTTACGATTCAGTTCGGCTTATCATCCTCAAACAGACGGACAATCGGAAAGGACTATCCAAACTCTTGAAGATCTATTGAGACTCTGTGTTCTAGACTTCAAAGGGAGTTGGGATAAGTACTTACCATTGGTGGAATTCTCCTATAACAACAGTTATCAGGCAAGTATAGGCGTAGCTCCATTCGAGGCATTGTATGGGAGAAAGTGTCGCTCTCCAGTATGTTGGAACGAGGTGGGTGAAACAACATTGTTGGGACCGGAGTTAGTACGTATGACTACAGAAAAGATTCAAATGATCCGACAACGTATACAAACAGCACAAGGATCGACAAAAGAGTTATGCGGATCTTCATCGAAAGGACGTGGAATTTAATGTTGGAGACCATGTGTTATTACGTGTTGCTCCATGGAAGGGAGTTACGAGGTTTGGGAAGAGAGGAAAGCTCAATCCACGATTCATTGGTCCATTCGAGATTCTTGACCGAATAGGAAATGTGGCTTATAGACTCGCTTTACCTCCAAGCATGTCTCGTGTTCATAACGTGTTTCACATATCCGTGTTACGTAAATATGTGAAGGATCCAAACCGCATTATTGAGTTAGAACCAGACGAGATAGCCGAAGATTTAACGTACGAGGAGGTACCTGTCAAGATCTTGGATAGGAAGGAGCATGTCCTACGCTCAAAAATTATACCTCAAGTTAAAGTTTTGTGGAGAAACCATGCAATTGAGGAAATGACGTGGGAGTTGGAAACGGAAATGAAAGCGAGGTATCCTCACCTTTTCGACATACCAGGTACGTACGTCAATTTCGAGGACTAAATTTCATAAGGAGGAGAGGTTGTAAGACCCCAACTTTTATGAATAAAGATTTAGTTTTCTTTATATATTATTTCGAAACAGTAAGGTGTTGTTTTGATAAATATGAAAGTTATGGGTGAAATGTGCAAACATTTTTAAAATGAGCAAGTGGTTATAAAATATTCTTGTTGTCGGGGAATATTCGTTTGGTCGTGGAATATTCTTGTTGTCGGGGAATATTCGTACGACGGCGCAGCTATTTGTGGGCCCCCACAACGGAATAACTGTTGGATATAGAAAGCGACAGAAATAATTTTTTACAAGATAACGGCGTAGTTGTTACCGTTAGTACTGTTGAAATACCCGGTGGTTAAAATACAGTGATACACGGTGTTGCATAGTAGCACACGGTATTGCACAGTATTTTGAATTATTGAGTCTTACGTGAGAAGCCATTACTCAATTATTGTTACAGTAATTACTGTTCAATATTTTATATTATTGACTCAATAATTGCTACGTTGATATTTTATATTATTGACTCAATAATTGTTACATTGATATTTTATTGACTCAATAATTGCTACGTTGCCATTTTATATGATTGATTCAATAATGGCTACAGTTGATATTTTGTAGTATTGATTCAATAATTGTCGTTGCACAGTATTTCACGTTATCAACTCAATAATTCATATTATTTGAATAATATTATTAGATAGCATTATTGACAATGTCTAAGAAAGTTCTGTCTAGGAGGGGTTATTTAATTGCGCGCCAGTAAGGAGAAGTCCTTATCGGAAGGCCCCCACTGTCCTGGGAACGACCTGGTTGTTAATATTGTAGTTCTATAATATTATTTATGAATAATTAATTATTGATTTATATGATAAGGAAATATTTATTTTGTGGATATTAAAGAAGGAATTGGCGCTGGTGAGTTTTTATCAATATTTTGGTTTGAGAAATCATCTGTTTTTGGATTTCGGATAATTTATGTTTGGAATTTGGAAAAACTTCCTTCTGCAAAGTTGTAGAGAATTAAATTTCCTATGGAAGGACATAGAATTTGTATTTTTCTGACAAAGGGGCTATTTATTATGAATTATTGAAGTTTCGAAAAATATATTTTTTTTATGGGCGGGCCCCACTTTTGTTGGAAAAAAATTTTAGCCGCCAGGCGGCGGAAATTTTGAAAAATAATAATATTTTATTCATTTAGTCTCCTTTGGCATCCTAAGCTTTTCCTATAAATAGGGTGCTTAGGTTAGAATTGAAAATCACACCAGAATCAGAAGTTTTCTCTCTCTATAATATCGAGCGTATTTTTGTGAGTATTTCAATACTTTGAGTGTTGCTATTCAGTGCAAGTTTTCTTCGGTATTATATCCGATATTCCAGTCAGAGGTACTATCTTTTTGAGGTAAGGGATGTTATTTTCTTTCGTAAATGATATTATTCTTTTCAATATCATTATACAGAAATATTGTCATGGATTTTATGTTGAAATTCTTACTTTTTTCCGTCGGGGTTACTATTCACGTATACGGCACTATTCACGTATACGGCACTATTTACGGAAAAATTAAATTTTCTTTTATTTGTCCAAATTGCTTGTTAAGGTTACTATCTTTGATTGTATCCAAGTTTTGAGCTCTATTCTTGAATTTTGCTCCATAATTGATTATTACGAGGTATTTTTGAATTGGATATACTAAAATACGAATCCTTAGTCTTTGTCTTTTATCTCACTGGACTTCAGTTTTTTAAAAATGTTTTTCATCATTCTCAGTCCTAAAAGGTGATGTAACTGAATATCTTTGGCCTGTAGAGCAAAGATGAATGATTACTTGATGAATATATTTGGCCTGTAGAGCAAACATGAATGATTACCTGATGAATATCTTTGGCCTGTAGTGCAAAGATGACAGGTGTTGAGATGAATATGACCACTGATGATACAAATGAATATCTTTGGCCTGTAGTGCAAAGATGAATATTGATTCGAGATGTATATTGATTGATGTTACAGGGATAAAATATTGATGATGGACTTTTAAATCATAGAAGATAGTAGACTTCATTCTCTGCTTAACTCTTCTAATGATTTGTTATTTCCGCTGCGAATATTGATCTAAAGTTGGTTGTCCATTATATTTTATCTGATTTGTTGAAGACTAACGATAATTTATTTTCCATTATCTTAGTCATAATATTCTTTACTGAGCTAGTTGAGCTCACCCTTTTCATCTGTTGTCCTCTTCAGGAAATGAGAATGTTGCGGGAACTAGTCGGGGGACAGAGTGATGGTCCGAGTTAGAGCAGTAGTAGTCCTCACTATTTCTGATAAATAGTGTGATAATAATTGTAATGAGGACTTAGTTTGAATCTTAATATTTTCTACATATTTGTATTGAGACTCACAGTTGTGTGGTCGTATTTTGCACGACCGTATGATATAAAGTTTGTATTTGAATTCTGTACCATGTATTTGGCGACTCAGAATGGGTTGGGTTGAATGGACCTATTCTGGGGGGCGTCACATCAGTCATCTGAAGATTAAAGCATTGGCAACGGTTTAATCTAAAGACTGATATTCAAACGTTGCTGATTAAGAGCATTGATGCAGAAGGACAATTTTTGATGTTCTGATCAAGAAGTCAGAAAGAAGAAATAAAGGTGACTACCGGCCTGACACGGAATAGTCACATCTCTGTGGCGGTAGGTGAAGTAGCAGACTGCTGTGTCAGTAAAGTAAAAAAGGAGTTGTCACGTCACATTAACAGTCTGCACCAAATAACTCGAGATCTGCAAAGCAATTCAAATAGCTTCCAACGGCTATTTTCCAACGCAAAGATCCTGGAAGGGTATTTAACAGCTCAAGCTCCAAAGATGAAAAAGTTGCTGAGTTAAAGAATCGTTGAGTTGTTGGAATGCTACATTGTTGACTCTACGAGTTCCACCGGAGCTGAACAGAACAAGTCTCGGTGGCAGTGAGACTACGAAGGTGGAAGTGAAGCAGATTTGAAGAAGGACTTGAACAGACTAAAGCTTCACTTAACAAGGATGAGAATGTCATTGAAGATGGCAGCTAAGTTGAGAGCAGAGAAGGCCGAGAAGATAGCATTCGGGAAAGTGGCTTAGCATAAAGAAGATCAGAAGAGCCACTCTACATATCACCATGAAGAACCAGAAGTTGAACAAGTACATATGCAGAACCATGTCTGCATATCAATCAAGAATGGTTCAAAGGCTGCTAAGGATCAGAAGAAGGTGACTCACAATGAAAAGCCTTAGCAGACCTATATGGTGATGGTGCACAGTTGACATCAGAAGAAGATGATCTGAACAGAATGAAGATCAGCTGCACCTGAGAAGAAGTGGTCCAGACTCTACGCAGAATGCAAAGAGGGCCACGCCAAGATGCTAAGTACAAAGATGATCAAGCCTCAAGACATCTTAGCAGCAAGGCACCAACAACAACAATAACTACAACAACAAGTAGCCAAGGCCTGAGGGGTCTTTGTTCGAAGGGACTAAATGAAGTTCTAAGCCTGCTGGGCTTGAAGAGTTCGTAGAGAACTAGAGTTCCAAGGCTGCTGGCCTTGAAGAGTTCTTAGTGAACTAAAGGAGTTCCAAGCCTGCTGGGCTTGAAGAGTTCTTAGTGAACTGAAGTTCCAAGGTTGCTGGCCTTGAAGGAATCTTAGTGATTCAGGGTGCTGCCCTTCCTTAGTGGATTTCCTGCGAGAGTGCAGAAGAGTGGATTAGGAGCTTGAGTCTCTGAACCACTTAAAACCCCTTGTGTCTTTTACATTCTGTCATTTACATTCTGTCTTTACATTATGTACTTAACTGCTATAACTGCTATGTATGTAATAACTACTTACAGCTAAACTAACTTCAAGAACAATGTATCAATGTTTATCAATATATTAATGAAGGGGATATTCAACTTATTCCGCTATGTTTGAAATGATTCTTATGTTTGTCATGTGCTAACTTCTTAGCAATACAAAATGAAATGAAAAAGAGTTTAAAAACAAAGGATCTATTCAACCCCCCATTCTAGATCTACTGTGTGCCTACTGGGAACTAATATATACCTCAAGTTAAAGTTTTATGGAGAAACTATGATATTGAGGAAATGACCTGGGAGTTAAAATCTGAAATGAAAACAAGATATCCTCACCTCTTCGAAATACCAGGTATGTACACCAATTTCGAGGACAAAATTTCATAAGGATGGGAGGTTGTAAGACTACGAATTTTATGAAATAAAAGTATTCAATTTTTCAGTAATTGGTTAAATTGATAAAAATGTTATAGTTATGGTGATTTGTAAAAATTTTACAAAGTAAGCAAGTGGTCATAAAATATTCGTTGTGTCAAGGAATATTATTTTTATCGGAGAATATTCGTACGACAGCGCAGTCTTTGGTAGACCACACAATGGAATAACTGTCGGATATAGAAAGCGACAGAAATAACATTTTTATAAAAGTAACAGCAAAACTTTTACCGTTAAACTGTTAAAATACCTGGTGATAAAAGTACAGTAATACGCGTTGTTGCAAAGTAGCACACGGTATTGCACAATATCTTACATTATTAAATCAATAATTGTCACTCATATTATTTAAATAATATTATTAGATAGCATTATTGGCAATGTCTAGAAAGTTCTGTCGAGGAAAGGGGTTAGGTTATCTAATTGCACGCCAGTAAGGAGAAATCCTTATCGGAAAGCACCCTCTTTCCTGGGAACGGCCTGGTTGTCAATATTGTAATTCTATAATATTAATTTGAATAATAATTGATGAATGGTTGATAAAAATATTCTCATTATGTTGGGAATATTAATGTTAGTGGGAATCGACATTTATTTCGATAATAGTTGATTTTCGGATGTTAAATTGACCAAACGGAGAATTAATCGAATAAATGAGTAATTAATGGGTGGTTAACATGTGGGACCCATTTATGGGTGGATGATGAATGTGATGTTGGGTTTGTACGAAATCGTGATGCAATCAAATTGTAAAAATTAGCGGAAGCATGGTATATCAGAGTTTAAAAAAATTTCTACAAAACCATTACCCGGATCATCCTTTATGCAAATTATTAATTTGAAACGATAAATAAGAAGTTATAAAATCATACCCTTGTAGAACGAAGCTTCCACAGGTACGAGTTCAACTCCTTGTTCTTCGAGATCTCCTTGAATTTCCGGGTTAGATTCCTTCCTTTGATCAACGTTAGCCACCCAAGTGTTTGGCCTCTAGAGGTGATCCACCAAGGAAGATGAATTATCAAGAAGGGGGGTGTTTGGCTAAACCTTAGTTTTCTATCCTCTATAGAAAAGGAGTACTCTCCAACAATTGGAATTGCATCAAGTAATATCTATTATTAGAATCCTCTTATATAGATATTGGTCAACCCTTCTAATCCTATTAGACATGGGATTTCTTTTTATTAATTAAACTCCTTTAATTAATTTAGGCTTCCCACCACATGGGAAATAATTAATTAAATTTATTTAATTAATTTGTCTCCTAATCTTATTAGGAATAAATGAGAGTACTAATATTAAATTAATTACTAAACTCCTTTAGAAATTAAAATAATTATAATTATAATAATATTAATAAGACTCCTCTTATTAATTTATATTTAATATTTTTAAAATATTAAATAATAAATATTAAGCTATTTAATTTATTCTATCGTCATAGATTAAATTAATTTCACTTAATGCATTATTATGATTATGCCATTACCTTCTTAAATAATTATTCTTCCTTTTATGGTGTGACCCTTTAGGTTCTCCATATTAAACCGGTTGTGAATAAATCAATTAGAACAATTCTAATCTTATTTAAATAAATAAATTAAACTAATAATCTATTTAAATAAATAATATTTATTCTACAATAGGGATAAGCCTCCCTAGCGATTAACGACTTTTCAGATAATATAGATTTCAATATTAATCATAAAAGAACCTGTGAGTAAATAGTTACCATACAATTCAATCATTCCACCATACAATGTCCCAATTAAATATAAGACATGAATTTACTGTCAAGTCATATTTTATTTAATTATATGTATTTCGATTAGAAAATGCACAACTCCAAATAATGCAAATTAGAAACTCCTTTCTAATTTCATTTTACCTTGGCCAAGGATTCCTGGGTTGTCATTTAACGAATCACATAGGACATATCTCCTCTTTTACTAGAGGTGGTAGAATCTTTATTGATCATTCATTATCTCCATATGTAACTCATTATACCCAAGCATACCCTTTTATATACCCTAAAGGGCTTTAAGGAATAAGTCAAAGTATAATTCATTACATACAAGATACTATGATGATCTCAAGTCCAAGGATCACTTGTACTACTATCACATTAGGAATTCCTATTGACAGGCGAGTAAAACTCCATTAGGTATTCCATAGCGAGTCACGTTCAGTGAACTTATTCTCCAATAAACACCTACATACTTGCTTTAGTGTCTCCACATAAATGATTATGAGATCAATCATCCTCATCCAATGAGCAAGCAACATATGTACTAATCTATCCGGATTTACTAATTCTCTTTTTTAGTAATCCTATGATTAGGAACTATTTTAGTTTTTAAGCTTTCTAAGAATTTAGATCTCATTAGCATGATCAACATCATAATTCTAAAAGCATTGCTTAAAAATATGAGTTATTTACATATTATAAAAAATAGCACCATGTAGATAATTAAATGCCTTTAATAAATAAATATTTTATTAATAAATAAATAAGATTGTTTACAAAGTACGTGCTTTATCATCATACATGATTGGCTTGTATGCACACTACTATCAATCTCCCACTTGCACTAAAGCCAATCGCCATGGTATCTCATACACATCTTCTCTAAGTGACTATCAAACTGCTGTTGTGTTAAAGCTTTAGTAAATGGATCTGCAATTTTGTCTTGAGAGCCTACACGTTCCAAGGTTACGTCTCCTCTTTCAATGATCTCCCTGATCAAGTGAAATCGCCGCAACACGTGTTTAGATTTCTGATGAGACCTAGGTTCCTTAGCCTGTGCAACTGCTCCTGTGTTGTCACAATAAACGAGAACTACTTCTCATGCTAGGAACCACACCAAGTTCAGTTATGAACTTCTTCATCCAAACAGCTTCCTTTGCAGCTTCACTTGCAGCTATATACTCTGCCTCTGTCACTGAATCAGCAACTGTTTGCTGCTTGGAACTCTTCTAACTCACTGCGCCTCCGTTCAAGGTAAACACATACCCCGAAACAGATTTACTATCATCTTGGTCTGTTTGAAAACTTGAGTCTGTGAATCCCTCGAGTTTTAATTCAGACCCACCGTAGCCAAGAAAAATATCTTTAGTCCTTCTCAAGTACTTTAGGATATTCTTCACTGCCTTCCAGTGCTCTTCTCTAGGATTTGACTGGTATCTGCTCGTTACACTAAGTGCATGAGCAACATCCGGTCTAGGACATATCATACCGTACATGATAGATCCTATTGTAGAAGCATAAGGGATCTAACTCATACGGTCTCTCTCCTCAGGTGTCTTTGGGACCTATTTCTTGGAGAGATGTATTCCATGGCTCATCGGCATGAGACCTCTTTTGGAATCTTCCATGCTAAACCTCTTTAGCATCGCATCAATGTACGTTCCTTGGGATAATCCAAGCATCCTTTTAGATCTATCTCTATAGATCTTTATCCCCTATGCTTCTCCCAAGTCCTTCATGGAGAAGTGTTTAGATAACCAGATTTTAATCGATTATAGCATAGGAATGTCATTCCCTATTAGTAATATACCATCAACATATAATACAAGGAATGAAACTGCGCTCCCAATAACCTTCTTGTACACACATGGTTCATCGTCGTTTTTGACAAAATCAAACTCTTTGATTGTCTCATCAAAACGAATGTTCCATCTACGAGAAGCTTGCTTCAATCCATAAATGGATCGTTGCAGCTTACAGACTTGATTTGTTCCAACCTTTGAAACAAATCCCTCTGGCTGTGTCATATACACATCCTCCTCAAGTTTTCCATTGAGGAAGGTCGTTTTCACGTCCATCTGCCAGATCTCATAGTCGTTATAAACTGCAATCGCAAGCAAAATTCGAATGGACTTGAGCATAGCTACTGGTGAGAAGGTTTCATCATAGTCAACTCCTTGTCCTTGTTTAAAACCTTTTGCAACCAGTTGGGCCTTATAGGTCTCTATCTTGCCGTCTTTTTTTTTAAAGACCCAGTCTTTTTTTTTTAAAGACCCAGTTGGGCCTTATAGGTCGCTCCAGTCTTTTTATTAAAGACCCATTTACACCCAATAGGCTTAATGCCTTCAGGTGGTGAAATCAAAGTCCATACTTTGTTTTCATACATGGAGTCCATTTCGAATTTCATGGCTTCAAGCCATTTTCCTGAGTCTTTATTACTCATAGTCTGTTCGTAATTCAATGGATTATCATCATTCATGATGTGTACCTCATCGTCATCCTCTATAACGAATCCATACCTCTCAGGTATCTTCGGTACTCTTCCAGATTTACGAACAGGGTGTGGTATAGTAGGTTCTTCTACTTTGTCAGGTACCTGACTTTGATCCGTGGTAATTTGTGGTTCTTGAACTTCTTCAAGATATATCTTACTCCCACTGACCCCTTCATGGATAAACTCCTTTTCCAAGAAGGCAGCATGTTTCGCAACAAACACCTTTTGATCAGTTGGAGGATAAAAATAATACCCTAAAGTTTCTTTAGGGTATCCCACAAATCTACACTTATCGGATTTAGACTGTAGCCTATTATTTTCAAACTTTTTGACATAAGCTGGGCAATCCCAAGTCTTAACATGCTTAAGATTTGGTTTCCTCCCCTTTCACATCTCATATGGAGTCTTTGGGGCGGATTTGGTAGGTACCTTGTTAAGTAGGCATGCAGCCGTTTCTAGGGCATATCCCCAGAAGGAAATTGGAAGGTCGATAAAACTCATCATAGATCGAACTATGTCCAACAGTGTTCGATTTCTCCTTTCAGATACTCCATTTAACTGTGGTGTACCTGGAAGAGTCCATTGTGAGATTATACCATTTTCTTTGAGACAATTGAGAAACTCATCGCTTAAGTATTCTCCACCTCGATCTGATCGAAGTATCTTTATACTCTTGCCCGTTTGTTTCTCTACTTCACTTCTGAACTCTTTGAACTTTTCAAATGATTCTGACTTATATTTCATTAAATACACATATCCAAATCTTGAGTGATCATCAGTGAAAGTAATAAAATAACAATACCCACCCCGTGCACTTGTTGTCATAGGTCCACAAACGTCTGTGTGAATCAATGCCAACAACTCTGTAACTCTTTCTCCTTTTCCACTAAAAGAAGATTTAGTCATTTTACCCATGAGACAAGATTCACAAGTTGGATATGATTCATAATCAGATAACTCAAGGAGCCCATCTTTATGCAACTTGGATAATCTTGTTTCATTGATATGACCGAGTCTATAGTGCCACATGTTGGTATAATTAATATCATCTCTTTTCCTTTTCTTAGTTTGTTCAATTTGAAAAATATTTTCTTGTAAGTCAAGTGTATAAAGTCTATTTCACAAATTTCCAACACCATATAAAACATCGTCTTTATAAATAAAACAACTATTGTTCTTTATAACAACGTTAAATCCTTCCATATCCAATACAGAAATTGAAATAATATTTTTAATAATATTCGGAACATAATAACAATTATTAAGATAAATGGACTTGCCCGAAGGCATTGCTAAATAATAAGTTCCTACAGCTAATGCAGCAACCTTTGCTCCATTCCCCACTCGTAGGATCACCTCATCACTGTTCAGCTTTCTACTTCTGACCAGTCCCTTCACATTATTACATATGTGAGAACCACAGCCGGTATCCAATACCCAAGTAGAATTATGACTTTCAGAAAAATTAATTTCAATCATAAACAAACCTTGATTGGAAGTCGAAGCTTCTCCAAACTTCTTGTCTGCCAGAAACTTCTTGCAGTTCCTCTTCCAATGACCCGGCTCATTGCAATGGAAGCACATTCCTTTGCTAGCTGGATCAGGTTTCTTTTGTTCCTTTATGTTCACCTTGCCCTTGGTCATCCGAGATCGGAAGAGCTCCTTAGATATCTCATATCTAGCAGTCCTACTTTGTTCACCATACAACTCCTTGAGGTGAATCAACATAGTAGGAGCATCCATATTTTCGTGCTGACGCTGAAGCTCGTTATTCATGGATGCGAGCATGATGTATTGAGCCACAAATGCATCATCTTGCCACTTTACAATGGTGGCAATCTCTTCCTCAGAGGCTGTTTCTGGAACAGTTCCAGGGACAGGTGAGTTTAGGACATAAGAAATCTTTTTAGCAGTGAGAACTATTCTCAGATTTCTTAGCCAGTCCGTATAATTCGGCCAGGTAAGATTATTAGCATCAAGTATGCTTCGCAGTGAAATTAGTGATTTTGACATTTTTAAAATTCTGCATGTGAAAAACAACATTTTTAGCAAACATTCATTTTATTAATTTTGCATACCAAAATAAATTCAGGTCTTTATTTTAAATTGGTATCTCCCACTATTTTTATCAAACTATATTACCCTCACTTATATAGTTCGGCAACATCTAATTAAAGATTTGCTAGTGAGAATAAGGATCCCATTTCAAATGTATATAACCTTGTGGATAACACAACAAGCGATATACAAATAAATAGGTAGACAACTCTTGTCAATTACATCACCATGTAATTCCTTTTATTTTGCCTCTTAAATCATAATGATCATGTGTGTGCACATCCGAACTAAAATGATTTAAGTTAAGTCCAGCCTAGCACTTCCATAAATTCAAAAAAGAAAAATGTTCGTCCTTGTGGATAGCACAACAAGACTAGATCGTTCAATTTTCTTGATAAGCATCAAATGTGATTAATTAACATCTTAAATACTCAATACTCGCCATGTGGATAGCACAACAAACTCATATTAAATATTTAATACTCTATTAATTATCATGCTAGAAGGCGACGTTCGATATTCCAAATATCATTTGAACGCTTCGGACTTAATATTATTTCTTTGAGGGGGTTTGTTATTATTTTGTCTCATCTTGTTTAGCGCGCATGCACATATATATATAAAATACGCGTCATTTTATTAAATATGCGAAGCATGTTTGCATAAAATATAATATATATAATATTTAGCATGCAATATAGAATACTATATTCTACCCGGATTGATTACGGACTTTTATTCTAGTTTGGTTCACTAGAGCCACCAAGTGAACCAAAAGGTCAAACCTAGGAGTGCAAGAATTTAAATTTAAACGTAACTATTACATTTAAACCCGGGCTCCATACAAACGGGTCTTCACGCGCTCCTTGCTCCTTGATCTCTAATTTCTTCAAGATAATTCTAACTATTTCTATTACATTAAACTATTTAATTTAAATAGAAACCTTGATCAGCAGTCAAGGGGAAGTACATAGGAGGAAGATAGAATTTTACATCAAGAAAAAAATTAGAGAAGACGAGGTACGCAGACCCCATTTAATAAAACTCATTCATTCAAGCATTTAACTAAAATAAAATCCAATCACATTGGTCAAATAGTCCATAATCAATCCCCATTTATTATCATACACATCAACTGTGACGCCCCCAGAATAGGTCCAGTCAACCCAACCCATTCTGAGTCGCTAAATACATGGTACAGAATTCAAATACAACTTTATATCATACGGTCGTGCAAAATACGACCACACAACTGTGAGTCTCAATACAAATATATAGAAAATATTAAGATTCAAACTAAGTCCTCATTACAATTATTATCACACTATTTATCAGAAATAGTGAGGACTACTACTGCTCTAACTCGGACCATCACTCTGTCCCCCGACTAGTTCCCGCAACATTCTCATTTCCTGAAGAGGACAACAGATGAAAAGGGTGAGCTCAACTAGCTCAGTAAAGAATATTATGACTAAGATAATGGAAAATAAATCATCGTTAGCCTTCAATAAATCAGATAAAATATAATGGACAACCAATCTTAGATCAATATTCGCAGCGAAAATAACAAATCATTAGAAGAGTTAAGCAGAGAATGAAGTCTACTATCTTCTATGATTTAAAAGTCCATCATCAATATTTTATCCCTGTAACATCAATCAATATAAATCTTGAATCAAATATTCATCTTTGCACTACAGGCCAAAGATATTCATTTGTATCATCAGTGGTCATATTCATCTCAACACCTGTCATCTTTGCACTACAGGCCAAAGATATTCATCAGGTAATCATTCATCTTTGCTCTACAGGCCAAAGATATTCATCAAGTAATCATTCATCTTTGCTCTACAGGCCAAAGATATTCAGTTACATCACCTTTTAGGACTGAGAATGATGAAATACATTTTAAAAAAACGAATCCAGTGAGATAAAAGACAAAGACTAAGGATTCGTATTTTAGTATATCCAATTCAAAAATACCTCGTAATAATCAATTATGGAGCAAAATTCAAGAATAGAGCTCAAAACTTGGATACAATCAAAGATAGTAACCTTAACAAGCAATTTGGACAAATAGAAGAAAATTTAAATTTTTTGTGAATAGTGCCGTATACGTGAATAGTGCCGTATACGTGAATAGTAACCCCGACGGAAAAAGTAAGAATTTCAACATAAAATCCATGACAATATTTTTGTATAATGATATTGAAAAGAATAACATCATTTACGAAAGAAATAACATCCCTTACCTCAAAAGAACAGTATCACTGACTGAAATATCGGATATAATACCGACGGAAGCTTGTACTGAATAGTAATACTCAAAGTATTGAAATACTCACAAAAATACGCTCGATATTATAGAGAGAGAAAACTTCTGATTCTGGTGTGATTTTCAATTCTAACCTAAGCATCCTATTTATAGGAAAAGCTTATGATGCCAAAGAAGACTAAAATAATAAAATAATATTTTATTTTTTTTAAAAAAAATCCGCCTCCTGGCGGCTAAAAATTTCAAATTTTTCAACAACAAAAGTGGGGCCCACCATTTTATTTAAAAAATATTTATTTTCTGAAACTTCAATAATTCATAACAAATAGCCCCTTTGTCAGAAAAATACAAATTTTATGTCCTTCCATAGGAAATTTAATTCTCTACAACTTTGCAGAAGAAAGTTTTTTCAAATTCCAAATATAAATTATCTGAAATCCATAAACAGATGATTTCTCACACCAAAATATTGATAAAAACTCATCAGCGCCAATTCCTTCTTTAATATCCACCAAATAAATATTTCCTTATCATATAAATCAATAATTAATTATTCACAGATAGTATTACAGAACTACAATATTGACAACCAGGTCGTTCCTAGGAAAGAGGGGGCCTTCCGATAAGGACTTCTCCTTACTGGCGCGCAATTAAATAACCCCTCCTAGACAGAACTTCCTTAGACATTGTCAATAATGCTATCTAATAATATTATTCAAATAATATGAATTATTGAGTTGATAATGTGAAATACTGTGCAATGACAATTATTGAATCAATACTACAAAATATCAACTGTAGCCATTATTGAATCAATCATAAAAAATAGCAACGTAGCAATTATTGAGTCAATAAAATATCAATGCAGCAATTATTGAGTCAATAATATAAAATATCAACGTAGCAATTATTGAGTCAATAATATAAAATATTGAACAGTAATTACTGTAACCATTATTGAGTAATGGCTTCTCACGTAAGACTCAATAATTCGAAATATTGTGCGATACCGTGTGCTACTGTGCAACACCGCGTATCACCGTATTTTAACCACCGGGTATTTCAACCGTACTAACGGTAACAACCACGCCGTTATTTTGTAAAAAGTTATTTCTGTCGCTTTCTATATCCGACAGTTATTCCGTTGTGGGGGCCCACAAATAGCTGCGCCGTCGTACGAATATTCCCCGACAACAGGAATATTTCACGACCAAACGAATATTCCCCGACAACAAGAATATTTTATAACCACTTGCTCATTTTAAAAATGTTTGCACATTTCACCCATAACTTTCATATTTATCAAATCAACACCTTACTATTTCGAAATAATATATAAAGAAAATTAAATCTTTATTCATAAAAGTTGGGGTCTTACAACCTCCCATCCTTATGAAATTTCGTCCTCGAAATTGACGTACGTACCTGGTATGTCGAAAAGGTGAGGATACCTCGCTTTCATTTCCGATTCCAATTCCCACGTCATTTCCTCAATTGCATGGTTTCTCCACAAAACTTTAACTTGAGGTATAATTTTTGAGCGTAGGACATGCTCCTTCCTATCCAAGATCTTGACAGGTACCTCCTCGTACGTTAAATCTTCAGCTATCTCGTCTGGTTCTAACTCAATAATGCGGTTTGGATCTTTCACATATTTACGTAACACGGAAATGTGAAACAGGTTATGAACACGAGACATGCTTGGAGGTAAAGCGAGTCTATAGGCCACATTTCCTATTCGGTCAAGAATCTCAAATGGACCAATGAATCGTGGGTTGAGCTTTCCTCTCTTCCCAAACCTCGTAGCTCCCTTCCATGGAGCAACACGTAATAACACATGGTCTCCAACATTAAATTCCACGTCCTTTCGATGAAGATCCGCATAACTCTTTTGTCGATCCTGTGCCGTTTGTATACGTTGTCGGATCATTTGGATCTTTTCCATAGTCATACGTACTAACTCCGGTCCCAACAATGTTGTTTCACCCACCTCGTTCCAACATACTGGAGAGCGACACTTTCTCCCATACAATGCCTCGAATGGAGCTACGCCTATACTTTCCTGATCACTGTTGTTGTAGGAGAATTCCACCAATGGTAAGTACTTATCCCAACTCCCTTTGAAGTCTAGAACACAAAGTCTCAATAGATCTTCAAGAGTTTGAATAGTCCTCTCTGATTGTCCGCCTGTTTGAGGATGATAAGCCGAACTGAAGCGTAAGTCCGTGCCCATAGCTTTCTGCAAACTGATCCAAAATCGTGAAGTAAATCTGGGATCACAATCCGAAACTATGGATACTGGCATGCCATGCAATCTCACAATCTCATTCACGTACATATGAGAAAGACGTTCAAGGGAATAAGTCTCTCGTATCGGTAAGAAATGAGCAGACTTGGTTAATCTATCAACAATAACCCAAATCGCATCTATGCCTTGAGAAACCTTGGGAAGACCCGTAACGAAATCCATCGTAATGTGTTCCCACTTCCATTTCAGAATCTCCAGTGGTTGCAATGGACCCTTCGGCACTTGATGCTCCGCCTTTACACGTTAACAAGTTAAACATCTCGAGACGAACTCCGCGATCTCTCTCTTCATATTGCTCCACCAAAATGTATGTCGAAGATCACGATACATTTTAGTACTCCCAGGATGGATTGCAAACGGTGTGTTGTGTGCCTCCATCATGATTCTATACTTCAAGTTAAAATCGTTAGGAACACAAAGTCTGGAGTTGACTCGAAGTATTCCCTCTTCATCGATTCTTGCTTCTGGAATTGCACCTTCTTGCACCTTCTTCTTCATCTTCATCAGCTCCGCATCCGTAGCTTGAGCAGCTTTAACTTTATCAATCAAAGCTGGTTCTACGCGCATACTTGACATCATCGCACTCGTTCCCACATATGATCTTCTACTCAACGCGTCAGCTACCACGTTCGCTTTTCCAGGATGGTATTGGATAGTATGATCGTAATCTTTCAACAGCTCAAGCCAACGTCGTTGCCGCATGTTGAGTTCCTTCTGAGTGAAGAAATATTTAAGGCTCTTATGATCTGTATAAATCTCCACTTTCTCTCCGTACAAGTAATATCTCCAGATCTTCAACGCAAAAACGACAGCTGCCAACTCTAGATCATGAGTAGGATAATTCCTCTCATATTCTTTGAGTTGTCGCGAGGCATAGGCTATGACTTTCCCATATTGCATGAGAACACATCCTAACCCTTTGCCCGAAGCATCGCTGTAGATAACAAATCCATCCGAACCAGATGGTATTGTCAGAACAGGTGCCGAAATAAGTCTCCTCTTGAGCTCTTGAAAGCTCTTCTCGCATTCCTCGCTCCAAACGAATTTCGTATCTTTTCGAGTCAACTGAGTTAATGGAGTAGCGATTTGAGAAAATCCCTCTACGAACCTCCGATAATAACCAGCTAAGCCCAGAAAGCTTCGTACTTCGATCACCGACTTAGGTTGCTCCCAGCTTTGTATTGCTTCAATCTTCGCCGGGTCAACAGATACTCCACGTTTCGATACCACGTGCCCAAGGAATGCTACTTCCTCAAGCCAGAACTCGCATTTCTTCAGCTTGGCATATAGCTTGTTCTCACGAAGCTTTTGAAGTACCAACTTCAAATGGTGTTCATGATCTTCACGGCTTTTAGAATAAATGAGGATGTCATCAATAAAGACAACAACGAATTAATCCAAATACTCCTTAAATACACGGTTCATCATATCCATGAAAGCATCGGGAGCATTAGTCAATCCAAAAGACATGACTAAGAACTCATAATGCCCGTACCGTGTTCTGAAAGCAGTCTTTGGAATATCCTCAGTTTTAATCTTCAACTGATGATATCCAGAACGAAGATCGATCTTTGAAAAGAATTGCGCTCCTTGCAATTGGTCGAACAGGTCATCAATACGAGGTAACGGATACCTATTCTTGATGGTGACATGGTTCAACTCCCGATAGTCAATACAAAGTCGCATACTCCCGTCTTTCTTCTTTACGAATAAAACAGGAGCACCCCAAGGAGACGTACTAGGACAAATAAAATCGATGTCTAACAACTCTTGTAATTGAACCTTTAACTCCTGAAGTTCAATAGGAGCCATTCGATATGGAGTTTTAGAAATGGGCTTTGTACCGGGCTCAAGGTCAATAAAGAATTCAACTTCACGTTCTGGGGGTAGACCGGAAGTTCTTCGGGAAATACATCAGGAAACTCATTAACAACGGAAATATCATTCAAATCTGATGTATTCTGGTTTAGATCAGTGACATGAGCTAAGAAAGCTTGACATCCATTTTTCAATAAACGAATAGCCTTGGGATTTGAAATGATATTGACTGATTTTAGTGGTTTGGTGATTTGGATTCGCACAACAGGTTGATTAGGAATATGAAAACTAACAACCTTACGAAAACAATCAATTTTGGCATGGTAAGTGGTTAACCAGTCAATTCCTAAAATCACGTCAAATGCAAGTATTTTCAAAGATATAAGATCAACAGGTAGGGTAAGGGTACCAATCTGAATCAAGCAAGATTTGTAAACTGTAGATGTAACAAAGGTTTCTCCTAACGGAGTTTTAACAGATAAGTCAAAGTCTAATCTATCAGAAGTCAAGTTCAAACGTTGAGCACAAGCAGGTGAAATAAAGGAATGGGTAGCACCGGTATCTAACAAGGTGTAAACTTCGCAAGAGTTTATGATCAGCTTACCCGTAATCACCTCGTGTGAATTCCTCGCGTTTTGGGCTGTCACGACAAACGCTCTTCCAGGAATCACCGACTTTGACTTGTCTGCAACCGCCTTTGGAATCACCACCCCCGCTGAACTTGGTTTCGCAACAGGACAATCTCGAGCTATATGTCCTTCTTTTCCACAGTTATAGCATCCTTTGAACTGTTGTGGGCAGTTTGGGCTGATATGTCCCTCTTTCCCGCATTTAAAGCATACGACCGGTGGTCGTTCTCCTCCCCTCGAAACAGTTGATGCTGGTGCTGATGTTGACATCTTCGCGTTCTCATTGTTGTACCTTCTCTTTTTGAAATCTCCCCCCGATTCGCTTCTTCTACTATCATGGCCACGATAACCACCGGAGTGGTTACCGCTTCTGTCATACTTTCCTCCTCGCTGGTTGTCATTGCTCCGATGACTGCTGCCACCGGTACGACCTTGGTTGTGGTCCCTCGGTTGAACATAATCATTATCTCGTTCTAACAACTGGGCCCTGTTCACTACATCTGAATATAGAGAAAATTTATGAGAAATGAGGTATTGACGTATTTCGGGTTTCAAACCTCTTAGAAACATCCGCGTCATACGTTCCTCATTCTCCACCAAATGAGGTGCAAACTTGGACAGCTCCGCGAACTTAGCCTCGTACTGGGATACCGTCATGTTGTTTTGTTCGAGTCTAATAAATTCTACCTCCTTCATATGACTAATACTTTCAGGAAAGTACTTGTCATTAAACAGTTTCTGGAACGCTTCCCAAGACATCTTGAGTGCGGCAGGCTGGGTACGCTTCACGGATTCCCACCAGTAATCTGCCTCTCCACGGAACATAAACGTGGCGAATGGAACCTTCTGTTCCTCCGTGCATCCCAAGACATCAAATATCTTGGTAATTTATTTAATCCACGTCTCCTCCTTGATCGGATCTGGCCTTCCCAGAAACTCTGGTGGTCCCAATTCTTTGAACTGCTTGGCAGTGACAGCTCGCGTGTTGTTATTATCTCCACCTGTATGTTGCACACGAGTCTCCCTCGTCTGATTTTGCATGAACTGCAAAAAACTTCTAAACATCTCATCGTTTATCGTCTGACCAGCGTTATTTTCAGGATGAACATTGCCTTCTTGTTGCATGTTCTCCTATTTAACGATTAAAGGTGTCTCCACAGTCTCATTCACTTCGTTGTTAACGTTCTCAGCTGCCATTCTCAAATACTGTCATAAAATAAGGGCTAATTAAACAAGTCAACATATCACATATTAACCCTATGCTCCGACTGACCAATTAAATACCACATAAGCTTAGGTAGGACACACTAGCGAAGGATTTACTCGTCTCTCCCCTCCTAGTTCTATTCCCCGATCTCCGCCAAAGATCATATCCCTAAGCTCTGATACCAACTGTGACACCCCCAGAATAGGTCCAGTCAACCCAACCCATTCTGAGTCGCCAAATACATGATACAGAATTCAAATACAACTTTATATCATACGGTCGTGCAAAATACGACCACACAACTGTGAGTCTCAATACAAATATGTAGAAAATATTAAGATTCAAACTAAGTCCTCATTACAATTATTATCACACTATTTATCAGAAATAGTGAGGACTACTACTGCTCTAACTCGGACAATCACTCTGTCCCCCGACTAGTTCCCGCAAAATTCTCATTTCCTGAAGAGGACAACAGATGAAAAGGGTGAGCTCAACTAGCTCAGTAAAGAATATTATGACTAAGATAATGGAAAATAAATCATCGTTAGCCTTCAATAAATCAGATAAAATATAATGGACAACCAATCTTAGATCAATATTCGCAGCGGAAATAACAAATCATTAAAAGAGTTAAGCAGAGAATGAAGTCTACTATCTTCTATGATTTAAAAGTCCATCATCAATATTTTATCCCTGTAACATCAATCAATATACATCTCGAATCAAATATTCATCTTTGCACTACAGGCCAAAGATATTCATTTGTATCATCAGTGGTCATATTCATCTCAACACCTGTCATCTTTGCACTACAGGCCAAAGATATTCATCAGGTAATCATTTATCTTTGCTCTACAGGCCAAAGATATTCATCAAGTAATTATTCATCTTTGCTCTACAGGCCAAAGATATTCAGTTACATCACCTTTTAGGACTGAGAATGATGAAAAACATTTTAAAAAAACGAATCCAGTGAGATAAAAGACAAAGACTAAGGATTCGTATTTTAGTATATCCAATTCAAAAATACCTCGTAATAATCAATTATGGAGCAAAATTCAAGAATAGAGCTCAAAACTTGGATACAATCAAAGATAGTAACCTTAACAAGTAATTTGGACAAATAGAAGAAAATTTAAATTTTTTGTGAATAGTGCCGTATACGTGAATAGTAACCCCGACGGAAAAAGTAAGAATTTCAACATAAAATCCATGACAATATTTTTGTATAATGATATTGAAAAGAATAACATCATTTACGAAAGAAATAACATCCCTTACCTCAAAAGAACAGTATGTCTGACTGAAATATCGGATATAATACCGACGGAAGCTTGTACTGAATAGTAATACTCAAAGTATTGAAATACTCACAAAAATACGCTCGATATTATAGAGAGAGAAAACTTCTGATTCTGGTGTGATTTTCAATTCTAACCTAAGCACCCTATTTATAAGAAAAGCTTAGGATGCCAAAGGAGACTAAAATAATAAAATAATATATTTTTAAAAAAAAAATCCGCCGCCTGGCGGCTAAAAATTTTAGATTTTTCAACAACAAAAGTGGGGCCCACCATTTTATTTAAAAAATATTTATTTTCCAAAACTTCAATAATTCATAACAAATAGCCCCTTTGTCAGAAAAATACAAATTCTATGTCCTTCCATAGAAAATTTAATTCTCTACAACTTTGCAGAAGAAAGTTTTTTCAAATTCCAAACATAAATTATCCGAAATCCATAAACAGATGATTTCTCACACCAAAATATTGATAAAAACTCATCAGCGTCAATTCCTTCTTTAATATCCACCAAATAAATATTTCCTTATCATATAAATCAATAATTAATTATTCACATATAATATTACAGAACTACAATATTGACAACCAGGTCGTTCCCAGGAAAGAGGGGGTCTTCCGATAAAGACTTCTCCTTACTGGCGCGCAATTAAATAACCCCTCCTAGACAGAACTTCCTTAGACATTGTCAATAATGCTATCTAATAATATTATTCAAATAATATGAATTATTGAGTTGATAATGTGAAATACTGTGCAATGACAATTATTGAATCAATACTACAAAATATCAACTGTAGCCATTATTGAATCAATCATAAAAAATAGCAACGTAGCAATTATTGAGTCAATAAAATATCAATGCAGCAATTATTGAGTCAATAATATAAAATATCAACGTAGCAATTATTGAGTCAATAATATAAAATATTGAACAGTAATTACTGTAACCATTATTGAGTAATGGCTTCTCACGTAAGACTCAATAATTCGAAATACTGTGCGATACCGTGTGCTACTGTGCAACACCGCGTATCACCGTATTTTAACCACCGGGTATTTCAACAGTACTAACGGTAACAACCACGCCGTTATTTTGTAAAAAGTTATTTCTGTCGCTTTCTATATCCGACAGTTATTCCGTTGTGGGGGCCCACAAATAGTTGCGCCGTCGTACGAATATTCCCCGACAACAAGAATATTCCACGACCAAACGAATATTCCCCGACAACAAGAATATTTTATAACCACTTGCTCATTTTAAAAATGTTTGCACATTTCACCCATAACTTTCATATTTATCAAATAAACACCTTACTATTTCGAAATAATATATAAAGAAAATTAAATCTTTATTCATAAAAGTTGGGGTCTTACATCAACATATGCATCAATAAATAAATATTTATCTCATGAATTAAAACATTCCATATGTATATGAGTATCATTTAATGGGCAATTTTAATTTGCATGAAATCTAATTTCAAGATTAAAATAAACTTTTTATTTTAATTATAAAATTATTAAGAATATAATATATATATATATATATATATATATAATATAACCTATATATATATACATATATATTATATATATATACATATATTATATATATATATATAATCACCTTTTTGAAAATCAAGGGATCTGCATCCTTTTTCTAAAAAAGTGAATCTCTTTCCAAGGAATTCGGCAGGATTCAAAAGATCAAGTTCGCTACTTCTTCTTCTTTTTTTCTTGCAGGTTCTGTTAAAAAATAAAATAAAATTACAGCACATCTAAAAAAACAAAAACGTGAATTTGGTCTAAAAAACATCCAGGAATCCACTGAATTGCAACAGTAACGTGACTACTTTGAGAAAAAAAATTGATTCGTCCCAAATAAATTCGTTTCGTTACGGATGCCAGGAACGAAGAAAAAATAAATAAATTTCGTTCCGTTTTTTTTTCTTTCTTCCATAAATAATAATTTTATACAATTAAAATTATGCCCAATAAATTATTCTAAATACATACCCATATGTATATGAAATCAAAATAATTAATAATTGCATAAAGGTTTGGCTCTGATGCCACTGTTGGGTTTGTACGAAATCGTGACGCAATCAAATTGTAAAAATTAGCGGAAGCATGGTATATCAGAGTTTAAAAAATTTCTACAAAACCATTACCCGAATCATCCTTTATGCAAATTATTAATTTAAAACGATAAATAAGAAGTTATAAAATCATACCCTTGTAGAACGAAGCTTCCACAGGTACAAGTTCAACTCCTTGTTCTTCGAGATCTCCTTGAATTTCTGGGTTAGATTCCTTCCTTTGATCAACGTTAGCCACCCAAGTGTTTGGCCTCTAGAGGTGATCCACCAAGGAAGATGAATTTTCAAGAAGGAGGGTGTTTGGCTAAACCTTAGTTTTCTATCATCTATAGAAAAGGAGTACTCTCCAACAATTGGAATTGCATCAAGTAATATCTATTATAAGAATCCTCTTATATAGATATTGGTCAACCCTTCTAATCCTATTAGACATGGGATTTCTTTTAATTAATTAAACTCCTTTAATTAATTTAGGCTTCCCACCACATGGGAAATAATTAATTAAATTCATTTAATTAATTTGTCTCTTAATCTTAGTAGGAATAAATGAGAGTACTAATATTAAATTAATTACTAAACTCCTTTAGAAATTAAAATAATAATAATTATAATAATATTAATAAGACTCCTCTTATTAATTTATATTTAATATTTCCAAAATATTAAATAATAAATATTAATCTATTTAATTTATTCTATCACCATAGATTAAATTAATTTCACTTAATGCATTATTACGATTATGTCATTACCTTCTTAAATAATTATTCTTCCTTTTATGGTGTGACCCTTTAGGTTCTCTATATTAAACCGGTTGTGAATAAATCAATTAGAACAATTCTAATCTTATTTAAATAAATAAATTAAACTAATAATCTATTTAAATAAATAATATTTATTCTACAATAGGGATAAGCCTCCCTAGCGATTAACGACTTTTCAGATAATATAGATTTCAACATTAATCATAAAAGAACCTGTGAGTAAATAGTTACCATACAATTCAATCATTCCACCATACAATGTCCCAATTAAATATAAGACATGAATTTACTGTCAAGTCATATTTTATTTAATTATATGTATTTCGATTAGAAAATGCACAACTCCAAATAATACAAATTAGAAACTCCTTTCTAATTTCATTTTACCTTGGCCAAGGATTCCTGGGTTGTCATTTAACGAATCACATAGGACATATCTCTTCTTTTACTAGAGGTGGTAGATTCTTTATTGATCATTCATTATCTCCATATGTAACTCATTATACCCAAGCATACCCTTTTATATACCCTAAAGGGCTTTAAGGAATAAGTCAAAGTATAATTCATTATATACATGATACTATGATGATCTCAAGTTCAAGGATCACTTGTACTACTATCACATTAGAAATTCCTATTGACAGGCGAGTAAAACTCCATTAGGTATTCCATAGCGAGTCACGTTCAGTGAACTTATTCTCCAATAAGCACCTACATACTTGCTTTAGTGTCTCCACACAAATGATTATGAGATTAATCATCCTCATCCAATGAGCAAGCAACATATGTACTAATCTATCCGGATTTATTAATTCCCTTTTTTAGTAATCCTATGATGAGGAACTATTTTAGTTTTTAAGCTTTCTAAGAATTTAGATCTCATTAGCATGATCAACATCATGATTCTAAAAGCATTGCCTAAAAATATGGGTTATTTACATATTATAAAAAATAGCACCATGTAGATAATTAAATGCCTTTAATAAATGAATATTTTATTAATAAATAAATAAGATTATTTACAAAGTACGTGCTTTATCATCATACATGATTGGCTTGTATGCACACTACTATCATGTGAGTGGTTGCAATTTATGCTAATTATTGAATTGGTGGAAAAATTGGTTGAGTTGGTTGTCGAGCTTGATGATAGCTTCCTCCGAATTGCCTATAAATAGGAATGGTTCATCAGCAGATAAGGTACACCATTCCAATAGCAGAAATTCTTCCTCTATAATATTGCAAGTATTTCTTTTGAGTATAAGGATACTTTGAGTGTAGTTTATAGTCCAAGATTTTCTCAAAATAATATCCGGTATACCAGTCAAATCTAGTTCATACTAAGGTAAAGGATATTATTTTTTTTAGTAACGGATGTTACCTTCTTTCAATACTGGTAAGAGTTGTCCTTTTATTCCTTATTAATCCGTGGGAATAACCTATCTACGCGGACTACCACATGCATGGTGATTACCCCTTCGTATTCATTCTTTACTAATATGTGGGAATAACCTGTCTACGCAGACTACCGCATGACGGGTGAAAATTCATTTGCAGTTTCGTATATTATTTCATTTCAGATTGCTAACTCTAAACTTACTATGGTAAGTATTACTTCTATAATTCCTAAAATGATTAGAAATTGCTTAAGATTTTCGCTTCATCTAATATTATTTCAATGGAATATTGGTCTGAACTTCTTATTGAAAATTTAATCTTTTTATGTCGGGTACTATTCATTCGGGTACTATTCACGGGTTACTATTTATGGGTTACTATTAGCTAGTTACTATTCACGAGCTACTATTCATGAGTTACTATTCACGGGTTACTAATCACAGAAAAAAAATTCTTTTCTGCCCAAATTATCTTTGATTGGATCCATGTTTTCATCTTCATGTCGATAATTTGGATATTCTTGAACTCTTGATAAATTAAATTACAAATCTCTAATATTTATCCTTTATTTCACTCGATTGGTTCTTTATATCAATTTTTCATTATCCTCAGACTTAAATTGTGTGAAAGTTATTTTTGGTCCGTAGTGCAAAGATGAACAGTTGACTTATAAATATCTTTGGCCTGTAGTGCAAAGATGAACAGTTGAATTATGAATATCTTTGGCCTGTAGTGCAAAGATAAACAGTTGATTGATGAATATTTTTGGCTCGTAGTGTAAAGATGGACATGTATTTGGTATGATAATGACCACTGGTGATACAAACGAATATCTTTGGCCCATAGTGCATGGATAATTCGTTGTTTGGAAATATTATTGATTGGTGTTACAGGGATAAAATATTGATGATGAACTTTTAAAAATCATAGAAGATAGTAGACATCATTCTCTACTTGACTCTTCTAATGGATTGTTATTTCCACTGCAGTTGTTGATCTAAAATTTATTGTCTATTGTATTCTATCAAATTTTTCCCTGTTGAGGATTAAGGATAATTTGTTCTACATTATCTTAGTCATAATATTCTTTACTGGACTAGCTAGTTGAGCTCACCCTTTTCTTCTATTGTTCTCTTCAGAAAATGAGAATATCGCGAGGACTAGTCGGAGAATTGAGTGATTGTCCGAGATAAAACTGTAGTAGTCGTCACTATTTTATAAAATAGTGTGATAATAATTGTAATAAGGACTAATTTGAGTGCTTATATTTTCGTACTATATACAATCTGTATTAAAGCTCATAGTTTGTGTGGTCATATTTTGCATGACCGTTTCATATAATAAAGATTTGTATTTGAATTTTGTACCAATTATTTGGCGACTCATAATGGGTTGTGTACTGAACCTATTTTGGGGGCGTCGCACAAATGACAACATAACTCATATTACACGCCTTCATTTGAAATTAAATTAAACAAATATTTTTATTATTAATATTATGACTCAAATATTTGGTTTTTAAAATATTGCTCAATATGTGATTTCTAAACCTTGTCCAATATGCAGTTTCTAAAGTTAACCCGTCCTTCTTGTTGATATATATGTTTTTTAAATAACATATATATTCTTTTTCGATCATAGATTATGGATAAATAACTTTGGTCTACTGTCTACGTATATATTATTTTTTAATACGAATTAGTTTGATGCGTAGTTTTCCAATATTTTTATTGTTGGAGTATGATTTATTGGGTCCAGCGGATATGGTGGGGTCGTCCCTTGTGGGCATTCTAATGACTGGCAGTTTGGCGACTTACATTCCAGAGGAGTCAAAGTTATAATTGACTTATGATTTCTTATCTTTTTTTATTTTCTTTTTTTAAGAAATAAAGATTTTATCTAATGATTGGGAGTACAGTCTTATAGAAATTCTAAATGGGAGTCCTATTCTAAATCAAAGACGGGTGAGGTAGGATGAGACGGTGTGATCAATTATAAATACAGTCATACATTAAGGTCAAAGTACACAGAATTATTACTCACATATTATTACTCACATACATTAGAGTAGTTTAATATCTTCATTGTTGACGTTTCTGACATGTACTTATTCTCCCACTGGAACTATTCCTCAACGGCCCAAGTCGTCAAAATTTTGGTGTGTTCATTTTTTGTTCACTATGCATGTTTTTAGCCCGTTATTTGGTGATTAGGCAAGCGGTCAAATTTTGCCGTTAACATTAATATTTTATCTTTTTTACTCCTTATTTTAATGATAAATGGTACATGGACAGGAAATATATAGAGTGGAGGGTGTATCTTATTTTTTCACTCAAAGTTTAAGATTTTTTTAATTAAAAATAAAGTTCAGGGTGTAAATCGAATTAGAACCTATAATATAGAATTCAACTTGTAATCTAGTCTTTTCTAATGGATAAGTTGAATTCGTACAGTGCACATATACAAAAGAAAATGCAGAGAAAATTATTATTGACTCAATCCTAGAGGATTACTACTTTGATAGATGGATTAATATTTATGTTAAAAATCTACAGAAAAATTTATATGTTATCCTTAATTATATTTTTCAATGCTATATCTTCAATACTTTTTATTGCTTGTAAATTTTTTCGTAAAAGATTTTTCCTCCGCTCAAATTTTTGGCTATGTCCCTGTAAGACAATCTAAATAGGATAGTGTATTTAAGCAGTTCGATTTGTATATTAGAAAATTGCCTCAGTATAATACTTGTATACATTCGGAATACAACTTTTTGTTATACATATCTAACACATTTTTAGAGACTGTCCAAATTAATTGTTTGTTTTAACAACATTACTCATCTTAGTAAAAACATGGTGCGAGTATATTTGCATTTTGAAATTGTTCTAATAATATAAGCCAACAGTTATTGTCCGAACAAGAAACAATAATTGACCTAATGACATCTTTTCATTTAGTAAATATTTTTTAATAAAAATTTATTCTATTTGATCCTATTGACTCTACCGGGCTCAATTATAGTAGTTAAGACAATAGTTTAATATTTCATCCGTTCCTTAATATAAGTCGTTTTAGAGTTATGCACAAGTATTAAGAAAATGATTGTAAGACATTAAATATAATATCAATTGTCTATATTGTCCTTGTATTGAAAAAGAGAGCGTTATTTATTGGACAGATAATAATGAGAGAACCAAAGTTATATTTAATAATTGGGATAATATTGAAAATTAAGTAATTAATGTTTAATTAAAATTCTCAAAAGACTTATATTAAAGAACAAAAATATTTCTCTAAAATGACTTATATTAAGGAACGGAGGGAGTACATATTATAGAAGTTCCCTCTTTCTTATGCCTAAAAATTGCTAAATTTTTTTTTAAAACTCTCATCACTAGAAAGAAGTTATATATATATATATGGGGTTGTATCCACAGCAATCGGTTATTGGGAGCAACCCCTTTATCTCACTCCTTGTAAGAGCTTTTGACTCAATTTATCCTCCAAGTACAGTGGGCCCCATTATAATAATAATTCCCAAACTCCATATAAAGAGGTTGCTCCTATCAACCGGTTACTGTGGATGCAACCCCTATATATATATATATATATATATATATAACTAACTTGATACAAACAATCCAATCTTGAAAAACACACATTTATTAAACAAAGAAGTGGATACAAAGGGTTTTACGGCTAAGTTATTTTCACTTTGTCCAATGCTATAGTCCCATTCTGAAAGCACTCAAAGTTTATAGCTGCATAGTTTTTCACTTTGTGGTACATTTGTGGCCTTTCTTTGTCTATCAATCCTTGAGCTGGTTCAATCTCTTCATCTGGATAAGGAATGTAAAACACAGCCAAAGATATTCTCTCTCGTAGTGAATTAGCTACCACCTTGTGAAGTGGACTTTTGAATATTCCATTGCTCATTATCTGCTCAAAATATACTAGTTAATTTAGGCCATTCCATGATACCAACTTGAAGCTTGTGTTTTCTTAGTTTCGTATCACGTTCTAGTCATATGCTTATTTTATGAAGGTATATTTGTCATTTAACGATGTAAAATACTTATTTCTCATGATTAACACATGAACGTACTAGGTGTTTTACATATTGAAAAGCCAACGATATCCTCATTAAACAAGCACACATGCCTAGCATGTGACACGAAATTGGAAAAAAGTCGATGAAGTGTTGGACCAAGAATCTAAATCAAAGGATTGCATTGTAAGAGAGAGGAAGGAAGATTAAAGCTCTTGATACTATAAATAACAATAAGTCTACTATCACATAAAAACGGCTATACACTCACATGCATATTATGATGGTTCACGTGATTTGCTCTGTACGTGGACCATCACAATATACATGTGCGCAGTATGTGAGTAATTTTATGTGATAATAATATTACTCAATAAAGCTAATAGTTTTCACGAATTTAGTATTTACACATAAAATATATGTTAAGCAGTATTCACTTATATATAAAAACTAATGAGCTTAATACAATTAATAATACCATGATTTTAGGGATGGATATACTAATTTACATAATAGGGATTGTGAATATATATATTGCATGATATACTATGCTTGAACCTAGAATAAATAACAAGAAACATACACGGAGCAATTCAATCATTTGATTCTTGGTATAACACCAAGTAATAGAATTGACACTAAACGACAATTATAAGAGACAAATATTTATTTTAGTAATTGGTGGGCTACTTTGAAACTGGTTACCAACTTGAAATGATAGATTTGTAATTCAGCTATTAAAAACAAAATACTCCCTCTGTTCATAATAAGATATACGTTTTCCTTTTATGGTCATTTTAAAATTAGAATTATCTTTTTATTTTAAGAATAAACATGATATTCCCAGTTTACCTTTTCTTTCAAAACAATTCAAGTGCTTTGTTATTTTTTAGTGAAAAATGACACATCTTGCGATTTTATGTATCAATTTTTTGTTGTCAGTTAATAACTATTAGTGATAACTAGCTCATCCATCTAGTGCGAAACACAGGTTTTTGTTACAACATTATTGTATTATTTATATATTTTTTTATTATACTATACTAATATATTAACTATAAATAATAATATATTAATATTGTGTACGATGATTTTCTTGAAAAATATTTTCTTCTAAATTATATTATTTATCTAGTAATCCATTATAACTAATTATTGATAAAAAAGACTAAATAAATTTAAAAACATACAATAATAGTGCATCTATTTATATATAGTATAAATGGTAGTATTCATCTTTGAATTAATGATTCATTTGTTTATATATTAATAGATTCATCTATTTATGTAACAATATTATTTTATTAAAACTCAAATAATTATACTTATATAATTTAATAAAAAAGAATTATTATACAATTAAATATTATTGTTAGCAATAATATAAATTTTAAAGAGCACTAACTAAATTAAAAAAATTATGAGTTTAAAAGATAGTTGTAAGTAGATAATAATGATAATAAGATGTAGATGAAAAGATTTTAAAATCAAATTATTCTTAAATATATGTATGTATATATTTACATACATACATATACATATACATATATATATATAAATTTTAGGGTTGAGAGACCATTTATCTAATAATGTATAGTTAATTATTAATAAAAAAACTAAATAATTTTAAAACCTACAATAATAGTTCATCTATTTATAAGTATAAATGATATATAGTATTTATCTTTGAATTAATGATTCATTTGTTTATACATTAATATATTCAACTATTGATGTAATAATATTATTTTATTTTAACACAAATAGTTATACTTATATAGTTTAATAAAAAAAGTTATTATATAATTAATATTGTTGTTAGCAAGAACATGAATTTTAAAGAGCACTAACTAAATTAAAAAAATGTATGAGTTTAAAAGATAGTGGTAAGTGGATAATTATGATAATAAAATGTAAATGGAAAGATTTTAAAATTAAATTATACTTAAATTTTAGGGTTGAGAGATCATTTTGTGCTATTAATTACTTAAAAAATTATTTATATATAAATAAATACATTGAATCTATTTAAATCTGAAGTTTGGGGTATTTAAGACATTACTTATATAGCTTCTAAGAGTAGCGGAAGATATATATTATTTTTCTCATACAACTACTAAGAGTATCAAAATGTATGTTTTCTGAGCGTTGGATCTCGTATTGGACAGTGGAAGATGGGGTTGGTAAAATGGTGTCCATAGTAAACTATTGTTAAGAATCACTTTCCTATATATAGGGTTGAAATACTATTCCAAAATTTTAGGGTTGAGAGATGTACATTTTGTGCTATTATTTATATATAGATATTTTTAATTATATCTGTAATTAATATGATGAATCAATTTTATAATTTTATCCAATTTCATGTATTGATATACGTTATAATTGTAAGTCCACACAAAATTTTCACAGTATAGTGAGACTCTGTTTTAGTATGAAGTGTTGTCCTTTTTAAGGGTAAATGACGTAGCGGAAAAAACAGAAAACTGTTATCAATTGTTGAACCGCGCACGATTGCCAAACGATAACCTTCTACAACCTGTTGATTCTACGAATACCAGGAAATAGGCAGCAAAATTCTAATTCAGAGAATTTTGGAAAATACGTAAATTTTATTATTCATCAAAAACTGCGGCTCCCCATCATAACAAGTGTTTAAATAGCAAAACCCTAAAAGCATAATCCAAAACGGAAAAGAAAAACTAATAAAGACAATTACAAAAATAACCCTAAAATAGAAAAATGTCTTTTTGAAGGCCTAAACGATGAAATTTGACCAAAAAAACCCTGCACATCACGAGCAAAACGCTAGTGAGTTTTGACCGTTGACTCGTTTCCAATGAAATTAAGCTCCGAAAACGCCCAAATTCGACATTCCAAACTTGGCTGAAATTACCGAATTGCCATTGAATCAAATCTTTGCCATTAAATCAAATCTTTTCATAAACTGACACGCTTGCTCTTCAACCGCATCATTTTCCCCAGGGTGGACAGAATTCGCCCTCGAATTGTCATCATCGGAGGAATCGCCTGTGTAAGGAATCAAATGCTTGACATTAAAAACATTCGCTGTACGAATATGACTCGGCAGTTTCAAGTGGTATGCATTAGGATTGATCTTCTCAATGATTTCCACTGGCCCAATCTTCTTGGCAGACAACTTATTATAGTCACCTACAGAAAATCTATCCTTAGTAAGAACAGCCCACACATAATCCCCCACTTCGAACTCAACATGACGCCGTTTCTTATCAGCAGCTTGTTTATACTTGCCCGCAGCCTGCAGCAGATTGTCACGGATAGCCTGTGAACCTCCTGCAATCCTGTCACAAAAGTTTCTGTCGTCCCATGAACTCGTGTCTTTGCTGGTAATGGCAGCAAATCAAGTGGTCCTCTAGAAGCAACAGAATACACTACTACAAAAGGGCTAAATCTAGTACTCCTGTTAACTGCATGATTATGAGCAAACTCTGCCTGACATAACTTCAGACCCTAACTCTTCACATGTTCTCCAACCAAACACCGCAACAAATTGCCTAGCGACCGATTCACCACTTCCGTCTGCCCATCTATCTGTGGATGGTAGGCACTACTAAAATTCAACTGTGTGTTCACCATCTTCCACAAGCTATGCCAAAAATGGCTAAGAAACCTGGTATCACGGTCATACACAATAGACACTGGCAAACCATGCAACCTATAAATCTCTCTAAAGTACAATTGAGCAACACGAACATCATCTGTGGTCTTCTTACATGGAATGAAGTGCACCATCTTAGAAAAACGATCAACTACCACATAAATAGAATCATTACCTCGCTGTGTACGCGGTAATCCCAACACAAAATCCATACTGATGTCCACCCATGGCTGTGATGGAACTGGTAGAGGCATATACAAGCCTGCATTGGTTGTTGTTCCCTTATATACTTGACAAACCCGACACTGTTGCGCCAATTTTTCAACCTCCTTCTGAATAGTAGGCCAGAAGTAAGTAGACTGCACCAACTGCAAGGTCCTGTCTCTTACTACATGCCCCTGCCATGCAGCTCTTGAAGGATCTTCAACCGCAAACTACAATCTGGAACACATAGTTGGTTGTCCTTAAAAAAAAATCCATCCTGCAAATGGAAATCTGTCCTCTCCCCTGCCAGAACCTTTGCCAAAATACCAGAAAAATATAGATCAGTTTCAAGTATTTCAGCAAATGAATCAAAATCAGCTACCTCCACAGAAAGTCGAGTTAGTAGTCCCCTTCGCCTGCTCAAAGCATCAGCCACTCGATTGGTAACTCCCGACTTGTGTTTCACCACGAAAGTGATAGTAGTGTGCATACAAGCCAATCATTATGATGATAAAGCACGTACTTTGTAAACAATCTTATTTATTTATTAATAAAATATTCATTTATTAAAGGCATTTAATTATCTACATGTTGCTGTTTTTATAATATGTAAATAACCCATAGTTTTAAGCAATGCTTTTAGAATCATGATGATGATCATGCTAATGAGATCTAAATTCTTAGAAAGTTTTAAAACTAAAATAGTTCCCAATCGTGGGATTACTAAAAAGGGGATTAGTAAATCCGGTTAGATTGGTACATATGTTGCTTGCTCATTGGATGAGGATGATTGATCTCATGATCATTTGTGTGGAGACACTAAAGCAAGTATGTAGGTGCTTATTGGAGAATAAGTTCACTGAACGTGATTCGCTATGGAATACCTAATGGAGATTTACTCGCCTGTCAATAGGAATTCCTAATGTGATAGTAGTACAAGTAATCCTTGGACTTGAGATCATCATAGTATCTTGTATGTAACAAATTATACTTTGACTTATTCCTTAAGACCTTTTAAGGCATATATAGGGTATGCTTGGGTATAATGAGTTACATATGGAGATAATGAATGATCAATAAAGAATCTACCACCTCTAGTAAAAGAGGAGATATGTCATATGTGATTCGTTAAATGACAACCCAGGAATCCTTGGCCAAGGTGAAATGAAATTAGAAAGGAGTTTCTAATTTGCATTATTTGGAGTTGTGCATTTTCTAATCGAAATACATATAATTAAATAAAATAAGACTTGACAGTAAATCCATGTCTTATATTTAATTGGGACATTGTATGGTGGAAGGATTGAATTGTATGGTAACTATTTACTCACAGGTTCTTTTTGATTAATGTTGAAATCTATATTATCTGGAAAGTCGTTGATCGCTAGGGAGGCTTATCCCTATTGTAGAATAAATATTATTTATTTAAATAGATTATTAGTTTAATTTATTTATTTAAATAAGATTAAAATTATTTTAATTGATTTATTCACAACCGGTTTAATATGGAGAACCTAAAGAGTCACACCATAAAAGGAAGAATAATTATTTAAGAAGGTAATGGCACAATCGTAATAATGCATTAAGTATAATTAATTTAATCTATAGTGATAGAATAAATTAAATAGCTTAATGTTTATTATTTAATATTTTAGAAATATTAAATATAAATTAATAAGAGGAGTCTTATTAATATTATTACAATTATTATTATCTTAATTTCTAAAGGAGTTTAGTAATTAATTTAATATTTAGTACTCTCATTTATTCCTAATAAGATTAAGAGACAAATTAATTAAATGAATTTAATTAATTATTCCCATGTGGTGGGAAGCCTAAATTAATTAAAGGAGTTTAATTAATTAAAAGAAATCCCATGTCTAATAGGATTAGAAGGGTTGACTAATATCTATATAAGAGGAGTCTTATAATAGATATTAGATGATGCAATTCCAATTGTTGGAGAGTACTCTTTTTCTATAGAGAATAGAAAACTAAGCCAAACACCCTCCTTCTTGATAATTCATCTTCCTTGGTGGATCACCTCTAGAGGCCAAACACTTGGGTGGCTAACGTTGATCAAAGAAAGGAATCTAACCCGGAAATTCAAGGAGATCACGAAGAACAAGCAGTTGAACTAGTACATGTGGAAGCTTCGTTCTACAAGGGTATGATTCCATAACTTCTTATTTATCGTTTTAAATTAATAATTTGCATAAAGGATGATCCGGGTAATGGTTTTGTAGAAATTTTTTAAACTCTGATATATCATGCTTCCGCTAATTTTTGCAATTTGATTGCGTCACGATTTCGTACAAACCCAACAGTGGTATCAAAGCCAAATCTTTATGCAATTATTAATTTATTTTGATTTCATATACATATGGGTATGTATTTAGAATAATTTATTGGGCATAATTAATTGTATAAAATTATATTTAAAAAAATAAAAAAAAAACCGAAAAAACTAATTAATTCGCTTTGGATCTTGTTCCGCGAATTTGTGATCCACGAATTGGTGATGATCCACGAATTGGTGATCTTTTATTGTTTAAAGTGATTCGTTGAATCATTTGGAAAAATATGATTACTTGATCTTGCAATCAGGATTTCCAATAAAGGCTAGATTTCATTATATATATATATATATATTATACGGTATAACATATATGATGATTACCTGCAAGAAAAGTGAATCAAGTTATCTAGTATATAATATATTATACCATTATTATAATAAATATTATATATTATATTCTTAATAATTTTATATTTAAAATAAAGAGTTTATTTTAATCTTGAAATTGGATTTCATGCAATTTAAAATTGCCCAATAAATGATACTCATATATATATGGAATATTTTAATTCATGAGATGGATATTTATTTATTGATATATATGGTGATATGTATGATAATAAATAGGGATTGATTATGGACTATTTGACCAATGTGATTGAATTTTATTTTAGTTGAATGCTTGAATTAATGGGTTTTATTAAATGGGGTCTGCGTACCTCGTCTTCTCTAATTTTTTTTCTTGATGTAAAATTCTATCTCCCTCCTATGTACTTCCCCTTGACTGCTGATCAAGGTTTCTATTTAAATTAAATAGTTTAATGTAATAGAAATATTTAGAATTATCTTGAAGAAATTGGAGACTAAGGAGAAAGGAGCGCGTGAAGACCCATTTGTATGGAGCCCGGGTTTAAATGTAATAGTTATATTTAAATTTAAATTCTTGCACTCCTAGGTTTGACCTTTTGGTTCACTTGGTGGCTCTAGTGAACCAAACTAGAATAAAAGTCCATAATCAATCCGGGTAGAATATAGAATTCTATATTGCATGCTAAATATTATATATATATTATATTTTATGCAAACATGCTTCGCATGTTTAATAAAATGACGCGTATTTTATATATATATGTGCATGCGCGCTAAACAAGACGAGACAAATAATAACAAACCCCTCAAAGAAACAAGATTAAGTCCGAAGCGTTCAGTGATATTTGGAATATCGAACGTCGCCTTCTAGCATGATAAATTAATAGAGTATTAAATATTTAATATGAGCTTGTTGTACTATCCACAAGGCGAGTATTGCGTATTTAAGATATTAATTAATCACATTTGATGCTTATCAAGAAAATTGAACAATCTAGTCTTGTTGTGCTATCCACAAGGACGAACATTTTTCTTTTTGAATTTATGGAAGTGCTAGGCTGGACTTAACTTAAATCATTTTAGTTCGGATGTGCACACACTTGACCATTATGATTTAAGAGGCAAAATAAAAGGAGTTATATAGTGTTGTAATTGACAAGAGTTGTCTACCTATTTATTTGTATATCGCTTGTTGTGCTATCCACAAGGTTATATACATTTGAAATGGGATCCTTATTCTCACTAGCAAATCTTTAATTAGATGTTGCCGAACTATATAAGTGAGGGTAATATAGTTTGATAAAAATAGTGGGAGATACCAATTTAAAATAAAGACCTAAATTTATTTTGGTATGCAAAATTAATAAAATGAATGTTTGCTAAAATGTTGTTTTTCACATGCAGAATTTTAAAAATGTCAAAATCACTAATTTCACTGCGAAGCATACTTGATGCTAATAAGCTTACCTGGCCGAATTATACGGACTGGCTAAGAAATCTGAGAATAGTTCTCACTGCTGAAAAAATTTCTTATGTCCTAAACTCACCTGTCCCCGGAACTGTTCCAGAAACAGTCTCTGAGGAAGAGATTGCCACCATTGTAAAGTGGCAAGATGATGCATCTGTGGCTCAATGCATCATGCTCGCATCCATGAATAACGAGCTTCAGCGTCAGCACGAAAATATGGATGCTCCTACTATGTTGATTCACCTCAAGGAGTTGTATGGTGAACAAAGTAGGACTGCTAGATATGAGATATCTAAGGAGCTCTTCCGATCTCGGATGACCAAGGGCAAAGTGAACATAAAGGAACAAAAGAAATCTGATCCAGCTAGCAAAGGAATGTGCTTCCATTGCAACGAGCCGGGTCATTGGAAGAGGAACTGCAAGAAGTTTCTGGCAAAGAAGAAGCTTGGAGAAGCTTCGACTTCTAATCAAGGTTTGTTCATGATTGAAATTAATTTTTCAGAAAGTCAAAATTCTACTTGGGTATTAGATACCGGCTGTGGTTCTCACATATGTAATAATGTGAAGGGACTGGTCAGAAGTAGAAAGCTGAACAATGATGAGGTGATCCTACGAGTGGGGAATGGAGCAAAGGTTGCTGCATTAGCTGTAGGAACTTATTATTTAGCAATGTCTTCGGGCAAGTTCATTTATCTTAATAATTGTTATTATGTTCCGAATATTATTAAAAACATTATTTCAATTTCTGTATTGGATATGGAAGGATTTAACGTTGTTATAAAGAACAATAGTTGTTCTATTTATAAAGACGATGTTTTATATGGTATTGGAAATTTGCGAAATGGACTTTATACACTTGACTTACAAGAAAATATTTTTCAAATTGAACAAACTAAGAAAAGGAAAAGAGATGATATTAATTATACTTACATGTGGCACTGTAGACTCGGTCATATCAATGAAACAAGATTATCCAAGTTGCATAAAGATGGGCTCCTTGAGTTATCTGATTATGAATCATATCCAACTTGTGAATCTTATTTCATGGGTAAAATGACTAAATCTCCTTTTAGTGGAAAAGGAGAAAGAGTTACAGAGTTGTTGGCATTGATTCACACAGACGTTTGTGGGCC
Source organism: Panax stipuleanatus (assembly GCA_020205555.1). Lineage (NCBI taxonomy): Eukaryota > Viridiplantae > Streptophyta > Magnoliopsida > Apiales > Araliaceae > Panax > Panax stipuleanatus. The sequence continues at coordinate 69,061,763 of CM035126.1, forward strand.
TATGACAACAAGTGCACGGGGTGAGTATTCTTATTTTATTACTTTCACTGATGATCACTCAAGATTTAGATATGAGTATTTAATGAAATACAAGTCAGAATCATTTGAAAAGTTCAAAGAGTTCAGAAGTGAAGTAGAGAAACAAACGGGCAAGAGTATAAAGATACTTCGATCAGATCGAGGCGGAGAATACTTAAGCGGTGAGTTTCTCAATTGTCTCAAAGAAAATGGTATAATCTCACAATGGACTCCTCCAGGTACACCACAGTTAAATGGAGTATCTGAAAGGAGAAATCGAACACTGTTAGACATGGTTCGATCCATGATGAGTTTTACCGACCTTCCAATTTCCTTCTGGGAATATGCCCTAGAAACGGCTGCATACCTACTTAACAAGGTACCTACCAAATCCGCCCCAAAGACTCCATATGAGATGTGGAAGGGGAGGAAACCAAATCTTAAGCATGTTAAGACTTGGGGTTGTCCAGCTTATGTCAAAAAGTTTGAACATGATAAGCTACAAACTAAATCCGAAAAGTGTAGATTTGTGGGATACCCTAAAGAAACTGTAGGGTATTATTTCTATCATCCAACTGATCAAAAGGTGTTTGTTGCGAAACATGCTGCCTTCTTGGAAAAGGAGTTTATCCATGAAGGGGTCAGTGGGAGTAAGATATATCTTGAAGAAGCTCAAGAACCACAAATTACCACAGATCAAAGTCAGGTACCTGACCAAGTAGAAGAACCTACTATACCACACCCTGTTCATAAATCTGGGAGAGTACCTAAGATACCTGAGAGGTATGGATTCGTTATAGAGGATGACGATGAGGTACACATCATGGATGATGATGATCCATTGAATTACGAACAAGCTATGAGTAATAAAGACTCAGGGAAATGGCTTGAAGCCATGAAATCCGAAATGGACTCCATGTATGAAAACAAAGTATGGACTTTGGTTTCACCACCTGAAGGCATTAAGCCTATTGGGTGTAAATGGGTCTTTAAAAGAAAGACTGGAGCGGATGGCCAGGTGGAGACCTATAAGGCCCGACTGGTTGCAAAAGGTTTCAAACAAAGACAAGGAGTTGACTATGATGAAACCTTTTCACCAGTAGCTATGCTCAAGTCCATTCGGATTTTGCTTGCAATTGCAGCTTATAACGACTATGAGATCTGGCAGATGGATGTGAAAACGGCCTTCCTCAATGGAAAACTTGAGGAGGATGTGTATATGACACAGCCAGAGGGATTTGTTTCAAAGGTTGGAATAAATCAAGTCTGTAAGCTGCAACGATCCATTTATGGATTGAAGCAAGCTTCTCGTAGATGGAACATTCGTTTTGATGAGACAATCAAAGAGTTTGATTTTATCAAAAATGACGATGAACCATGTGTGTACAAGAAGGTTAGTGGGAGCGCAATTTCATTCCTTGTATTATATGTTGATGATATATTACTAATAGGGAATGACATTCCTATGCTACAATCAATTAAAATCTGGTTATCTAAATACTTCTCCATGAAGGACTTGGGAGAAGCATCCTATATTTTGGGGATAAAGATCTATAGAGATAGATCTAAAAGGATGCTTGGCTTATCCCAAGGAACGTACATTGATACGATGCTAAAGAGGTTTAGCATGGAAGATTCCAAAAGAGGTCTCATGCCGATGAGCCATGGAATACATCTCTCCAAGAAACAGGCCCCAAAGACACCTGAGGAGAGAGACCGTATGAGTAAGATCCCTTATGCTTCTGCAATAGGATCTATCATGTACGGTATGATATGTACTAGACCGGATGTTGCTCATGCACTTAGTGTAACGAGCAGATACCAGTCGAATCCTGGAGAAGAGCACTAGAAGGCAGTGAAGAATATCCTAAAGTACTTGAGAAGGACTAAAGATATTTTTCTTGTCTACGGTGGGTCTGAATTAAAACTCGAGGGCTTCACAGACTCAAGTTTTCAAACGGACCAAGATGACAGTAAATCTGTTTCGGGGTATGTTTTTACCTTGAACGGAGGCGCAGTGAGTTGGAAGAGTTCCAAGCAGCAAACAGTTGCTGATTCAGTGACAGAGGCAGAGTATATAGCTGCAAGTGAAGCTGCAAAGGAAGCTGTTTGGATGAAGAAGTTCATAACTGAACTTGGTGTGGTTCCTAGCATTGGAGAAGCAGTTCCCGTTTACTGTGACAACACAGGAGCAGTTGCACAGGCTAAGGAACCCAGGTCTCATCAGAAATCTAAACACGTCTTGCGGCGATTTCACTTGATCAGGGAGATCATTGAAAGAGGAGACGTCATCTTGGAGCGTGTAGACTCTCAAGACAACATTGCAGATCCATTTACTAAAGCTTTAACACAACAGCAGTTTGATCGTCACTTAGAGAAGATGGGTATGAGATACCATGACGATTGGCTTTAGTGCAAGTGGGAGATTGATAGTAGTGTGCATACAAGCCAATCATGTATGATGATAAAGCACGTACTTTGTAAACAACCTTATTTATTTATTAATAAAATTTTTATTTATTAAAGGCATTTAATTATCTACATGTTGCTGTTTTTATAATATGTAAATAACCCATAGTTTTAAGCAATGCTTTTAGAATCATGATGATGATCATGCTAATGAGATCTAAATTCTTAGAAAGTTTTAAAACTAAAATAGTTCCCAATCGTGGGATTACTAAAAAGGGGATTAGTAAATCCGGTTAGATTGGTACATATGTTGCTTGCTCATTGGATGAGGATGATTGATCTCATGATCATTTGTGTGGAGACACTAAAGCAAGTATGTAGGTGCTTATTGGAGAATAAGTTCACTGAACGTGATTCGCTATGGAATACCTAATGGAGATTTACTCGCCTGTCAATAGGAATTCCTAATGTGATAGTAGTACAAGTAATCCTTGGACTTGAGATCATCATAGTATCTTGTATGTAACAAATTATACTTTGACTTATTCCTTAAGACCTTTTAAGGCATATATAGGGTATGCTTGGGTATAATGAGTTACATATGGAGATAATGAATGATCAATAAAGAATCTACCACCTCTAGTAAAAGAGGAGATATGTCATATGTGATTCGTTAAATGACAACCCAGGAATCCTTGGCCAAGGTGAAATGAAATTAGAAAGGAGTTTCTAATTTGCATTATTTGGAGTTGTGCATTTTCTAATCGAAATACATATAATTAAATAAAATAAGACTTGACAGTAAATCCATGTCTTATATTTAATTGGGACATTGTATGGTGGAAGAATTGAATTGTATGGTAACTATTTACTCACAGGTTCTTTTTGATTAATGTTGAAATCTATATTATCTGGAAAGTCGTTGATCGCTAGGGAGGCTTATCCCTATTGTAGAATAAATATTATTTATTTAAATAGATTATTAATTTAATTTATTTATTTAAATAAGATTAAAATTGTTTTAATTGATTTATTCACAACCGGTTTAATATGGAGAACCTAAAGGGTCACACCATAAAAGGAAGAATAATTATTTAAGAAGGTAATGACACAATCGTAATAATGCATTAAGTATAATTAATTTAATCTATAGTGATAGAATAAATTAAATAGCTTAATGTTTATTATTTAATATTTTGGAAATATTAAATATAAATTAATAAGAGAAGTCTTATTAATATTATTACAATTATTATTATCTTAATTTCTAAAGGAGTTTAGTAATTAATTTAATATTTAGTACTCTCATTTATTCCTAATAAGATTAGGAGACAAATTAATTAAATGAATTTAATTAATTATTCCCATGTGGTGGGAAGCCTAAATTAATTAAAGGAGTTTAATTAATTAAAAGAAATCCCATGTCTAATAGGATTAGAAGGGTTGACTAATATCTATATAAGAGGAGTCTTATAATAGATATTAGATGATGCAATTCCAATTGTTGGAGAGTACTCTTTTTCTATAGAGAATAGAAAACTAAGCCAAACACCCTCCTTCTTGATAATTCATCTTCCTTGGTGGATCACCTCTAGAGGCCAAACACTTGGGTGGCTAACGTTGATCAAGGAAAGGAATCTAACCCGGAAATTCAAGGAGATCACGAAGAACAAGGAGTTGAACTAGTACCTGTGGAAGCTTCGTTCTACAAGGGTATGATTCCATAACTTCTTATTTATCGTTTTAAATTAATAATTTGCATAAAGGATGATCCGGGTAATGGTTTTGTAGAAATTTTTTTAAACTCTGATATATCATGTTTCCGCTAATTTTTGCAATTTGATTGCGTCACGATTTCGTACAAACCCAACAGAAAGTGAACCTTTGTAGGTAAGCAACCCAGCTCGCATGTCTAGCAGAAACTTTATCTTGACTATGCAAATGTTTTAAAGCCTCATGATCCGTATACAAGATAAACTCCAGCTGAAACAAATAATGGCGCCAATGTTTAATAGCCTGAACCACAGCATAAAACTCAACATCATAAGTGCTATAACTCAGCTTGGCACCCGAAAGTTTCTCGCTAAAATACGCCACTGGCATGCTGTTTTGACTCAAAACAGCCCCAATTCCCACTTTGGAAGCATCAGAATGTAACACAAAAGGTTGATGGAAATCTGGTAATACTAGAATGGGAGCTGTGGTAAGGCGAAATTTAATCAGCTCAAACGCCTTTTCTGCTTCATCTGTCCAAGCAAACTTCCCATCCTGCTTCATGCTCTCAGTAATAGGAGCCATAATGCTACTAAAATGAGGGATAAAGCGCCGATAAAAGGAGGCCAACCCATGAAAGCTTCGAACTTCAGTAATGGTACTAGGCATTGGCCAATGCTTCACTGCCTCTACTTTGGACTCATCTACCTGCAGCCCAACATCAAACACAATGTAACCAAGAAACAGCACCCTAGGTGTTAGAAACACACACTTCTTAACTGCAGCATAAAATATCTCCCTACGCAGCACATGAAGAACTTCTCGCAGCTGACTAAGTTGCTCGCTCGGGTTAGCATTGTAGATTAGAATGTCATCAAAATACACAACAACACACTTCCCAATGAAAGGCCTCAAAACTTGATTCATAACACGCATAAAGGTGCTAGGTGCATTGGACAACCCAAACGGCATGACCATCCACTCATACAATCCCTCCCTCGTCTTAAAAGCTGTCTTCCATTCATCGCCTGCCCGAATACAGAGTTGATGGTATCCACTCTTCAAATCCAATTTAGTAAACACAGTAGCCCCACTAAGCTGATCCAGTAGGTCATCCAATCTAGGAATAGGAAAACGATACCTGACCGTTATTTTGTTGATGGCTCTACTGTCGATACACATCCGCCAAGTACCATCTTTCTTTGATACCAGAAGGGCTGGTACCGCACAAGGACTTAAACTCTCTTGAATGTACCCCTTGGCCAGTAACTCTTTCACCTGCCTCCTTAATTCTTCATGCTCTCCGGGACTCATCCTGTAATGAGGTCGATTGGGTAAGGATGCCCCGGGCTCCAGATCAATATGATGTTGGATATCACGCATTGGGGGAAATCCTTCAGGCAGTTCTTTTGGAAATAAATCACTGAACTCTTCTAGAAGTGGTTTGACTACATCAGGAACCTCGACCTCCTTGTCTACCACCCTCCCAATTAAGGCGTATACTATTTTCATCTCTTGCACCACCTCCTCAAACTATGCTAAAGTCAACAAACTAGCACTGCCTTTGTTTTCTTCCCGCTTGGGCACTAACACAATCTTTACCCCCTCAAACACAAAGCTGTAAGTATTCGTCTTGCCGTTATGAACCACCTCTCTATCAAATTGCCAAGGTCGTCCCAACAGCAGATGGCATGCATCCATAGCTACTACATCACACCAAACCTCGTCCTTGTATTTTGTCCCCACAGAAAAGGATACCAGTGCACGTCTTAAGACAGTCACCTCGCCCCCTTGTTTCAACCAGGCTAACTTGTACGGCTTTGGATGTTTTTTCCGTTGTTAGTTCCAACTTTCGGACTGCCTCTGCTGAAATTATATTCTCACAACTGCCTGCATCAACCACAAACCTACACACCTTCCCCTTAACAGTACAGGTTGACTGGAAAATGTTGTTTCTCAGCCAATCATCATCAACAGCCCTAGGTGTAAGGTAGGACCTCCTCACCACCAACGCAGTCCCAACATCACCAGTCACCACCTCCTCATCCACGCCTTCTGGATCAAAGATCGGTTCACCAGTTAGCAAGGTTTCATCTTCGATATCATCACCCTCATCTATTTCAGCAAACATCGCCCTTTTTCCAGCTTTCTTGCACTCAGCCTGCCTGTGTCCCACTTCACCATATGCAATACACTTGATACCACTTACTGGACCAATCCTCCTATTATTATTTGTTACTGCTCCCGTTTTTGCTATTGCCCCCGCCGCTGCAACCTCGTCTGAACGGCCAGTATTGACACCTCCTCCTGAATACCCAAAGCTAGCAGGTTGCCCAAAACCACCAGGACGCCTCTTCTCAATCTGCACAGCCCTCTGATGCGCTGCAGAAATAGACATTGGATCAAACATGTTGACTGTATCTTTAATTTGTTCTCGTAAACCCCCAATATATCGGGCTACTAACTGATCTTCTGTCTCATGCACCTCGTTCCGAGCAATCAGCTGATAGAATTCAGCTGTGTATTCATCAACTGTACGACCTCCTTGCCTTAAATTCTGTAACGGCTGGTATATTAATCGCTGATAATTATAAGGTAGGAACGTCGTCCGCAACTGTTTCTTCATCTTCTCCCAGTTCGTAATTTTTGAGTTCCCCAATCTAACCCTCGTTTGCCTAAGTTGCTGCCACCCAGCCATTGCCCTATCTCTGAGTCTGGTAGCAACCAAGGGTACTCATTTATCATCAGGGACACCCTTAAATTCTAGGATCTCTTCTACCGTGGCCAGCCAGTCAATGAATTCCTCTGGTTAGAGGGTACCATGAAATTCAGGAATTTCAATCCTCATACCAGTCTCCCAACGTCTCCTATCGTCCTCCACTGCATATGGTCGACGACGCCTACGAGGTGCCTCATCATAGTCATCATCAAAGTCATCTCCTTCATCATTCTCTCCTGCGAAAGGGTTTCTCCGATCATCATAATTAGGGTTCCTCCCAGGATGAGGAATTTCCCTATTCTGGTTCGCCAACAACTCGCCCATCCTTAGTGTCAATCGATCCATTATAGTGTTCATCCCCTGCTCCATTACTTGTTCGATTCGCTACTCGAACCGCTGCTCAAGTCGCTGCAGATCCTCACGCCTATAAACATCATCCACACGCGCTCTACGGGGTGGCATGGTGAATATGATTTAGGCTTTGATACCAACTGACGTAGCGGAAGAAACAGAAAACTGTTATCAATTGTTGAACCGCGCACGATTGCCAAACGATAACCTTCTACAACCTGTTGATTCTACGAATACCAGAAAATAGACAGCAAAATTCTAATTCAGAGAATTTTGAAAAATACGTAAATTTTATTATTCATCAAAAACTGCGGCTCTCCATCATAATAAGTGTTTAAATAGCAAAACCTAAAAGCAGAATCCAAAACGAAAAAGAAAAACTAATAAAGACAATTACGAAAATAACCCTAAAACAGAAAAATGTCTTTTTGAAGGCCTAAACAATGAAATTTGACCAAAAAACCCTGCACATCACAAGCAAAGCGCTTGTGAGTTTTGACCGTTGACCCGTTTCCAATGAAATTAGGTTCCGAAAATGCCCAAATTCGACACTCCAAACTTGGCCAAAATTATCGAATTACCATTGAATCAGATCTTTGCCATTAAATCAAATCTTTTCATAAACTGACACGTTTGCTCTTCAACCGCATTAGTAAATTAGTAAGAAATGGAATTAAGGAATCTTTATGCAATATATATTGGCATAAAGTAAAAGTGCCTAAAACATATGAAGTACTGTACCCCAAATTATCTTCTCGGAAACATAAATTATCTTCAATAGTAATTAGAGTCCTTCTATGGGGACATGAGAATTGGGCATGAAAATTGGACATTGTTGAATTTTTTTTTTTTTTGCTTTTGTTGTGACTTTCAAAAAATGTATAGTATTTATTTTAACTGGAATTTTTATAAAAAAAAATATTTTAGGTGTAATTTGGATACATTTACAAGATCAGTGTTGTTCAGACTGTGCAACACTGTTCTTGTATATATATCCAAATTACACCTAAAATATTTTTTTTTTATAAAAATTTCAGTTGGAATAAATATTATACATTTTTTAAGAGTCACAACAAAAGCAAAAAAATAAAAATAAAAAATTCACAATGTCTAATTTGGCTGTCCGCCAAGATTTATTCTAGTAATTAACATATGAAGTACTGTAATTATCATACCTGCAATTGATCCCCAACATTGACCACAAAAGCATGAGGAATTGCTCCAACCCTATACCACTTATCCTCTTTGAGAACTTGAAGTCCTTCAACTTCTTCGTCTTGCAGAAGAATGGTGATTCCTGATCCGTCGGAGTGTTCTTTTGAACCCAAAACTCTATCTGGTTTGGAACATATAGGGTAAAAATTAAATCTTGCATGCATTTGTGCTCGTCCTCCAAACTGTTTTAAGAAGCTATCGGCTTCCAAGCGTAATGACTTTGCTAAGGCCACCAATATGAGTTGTGTCATTAGCTCCATTTTTGTGCAGTATTCATGCAGTAGTTCACTACATATCAATTAATCAACATAGAAAAAAAGGCTTGTTAGTGAAAATTGAATAGACAAATATAATTATATAAAAAATGCTAGGTAAGTAGATAAAAATTATTTAGTTTATTCAAATAAAGTATTGACGAATTAATGAGCAACTACTAACACATAATTTGAGTCATATAAAGCTCATATTCACACATGCATATTTGCGGACCCTGCATGTCATGTAGGGCCCACAATATGCATGTGTGTGTATATGAGTATGGAATTTCTTAACATGTGCCCTAAAGGCACATGCTAAGCACACAGTTCAAAAGAATATTTTTTTGAACTGTGTGTATATTCTCTTGATTTCTGTATGTGCACCAAGTTCAAGAGAATATACACACAATTTAAGAGAATATTCTCTTGAAGTGTGTGCTTAGCATGTGCCTTTAGGGCACATGTTAAGAAATTCTATATAAGGGTCCTATTAACATGTGCCTTTAGGGCATATGCTAAGCACACAGTTCAAGAGAATATTCCCTTGAACTTGGTGCACATACAGAAATCAAGAGAATATACACACAGTTCAAGAGAATATTCTCTTGAACTGTGTGCTTAGCATGTGCCCTTAGGCACATGTTAAGAGGACCTTTACTATATAAATATCAAATTTTATGGTCTATCTTTCCTCCTTTGTGTACTATATATAAAGGGTCCATATATATTGTATCATAAAAAAATCCTATTTCAACCAAAAAATTATAAAATAATTTATAAAATTTGGACCGTAAACGATACAGTATTATATCTCAAACCACCCCGAAAAAAAAATATTTGACTCCATCCCTAATAATATACTACTAATACAACTTGTCAATACTTTATCTATGTAAACTATATATATTTATGAAATGAATTAGCATTCCTCAAGTATACATAAATAGACACAGAAAGGGAGATGATGAGATATAGTACATGGAAACTTAATTTCCTCCCCCAAATCCCCCCCCGAACCCCGAACCCCGAACCCCGAACCCCGAACCCCGAACCCCGAACCCCATCTCCTAGATTAATTGCTATCCGTCGTAGTTTAGTTGCCATCTGTTCCTCTCTCTTCTTTTCTTTTTCTTTTTTTTTTGTTATTTATGTTCCAAGACAAAAAAAATTTAATTCTAGTTTTGTCTTGCATCAAATTTTATGTCGGGTCCTATAGCTGTCATTAATTGTCTGTATAAGCTCACTATTTTAGATAAGATGAGGCATAAATGTAGAATCTGTAACACACATGATATATAAATGTGTAAAACATCATTTGCATTTTAAAGGAAAATTATTTTGTGGGAATTATCATTTCTCTTAGATGGGACAGTACATTAATTGTAAAACATCTCTATATCGAATTATGTATGATACGTTGTATGATATCTAAATTATTAATTGAGGGAGAACAACGGCTTCTCTTCAAGTTGTATCAATTATCTATAATACTCTTAAATTTTATCTTATCATAGTTATCTCATACCCTCTCTCGCACATTTTTCCATAATTTTCTCCAAAAAAAACTCATTAGTCTCATTTACTTATTGGTCTCTCTCTCCATCCCCATAAAACAACTTACCCAATTCTTTAGTTTATCAAAAAATTAGGTAGAGTAATGAGGGGTAATTTTGAAAAAATTATGACAAATTCTCCTAGATTTTAGCAAACGTCAAATAATTAGAGACAAATAAGAAATTCTAAAACGTCCTATATTAAAAGACGGAGGGAGTACTTTTTTGTGTTTTCTCTTAAAAAAATTCCTCTTTTTTCTTACCTACTCTTATCAACCCCTAATTTTTTAAAGTTTTTTTTAACTCCACACACATAATGTGTACCAGGAACACTAGTATAATTAAAGTATTAATTTTATCAATAAGTAGTTATATTTTTGGTATATCTGTCACCGTCTAAGATTGTCCAAGTGATACTCTTGTGATTGAAAGAGAACAATTTTTATGTCAACAAATTTCATGACGAATTTGAATTGGGATTAACATCAAACTATGAGTGATAAAATATTAAAAATTAGAGTGAATTTTTTCTTAATTCTCTCTTATCTCATGTATATATTCGCATAAATTGATATTTATTATCGTTATATATAGCAAAACTCGTGAGTGAATCAAGTCTTGATACCGGTTAAAACCGGTTAAAACCATACACATGAATTTTTATATTAAAAAAGAAGAAAATTATTTTAAGAATTTTCTAACTTACATAATATTCTCACTTTCTTGATGTACATCAGTACATGTAATCTAAAGCTCACTTTCCTAACATACATTCAAATCAAAAGAAACAATAAGTAAAATGAGACGGAAGGAAAATGAGACATGTACCTAAAATCAGATGGATTTTGTGGCCAAAATTTGAGATTTCTTTCATCCTCCGGGAGGATCTGGAGAAAAAGGCGATCCGACCAATCTAAAACTTGATTTTCAGACAAAATTGGATCATTTCCATACCCTTGAATGCCATCGGATGATCTGGAATACTTCTCTTTCTCTTCTATTGGAAGAGCAAAGAAATTTTTTGTCAGATCTCTCACATTATCAAGTAAATTATTTGATATTCCATGACCTATGGCCTGTAAGTTGAAAAAGTTTGCATGTTAAGCAATTAGTTGCTAAACCTAGATATTTTTATTATGATTTTTTTAATTTGCTACAGAGTTTGCGAACTTTATTGAGTTAAAGTCTCATATCGATTAAGTTTAATGAAACTCCTCAAATATATATAGTGAGTTTTCAGATCAAATTTAGTCGATGTGAGTGGTGACGTCAAATATAAATACTTAATATAAACAAAGTAATATCGAAGCATGTACATAGGGGAAGACACTTTTGGGTAACTTTATAATTCATGAGGAATAAAAATCCTTTGGGGAAAAAAATTAAAAATAAAACAATTAAATGTCACCTGAAAACATCCCCATGAGGAATAAACATATAATTAGTAACATATATAATTCAAATAAAAATAAAAATGTATCGTTTATGTTGTAATTTATGAACTCTATCCAATTATCCTTTTGGGTAAAGTTTATAATTCATGATGAATAAAAATCCATTTGCATTTCGCCAAAATAAAATATAATAAAATATAAAAATAAATAAATAAAGTTGCTATAGGTAGAAAGTTATTAACCAAAAAAGAAAAAGAAAAAAGAAATGTAGAACAATTAATTAAATGAGACCTGAAAACATCCCCATGAGCTGAGAGCTGATCTGATTTTGTAAAGCTCATACTCCTCCTGTTCACCGGCAGATGATTCTTTGGTTAGTAGACTAAGATCCACTATATGAATATTATGAGCTAATGGAGGCGATGGTGTTGTATTCATATTTTTTCTAACAATAAATCTCTGCGGCGGTTCATCGCCGGCCATGGACAGCTGCTGGACACGCTTAGCCGGAGGATGTGAAGCTCCTGTAAGTGTCATTATGCTCAAATCTCAAAATGACAATAAATTAGAATCAATATTGAGAACTTGAGATGAGATGAGACATTGTCCTCCATGGCTATGTATTTAAATAAGTAGAAGACTCTAGCTTGTATTCACTAATTTAAAACTTGTTTTTAAATCTAACATTAATAATTTGAATATATTTAGGTAGTTGGAAGATTAATATATTTAGTGTTTAATGTTGTAAAAAAAATAAATTTAATTTTTTTCCCAAATAACTAGAAGCTTGAAAAACCGTCCAAAAGAAGTTAGTTTTGAATAATAAAATGATAAAATGTCAATTTATTTTTATTAATAGGACAAGAAATTGATAAAACGACAAAGCTATAATTAATAAATATTCAAAACTACCTCCTCCAGTGTAAAGTTAGAGTTATAATATTTTAACTTTTTTAGTCAATTGGAGAAACCCTAATCGATCAAAATTAATATGAATTTATTTAAGTTTGAAAGTAAAAACTATGGTAATAATTTGTATCTTTTAACTAAGTATTACTTTTAACTACTATATACAGTAGTTATTTTTAATATTAAAATTTAATAAATTCATATCTATTTATTCAAACTAACTTAAAAAATTTAAAACATCTCTCTAATTTCTTAATAGAAATGGAACGTTATTTTTTCCAATCATTGCCACAACTAAGGTATCCTAACACTACAAAAAAAGCTTAATTTCAACGGAATATTCCGTCAGAATTAAGTCTATTCCGTCAGAATTAGCTTATTTTTAGGAGAATATTACATCGAAAATTTGGTCGTATATATACGCGTCAGAGTTAACGTCTGTCGAAACTTTCGTCGGAGTTAAATATTTTCGACTGAATATTCGTCGGAAATAAAATATGCTTGATAGAAAGCTTTCGACAGAATTAATTCGTTGAAAATAAACTGGACGTAATCCCGACGAAAATTTCCCTCGGAAGTAAGATAACTCCGACGAAAAATATAATTTTTAAAAAACTACTAAAAATTACTTTCGACAAAATTTTTGTCAGAAATAAGCTAATTCTGACGGAAATTATGTTTTTTTTTTAAAATTATAAAACGCTAATATCGATGGAATGTTCGTCGAAAATAACTTATTCCGTCGAGAATAATATGTTATTTCCCAAAGGCATAATATGCTCTAGAAGCGGGGGGGGGGGGGGGGGGGGGGGGGGGAGAGAGAGAGAGAGAGGTTGAATAGATTTTTAAAATTTATTTCATAATTATTTGTTACCAAATAATTAATTAATTAAGATTAACTCTATGCAGCGGAATATAAGTTTGAAAAACTCTCCTTAAAGATTTACTTGGAAATCTCAGTTCTTAAACAAGTTTTATGAATAATTAAACAAACCATATATATATTACAGAAAGTAAAGTGCTGAATGTAAAAGACACAAGAGGTTTTAAGTGGTTCAGAGACTAAACAACTCCTACTCCACTAAAAGATTCAGCCACCAAGATCAGGACACACTGACATCTTCAAGCCCAGTAGACCTGGCTATTTTAGTCTCAATCGACAAGGACACAAAGACCTCTTCAAGCCCAACAGACTTGGCTATTTTAGTCTCAATCGACAAGGACACAAAGACCTCTTCAAGCCCATCAGACTTGGATAGTTAGTCCCTAGGACAAGGATCCACCAACCCAGCTTTGGTCACTAAGACCAGGATTCTCCAACCCCAATTCGGTCCTCAAGACCAGGATCCACAGACTGTGACACCCCCAAATCCGGGTACTTCGTTTTCACATGATTTGGTGTTCACTTTCTATCTATAACATACCTTTACCCAATATATCTCAAAATGAATTACAACCTTAATTCAAAATAATAAAATCTTCTTTAAAACAAGGGTTACAACCTTCTCAAAACTCAATCCCAAGGTTACTCTATCCTTGACATAAACAATAAAGTGCGGAATAAAAATATGACCTAAAATTATTACAATCATTTCAAAATAATTAAATAAATCTTCACTTGTTCATCTTTCCTTTGCCTTTACTCGTAGACGGGGCATCAACGTTATCAACTTTAACTGTAATTGTTATTTAACGCAAGAGTGAGCAAACAACAGCTCACTGGAGTTTAACAATAATAAATACATGAAAGAATATCTTTACAAAGATCTGAATAACTTAGCTTAGTTCAACAATAAAGAATTGAATAATAATTCTCTATCAATATCAAAATTCGAATATAGAATTTATCTGAGGGTCATAAGACCTTTGAACTCTTCTTGTCCTAGGTTATAGATATTTCTATTTAAACCTTTAACAGTCAATAAGACTATGGACCTCAACTCGTACTTAGGGGGATCAGCCCTTTGTACCATGTATTGTGCACAAACATCTTAACGATATGCGTACTAACCTCCCCTAATAATTAGGGTTGTTCAACTCAGTAATTTGAATTCAAGTCCGCACCAAAGAAAGTTTGGTTTGGATAAGCTTACAAGGGTAATTTAGAATTCACGTTCATCAACTAAGGATTAGTTGAATCGACTTCCAATAATTCATAAATAAAAGAATTATAAATTAACATATGCTTTAGAATCAACGTAAATCATTTAAAATAATAACTGGATTTTACTTGAACGATAAGTTAAGATCATTTCAATTAAATAAATAATTGTCCAATACATAAATGGAAAGGACATTCTCAACAATGAATATATGAATTCAAGAAATTATATAGAATTAATACAAGATTAGGGTTTAGAAAACTTGCATAGAATTAACGAGTTTAGGGTTTAGAAGACTTGCCTTAAGCGCAAGCTACTTAACTCAACCACGTACTTAAACACTTCCTATACACATTCAATCATAATAACCTAAATTAGTTAACATGTAACTAATTCACATAAGTGGTTAACCCTCATGGTTAACTCACTCTAATTAAATAAATCATCATAATTAACTATCACATAGTTAATTACATCACTTACATATTCACATAATTAAATTAATTATGTATTTAACTAAATTATAATTAAACAATTATAATTCAAACACTTAATCAAATTATAATTACTTAAATTATAATTACCATTTAAATTATAAATAATTATAATTTAAAATCAATTAAACTACATCATGCATTTATAATTACACCATTTATAATTAATCATGTATTTATCAATTATAATCAATAATTAATTAAACTATAACATGTATTATAATTACACAATTTATAATTAATCATGTAATTATCAAATTAAAATCCACAATTAAACATGCAGTTATTAAATTATAATTACATAAATTATAATTTAAATTATCATCTAATTGATTAAAATAAATCAACTTCTATTATAATTTCACAGAATTATAATTTAAATTAAACATTTACTCTTAATTATAATTAAACAATTATAATTAAGTAACTTATTTTATAATTAAACAATTATAGTTTATAATTTAAATACTATATTAGGTTTTCAAAACTTCATTTTTCTCAATTTATGAAATTATCAACTTCATGTTAACACATGTTATAGCAGCTAGATACATGCTCATTATCTTAGCAATAATGTAATGGAAACATAAAAACAAACTGCACAACCAAACTAGCTTACTGCCCCTGCACTGTGCACGGCGCAGCTGCGCAGCCAGCAGCCTTAGCACCGGCACAGCTGCGCAGGGGTCAAAACTGGGAAAAGCAAGCGGCGCAGCTGCGCTGCTCCTGGCCTTGCTGCCGGCGCAACTACGCAGCAGCTCGGCCATACGCAGACAACCACACTTCTCTGCTTTACCGAACATCCCATACAAGCCAACAAATAGAAAATTACAGTAACGTAGCTACTGTAACTCCATCCATAAGTAATAATACATAACACAACATGTTTCTACAACATAATAACCATCTAAATAATGATAATCACAAGTTTTAAAAATTCAATTTAGCCATTTTCATGAAAACTCATATTTTCTCAAAAATAATCTACTGTAACTATTTTTCTCCATCAATTCGAACTTATATATATGCATTATATACGAAGTTGAAGATAGCATCAAGTAATTACTTAATAAGCATATTAACACATACCAATTGCATGAATTTCTCAATTACAATTAACCACACTCATGAAATTCCATATGAACTCATATAAATATAAATTTTCTGTTAAAATATATTTCTACAGTAATTTGATTTCTGAAAATCCTCTTATGTCATACAATTACTACAATCAACACATGGATACAATACATAAATTAAATTCATGATTTTACAATTTCATGAAATTCACAGAAAACTAAATTTACAGAAACCCAAAACAAGGAAGAACAACTAATTACAATTCTTTAAAACTATAAGATAGTAATTACCCTTTTGATGATTGGAGAAGAATACAAAGACTAACTCTAGCCTTCACAAGTTTCTTCTTCCTTCTCTTCTCTAACTTCTCTGCTCTTCTTTTCTCTCTTTGTTCTTAGCTATACAGACTAACTTCTAATCTAACGTAGTATAGGAATAATATATAACTGATATATCACTAATACGTATTAACTATTACTTAATACTATAATTTAAATTAGCAGTTACAAAATTCAAAAGCCACAAGGCTATGATTGGCAACATGTAGTTTTTAAAACTAATTTTATTAAATTAACCATGGTTTAGGTAATTTAGGTTTAAGCTAGTATAAGGGCCCTGTTTGGTAACAGTCCTTTTAAAACAAAAGCAAGGGCCTTGTTTGTTTAAAATCATTTAAAATCCTTTTTCTTTTATTTAATAAATCATTTTAGCACATACTTTAATGTCATCTTTTAATCAATTAAATATTAATCAACTAATTTAATCAATTAAAATCTAACATCAATTAATCACATAAAATTATCACATAATTATAATTACTCGCTAATTATAATTCATGTAACACTTCATCACATAATTCATCTAATTCAATTTTCTCAATTAAATTAGAACTATAATATAAAATTAATATATATTAATTAAATAAATATTACACATTCATTTAATTAATATATAACACTTAATTAAATCACTCCATAAATCACATGATTTATTTACTTAACTCAATAAATAAATCACATAAAATATTTATTTAACTCAATAAATATTTAAAATCACTATATAAAATCACAATCGTTACACTGACCCTATTTCCTGTTGTAGAGGTGGTTGAGGTGCTGCTAAGATGACTTGAATGCTCTTCATCTTATGCTACTTAGCAGCATTGTTGATCATCTTCTTGATGTTTGCTGAAATCTGTTGTTAAACTTGATTCCTTCTGAATGTCAACAGCTCTTCATGATCAATGTTGATGCATTGCTAAGCTATTCACTTAAGCTCTTTATCTTTTGTACTTAGCATCTTTGAACAATCTCAGAATCGTAGACTTGTGTTTTATATCTTCGACTGGTTGATTTTGAGTGTTCATAATAGATCATATAGTGGACTTTTGAGATCTGCCTTGTAATCAGCCACTTTCACCTCATCAGCATCAACTGCATGACATCTTCGTGTTTAGATCTTCGGTTTCGTTGTGACGCCCCCAAAATAGGTCCACACAACCCATTCTGAGTCGCCAGAAATACACAGAACAAAATCTAAATACTAATCTTCCTATTTACAACTATTACCATGTCGTATACAGTACGACAGTATTCGCACCCAAATTATTATAATGTCGTATCAAATAAAGCAACAAATATTTCAAGTCCTCAAAGGAACTCGAGAGGATTTATGCTCTCATCATTCTAATGTGGTGCATTTTTGACGCTTCCAAATTCGGGTTCACATCACCCCATTTGATTCACCAAAATCAACTGTTAAATGACGTATAAAATACGACACACACACTTTAAGTTCTCAGTACAGTTATTATGTCACGCTATTCTATAACTTGATGAGGACCGCGACTAATTCGAAACACCACTTTATACTCATGTTCTCTCTGCTAGTTCCAGCTACACTTTTATTTTTTGAAAGGAATTGTGAAGAAAAAGGGGTGAGCACAAATATCCTAGTAAAGATTATCATGACTAAGATAATTAAATTATCAATAGCACTCATCAGTAATAAATCATATATTTAGAACATATGGTAGATGATAAAAGTTTTCAACCATAATTGCAGCAGAATCAACAATCCATTAGAAGAGTCAAGTAGAACATAATGTCCACTATCTTCTCTATATTAAAAGTCCATCATCAATATTTTATTCCTGTAACATCAATCAACAGTTCTTCATTGTATCTAAGACAAAGAGAACTTTCAGCATATGTCTTTACCTGAAATACCAAAGATCATGGTTATACCAATTTAAAGTTCCTATTCATAATCATGTTAATAAATTCATCTTTTCACTCCGGGCCAAAGATATTAAACTGTAACACCAATGGTCATGCAAACCAACAATCCATCTTTGCACTACAGGCCAAAGACATACAACTATATAACCAATAGTCATGTCAATCAACAGTCCATCTTTGCACTATGGGCTAAAGACATACAACTGTAAAATCAATGGTCATGCCAATCAGCAGTCTATCTTTGCACTACGGGCCAAAGACATACAACTGTAAAACCAATAGTCATGATCATATCAATCAACATTTCATCTTTGCACTACGGGCCAAAGAGAAATTTCACCACAATGATTATAACAATGATATATAATCAGAATAATAAGATAAAAATAGATCTTAGTGATTTTCAACTTAATTATCTAGAGTCTAAATTACCAACATGATATCCAGAAAATCGATTAGAATTCTTGATAGAATATAAAGTTCAAGTAAATGTAAAGTTACCGGATCAAACATAATAACTTAAAACTAAATAGAAAGATTCAGGTCAAGATATTAGATGAATCACAAACCATTAAGGATATTCTAATCATTTTAGGACTTTTCACCATTTAATGATAAGCTGAAGAACGAATAATAATCTCTTACAATAATATGGAGTATGAAAGAAAATGATATCCCTTTACCATATAATGAAAAAGTGATACCTCTTACCTTAATTAGCACGTGACTGGATTCTGCTTTCTATGAAATTGATCAACCTGAACAATGCTTGCATTCTTTATCAACACTTGGAGTAACCTTACACTCAAAAGAAATACTCACAATATTATACTCACAATATTATAGTAAAAGAATTTTATATTTTTGGTGTAGTCATGGTGTGTTTTGTTCTCATCAAAGTAATCTATTTATACTAAAAAATGAGGAAACAACTAGCACACACGTTTTGATAAAATAACCTAATGAGCTATATAAAAATACTAGTAGTGGAATTTGTGATCCCACAAAGGAAATTAAACCAATTTGTACACGTTTTAACAAAATTTGTTTAATAATAAAGTTGTGGCCCATACTACTTTAGGAAAAGTAGAGTGTCGGCAAGTCCTGTCAAACTTACTTTTGTAAAAAGAAAATAATTGAACAAACATCTGCATATCATACTTATCTTTAATCAACACCTTTTATTCATCAATTATTTACACATTTTTAATCTTTCAACAATTATTCACAATCATTATTATAGACTCACAATACTTTTAACTAGCCTTATAATATTATAACTGTTATTTATTAACATATGTAATAAATAATTACATGTATGATATGGATAAAATAAATGCATGATCACCAAAAAATTTGGAAGCCTCAGTGGTGTATTCATCGACACAACTCAGCTTTCCCCTGAATAAATACAAGGCTCAACTTACCCCCGAATAAATCTAGGGCGTGAGACCACTACTTGAGCATAGAGCAGTTTACAAAGACTCGAACCCACGTTAATGAGGACTTATGTCCGGCTTCCCACCACTAAGCCTGTGACACCCCGAATCCAGGTCCTCTGACCCCTGTCCGGTCGCCACGATACAATACTAACATCCACCTTTAACAACATACGATAACTAAAAATGCGGAATATAATAAACGTATGTCGTTCATTCAAAAGGTGTTACTAGTCCCAAGATTCGATAACCTTAAATAAAATCTTACAAACATACCCTAAAATAATCATTAGGGTTCATATTACAATAATAGTAATTAAATGAAACATAAAGACAAAGTCTGCTCCTTGAAAACTATCCTACAATCTTTTCTTTATCCTTGTCCTTCTCTGAAGTCTCGGGCTTAACTGCAATATAAGTCATGATATAGCAAGAATGAGCAACAAGTTTGCTCAGAAAGTTTAAATACAACAATAAAGATATATCATGATGAATGGAAAATTATCTGACAATGAATTTAATAATATAAATATCTTAAAGATTCAACAATATGAATATTAGAACGATTCAATAATATGAATAACTGAACGATTCAACAATATGAATATTAAAATGATTCAATAATATGAATATTAGCTAGATTCAACGATATGAACATCTGAATAATTCAACAATATGAATAATAAAAGCAAAGATAATAATTGCCTTTAGAATGACTGATAGTCGAGTAGACTCTGAACTATAACTTTCCAATGGGTTCAATAGCTAATTGACCTTTTGGATTACTGGCTACTGGCTACAGAAACTTAGTACCTTGAGGAGATTAGCCTCGGGCACAACGTGAATATGCATAACACTTACATCTGCTTACTCGTATCATATATTAGATAGCTGGGCACACGCCTACATATGAGGGGTGTTCTGTTCTATCTAAGAATTCTTACCATCAATTGGTTTGGATAACTTTAAAGAAACTTCATACACTTGTCTGACCGAGCAAAGGTTCAGACTCTAACTGACACGGTTCAAGAAATTTAAAACCTTGAATAATGTACAAGTCCAAGACTGTACGAGCTCAAATGCACTAAGTGCGGATATCAATAATATTGATGTAAAATAATTGATAAGTAATTAAACCACTAAATAACATGCTTGGAAATAAAGTTCAAGCAATTAAGTAAACAACTTTCGATTCGACAATAACCTACTCAGTACAATATGAGAAGGATAGGAACTTGCACAATAAAGGTGAAGTTTAGAATTTGCACAATATATGAATTAGTGTAAGTTCGGGGAACTCGCACAATAACCAAAGTGGTGTAGTTCGGGGAACTTACACAATAATAGACTCCTTGCATAAAGTAAATGCATAGGCTTAGACACTTGCAACATCAAAGAGTGAAATTCGAGGAATTTCACCAGAATAGATCCCTTGCATAAAGTAAATGCATAGGTTAGGACACTTGCTCAAATAATCAAAGTGCGAAGTTCGGAGAACTTGCACGGTAATAGATCCCTTGCATAACATAAATACATAGGTTAGGACATTTGCTTACAACGTTCCTTGAGTAAAGTAAACACAAAGATAAGATACTTGCACAATGTACGAGTTTGTATAAGTTTAGAGAACTTGCATAATCAAAGAAATGAAGTTCGGGAACTTGCAAAATTAAAGAGTGAAGTTCAGGGAACTTGCACCATATCAAGGTTGTGTAGTTCGGAGAACTTGCACAATAATCAAAGTCGTGAAGTTCGGGGAACTTGAACCATACTCACGTGTGAAGTTCGGGGAACTTGCACAATACTCAACGTGTGAAGTTCGGGGAACTTGCACAATACAATAATAACCTGCTCAATACAATATGAGAAGGATAGGAAACTTTCACCAAAAACAAGTGAAGTTTAGAAACTCGCTTACACGGTTCATTGAATAAGGTAGTACAAGAATTTAGAATACTTGCACAATAGGGTCCGGATACTTGTATAATAAATAAGTATAAGTCTAGAAAAACTTGCTCAAATAAAAGAGTAGTTCAGAAAAACTTGCCTGATTGCTCAGCTACAATTAATTCTAGCTTTAATTTAAACAGCGTTGGAATGACCTAATATTAACAAGTTGGTCTCTCCAATTAGTATATATAAACTAATCTAAGTTCACACATACTAGAATCTAGTCGTTAGCTAAATCTATCACATAAGATCACGTTTAGTATCAAAGATATCATTTATCGCATCATAATATGATAACTGTTAAAATCAGACTTTAAGCAAATTGTCCGGACCTGAAAGTGTTCTGGTGCAAACCTAGTATGCAACTACTGATATTAAATCAATACACATGCTTATCAAGTTATAATCTCTCATTCGAAACTAGCATTCTCATCCTAATCCAATTTTAAAGTCATATGTTTTCATGCTGTAAACCTTAAGTTAAACAAGTTCGTACTTCAAAGGTTAGCTACTCCGGTCATACTAGATCGTAACGAGACTAAACAATACATAATATATATGCTCGAGTATACTACACACATATACTTTAATCACATAGTTGAAGTTCATTTTTTACGATTAAGCATGCATATGTGAAATCTGTATATAAACAAATGAGGTTTATGTCAATACATCTATAGGCCTAATGAAAATCTTAGTACTTATACTCGTATGCTCACAACATGTCTCACGTGGCATTTGATGTTATTTACTTTCACATCTTAAGATCTCTTTCAAAAATATACTAAGTCCACAAGGACAATACGATACATGTAAAGCATCTCATAGCCGTGATTCACATGTACTAGAACGCTTATATAAGTCACATACATGTATTCAAGTGGTCCAAATCTAAAAGACACAAGTCTTGGTTATGTTTACTTTGAAAGTTCTTAAGTTTCGCTTGAAAAAACTCGTGAAGCTTTCAATCAGTATGCTAACGTGCTTAACATTTTAAACATGCATTTCAAGTTAATATCAACCATGCTATCATGCTCATAATATCAAAATATGTACATGCTATGTCCATGATAAAGTTCACTTTTGAATTTGCATGTTTCCTTTTTTTAAAACACTTATTTTCCTTTCAACAAACATGTGGCCATAACATATACGTGTGGCCTCATGGAATACTTAGTTATATTATGTCTACGTACATATATATATATATATATATATATATATATATATATATATTAATCATGTATACATACTTGCCAAAATCAGAACACTGGCATGCTTCATATATGTTACGCTCGTTCACGAAATCTTAAGTTTATTTCATAACTATATGTTGTTTCATAAACCTTGTATGCAAACATAGTAAAACATGTTTACACAATGGTCATATACTCATATAAGTGTATTAAGCTAGTTCACATGGCTGTCCTAATAAGGTATTTACATGATGGCATGACAGGCTTGTAGCAGAAAAACAAAAATCTGATTTCCAGGGCCTGCACAGCTGCATTGCAACCAGGTATAAACCCGGCGCAGCTGCGCCGGCTCCTGATCCAACCAAGACTGAACTGCTTCGGCAGTTCATCAGCCTAACTCAAATTTTTTTTCCAACGAAAACCCTTTAAGCATTATATGATACCATTCTAACATGATTATAACTCCATATAACACTTAACAAACATATATCACAATTCAATTATCATCAATTCATGCTTAACTCGAAAATCAATAACTTAGCAATCTCAGAAACAAAAAAATTGAAGAGCATGAATGAAATTTTACAGAGATTGAAGAATAAGGAGGTAAGTGATTATACCTCTGTAATTGAATGTACTAGTTCTTGTTGCTAAACTAATTCCTCCTCACTGATAACTCTTACACTTATATTTGTTATATGAAAAATCTCAGCAATGTGAGAATGAGAAGGAAGAGAGCTCTATATATATAGGCAAACCAAATACCCAGATAATGCTATCATCTTCCAAATCAATTCAAGGGGTTTCAAGATTGTACACTAGATACGAAAGAGTTGGTAATGGTTGGTGCAATCCATCATTACCTCTACTCTCCCATAATCATTCACTCTATGTTGCTGAAAATGAGAGAAGGAGGTAGAGTGTAGCTAGTATGTGGGAGTTCACGTGAGAGGAGAAGTGGGGAGGCTATTTAACCCAGCAACTTGCAAATGGGTGTATAAGTCTAACACTTAGTCAATAAATATACTAGATTATATATATATATACAGTATATATTTAAGTTTAAAGTTACAATTTCAATGAGTAAATAATAAAACAATGTATCAAGTAAGTACATATACACCGCATATAATCCATGTATATTTTCTATTAACACTAAATATAATATAATTGTGTTTCATTATTGTTTATAATAATAACTGTTATTATAATAATAACTTATGGAAAAACATTATCAATTAATAATGCTATTGATATTAATGTAAGGTATTCATAATAGTTTTCCTACCCTCATCATGTCACATGCTCTAAGTACACATTACACTTATCAATCTCACATAATACAATTAAGATTACTATATAGTCTATATATAATAGCATTATCAAAGGTCACCTTATAGTTAACTACCATTTATATAACACATGTTTGTATAAAACAATTAACCAAGTAAATATATTATTATTATATTAATTAATCTCTTACTCATTAATTATTATTTATTCATAATAATTATTAATCAACAACAATAATAATTTCATACGTTATCAATTAATTTTTCAAATATAGATAATTAATTCCGATTAAATCTCTACACTATATTCAAGAAATTTGAATATATAATTACTAACACTTTTTATCAATACTCTGATATAAAAGTCTCATGGTTAATCTACTAATTTAAATAACCATTAGTGATTCCCTTTAATAAAATCATAGCATTTATTCGCATAGGTTAATTCACATAAGCACATAACCACATAAGGTTTAAATAAGTTTGAAAAATTAACTCTTAAAAATTTTAAATCACATATAAAATTAATAAGGAGCTTAAAATTCCTGGTTTTTACATCCGTCCCCCCTTATAAAAATTCCGTCCTTGGAATTGTAAAAAAATAAGGTTACTCCAATAAAAACGGATAATTCGCTCTTATCACTTAGATAATCTCTACTGTCTGCTGTACCACTTCTGGTCCCAACAGTCGACGTTCACCTACCTCGTTTCAACACAACGGTGCTCGACACTTTTCCTTCCATAAAATGCTTCTAGCAAAATCTCTTCTCTTAGTTCTAGTACTAACGGTACCCAAATTTATCCTTCAAATCATAGAAGTTTAGTGCTATCAATCTTAAATTTAAACTCATCACCTTTAGCTAATCGCTTCATGATGTTATCACAAACTTCGTCCTTCTCTTGTGCCTCTTTAACCTTATCTAATAAAGTCGGGCTTACTGACGCTGTAAATAATTTCTCATTGATCTCCATCGAATACTTAACCTCTAAGTCTAGTCGTTCAAAAACTCTCACTAATTCCTCTTGAATGGTCAACCTCGATAATTTCTCCCTGCCTTTCCTACTTAAGGCATTTGCCACTACTTTTGCTTTGCCTGGGTGGTATAAAATTTCATAATCATAATCTTTGATCAATTCTAGCCATCGGCGCTGCCTCATGTTTAACTTCTACTACGTGAAGATACACTTTCAGACTCTTGTGAACTGTGTGTATCTCACACTTCTCACCGTACAAATAATGCTTCCAAAACTCCAAGGCAAAAACTACTGCTGCTAAATCTTGTTTAGGAAGACACCCACTAATTCCCTTCAAATCAGTATAACAGTTCCTATGAATGTATTCTACGGAGATAACTTCCTTGTTTGCTACACCTACGTTTATAGGGTGTTCTAATTCCTCACGGGGCTAACTGTTTAACAAATTCTTCAGAAATAAAAGAGTAGGTAGCACCCGAATTGAATAACACATATGCATCTATATAATAGATCGGGATGATACCTGACACTACGTCCTTGTTGTTGTGGTTGTTGCTAGCTGCAACGCCCTTTCTCTTCGGGTAGTCCTTGATTTGATGGTCTGTGGCTCTACACGCGAAACATCCTCCTTTCAACTTATTCCAACACTGAGGAGCCATGTGCCCCAGTTATCCACAACGATAACATGCATTCTTCCCCTTCATGCATTTCCCCGAGTGGTTCCTTCCACAGTTACTGCACTTTAAACTTTTCTTAGCCTCTCCCCCTGATTTGCCACCTCCGGATGATTGGCTCCCTATCCATTTTCATTTATTAGGGTTGCTGCCTCCGCTGTTTCCCCCTTTCGGTCCTTCCTGGCTGGTCTTCTTATCTTGTTTAAATCGCGCTATGGCTTCATTGCCTCCTTTGGCAATGATAGCCCTTTCCAAAAGATTAGAGAACGTCTTAATCTTCAATACCTCTACTGCTTTTTGTACCCATGGTTCCAATCCTAATTCAAATCTCTTTGCTTTCCTAGCCTCCGTGTCCACCTGGTGTGACGCAAATTGGGCCAACTCGTTAAATTTTGCCGTGTACTCTGCGACTGACATACCTCATTGTCTCAGCTCCAGAAACTTAACTTCCATATCTTGTTGCGTACTCTTCAAAAAGTAGTTCTTAAATCTGTCCCACATAATAACTCCTTCGCCTGCTAGTCCTGTATTGGCTTCCCACCAATAGTTAGCTTCGCCCTTCATTATGAAAGTGGCAAAACTCGTCTTCTGTGTTTCGGCCACCCGTGCGACCTCGAACACCTTCTCCATTTCTTCTATCCATGTCTGGGCTCCTATTGGGTCTAAGGTTCCCCGGGACTCCGGTGATTCTACCAATTTAAAGTCCTTAAAGCTAGTAAGTAATGTCCTGCATTGGGTCGACATCTCCCCCTTCAACATTGCTAACAGATCCTTCCTCCCTCTCAGTTTCGCGAAAATCCCTTTGGCGGCATGATCCGGATGAAAGGAAGAAAACATTAGGCTTTACGTGATATGCTATTCAAGTTAGCATTAAGAAGTTTAGGACGTCTATCAATAATAGCTGATTTAAATAAACAACTTCAGTATCACAAAGAGACTCGATGGATCTCCTCAATCCATCACCTATAAACTCTATTTAAGTTTTCTACTAAGGTCATAACTTAGGTTTCGCATTCCTAACGTTTATAACTTAAAGCTCTGATACCAACCTGTGACACCCCCGAATCCGGGTCCTCTGACCCCGGTTTGGTCGCCACGATACAATACTAACATCCACCTCTAACAACATACGATAACTAAAAATGCGAAATATAATAAACGTATGTCGTTCATTCAAAAGGTGTTACTAGTCCAAAGATTCGATAACCTTAAATAAAATCTTACAAACATACCCTAAAATAATCATTAGGGTTCATATTACAATAATAGTAATTAAACGAAACATAAAGACAAAGTCTGCTCCTTGCAAACTATCC
The DNA here is from genome assembly GCA_020205555.1 of Panax stipuleanatus. Taxonomy (NCBI): domain Eukaryota; kingdom Viridiplantae; phylum Streptophyta; class Magnoliopsida; order Apiales; family Araliaceae; genus Panax; species Panax stipuleanatus. Next base: position 69,089,059 of record CM035126.1, read on the forward strand.
TACAATCTTTTCTTTACCCTTGTCCTTCCCTGAATTCTCTGGCTTAACTGCAATATAAGTCATGATATAGCAAGAATGAGCAACAAGTTTACTCAGCAAGTTTAAATACAACAATAAAGGATATATAATGATGAATGAAAAACTATCTGACAATGAATTCAACAATATGAATATCTTAAGGATTCAACAATATGAATTTCAGAACGATTCAATAATATGAATAACTGAACGATTCAACAATATAAATATTAAAATGATTCAATAATATGAATATTAGCTAGATTCAACGATATGAACATCTGAACAATTCAACAATATGAATATTAAAAGCAAAGATAATAATTGCCTTTAGAATGACTGATAGTCAAGTAAACTCTGAACTATAACTTTCCAATGGGTTCAATAGCTAATTGACCCTTTGGATTACTTGCTACTGGCTACAGAAACTTAGTACCTCAAGGAGATCAGCCTCGGGCACAACGAGAATATGCATAACACTTACATCTGCTTACTCGTTTCATATATTAGATACTTGGACACACTCCTACATATGAGGGGTGTTCTGTTCTGTCTAAGAATCCTTACCATCAATTAGTTTGGATAGCTTTAAAGAAACTTCATACACTTGTCTGACCGAGCAAAGGTTCAGACTCTAACCGACACGGTTTAAGAAATTTAAAACCTTGAATAATGTACAAGTCCAAGACTATACGAGCTCAAATGCACTAAGTGCGGATATCAATAATATCGATGTGGAATAATTGATAAGTAATTAAACCACTAAATAACACGCTTGGAAATAAAGTTCAAGCAATTAAGTAAACAACTTTCGATTCGACAATAACCTACTCAATACAATATGAGAAGGATAGGAACTTGCACAATAAAGGTGAAGTTTAGAATTTGCACAATATATGAATTAGTGTAAGTTCGGGGAACTCGCACAATAACCAAAGTGGTGTAGTTCGGGGAACTTACACAATAATAGACTCCTTGCATAAAGTAAATGCATAGGCTTAGACACTTGCAACATCAAAGAGTGAAATTCGAGGAATTTCACCAGAATAGATCTCTTGCATAAAGTAAATGCATAGGATAGGACACTTTCTCAAATAATCAAAGTGCGAAGTTTGGAGAACTTGCACGGTAATAGATCCCTTGCATAACATAAATGCATAGGTTAGGACATTTGCTTACAACGTTTCTTGAGTAAAGTAAACACAAAGATAAGATACTTGCACAATATACGAGTTTGTATAAGTTTAGAGAACTTGCATAATCAAAGAAATGAAGTTTGGGAACTTGCAAAATTAAAGAGTGAAGTTCGAGGAACTTGCACCATATTAAGGTTGTGTAGTTCGGAGAACTTGCACAATAATCAAAGTCGTGAAGTTCGGGGAACTTGCACCATACTTACGTGTGAAGTTCAAGGAACTTGCACAATACTCAACGTGTGAAGTTTGGGGAACTTGCACAATACAATAATAACCTGCTCCATACAATATGAGAAGGATAGGAAACTTTCACCAAAAATAAATGAAGTTTAGAAACTCGCTTACCCGGTTCATTGAATACGGTAGTACAAGAATTTAGAATTCTTGCACAATAGGGTCCGGATACTTGTACAATAAATAAGTATAAGTCAAGAAAAACTTACTCAAATAGAAGAGTAGTTCAGGAAAACTTGCCTGATTGCTCAGCTATAATTAATTCTAGCTTTAATTTAAACAGCATTGGAACGAACTAATATTAACAAGTTGGTCTCTCCAATTAGTATATATAAACTAATCTAAGTTCACACATACTAGAATCTAGTCGTTATATAAATCTATCACATAAGATCACGTTCAGTATCAAAGATATCATTTATAGCATCATAATATGATAATTGTTAAAATTAAATTTTAAGCAAATTGTCCGGACCTGAAAGTGTTCTGGTGCAAACCTAGCATGCAACTACTGACATTAAACCAATACACATGCTTATCAAGTTATAATCTCTCATTCGAAACTAGCATGCTCATCCTAATCCAATTTCAAAGTCATATGCTTTCATGTAGGTAAACCTTAAGTTAAACAAGTTCATACTTCAAAGGTTCGCTACTCCGGTCATACTACATCGTAACGAGACTAAACAATACTTAATATATATGCTCGAGTATACTACACACATATACTTTAATCACATAGTTGAAGTTCATTTTCTACGATTAAGTATGCATATGTGAAATCTGTATATAAAAAAATGAGATTCATGTCAATACGTCTATAGGCCTAATGAAAATCTTAATACTTATACTCGTACGCTCAGAACATGTCTCACGTGGCATTTGATGTTATTTACTTTCACATCTTAAGATCTCTTTCAAAAATATACTAAGTCCACAAGGACAATACGATACATGTAAAGCATCTCATAGCCGTGATTCACATGTACTAGAACGCTTATATAAGTCACATAAATGTATTCAAGTGGTCCTAATCTAAAAGACACAAGTCTTGGTTATCTTTACTTTGAAAGATCTTAAGTTTCGCTTGAAAAAACTTGTGAAGCTTTCAATCAAGTATGCTAACGTGTTTAACATTTTAAACATGCATTTCAAGTTAATATCAACCATGCTATCATGCTCATAATATCAGAATATGTACATGTTATGTCCATGATAAAGTTCACTTTTGAATTTGCAAGTTTCCTTTTTTTTTAAAACACTTATTTTCCTTTCAACAAATATGTGGCCATGACATATACGTGTGGCCTCATGGAATACTTACTTATATTATGTCTACTTACCTATATATATATATATATATATATATATATATATTAATCATGTCTACATAATTGCCAAAATCAGAACATTGGCATGCTTCATATATGTTACTCTGGTTCACGAAATCTTAAGTTTATTTCATAACTATATGTTGTTTCATAAACCTTGTATGCAAACATAGTAAAACATGTTTACACAATGTTCATATACTAATATAAGTGTATTAAGCTAGTTCACATGCCTGTCCTAACAAGGTATTTACATGATGGCATGACAGGCTTGTAGCAGAAAAACAAAAATCTGATTTCCAGGGCCTGCGCAGCTGCGCTGCAACTAGGCATAAACCCGGCGCAGCTGCTCCGGCTCCTGATCCAACCAAGACTGAACTGCTTCGGCAGTTCATCAGCCTAGCTCAAATTTTTTTCCAACAAAAACCCTTTAAGCATGATATGATACCATTCTAACATGATTATAACTCCATATAACACTTAACAAACATATATCACAATTCAATTATCATCAATTCATGCTTAACTCGAAAATCAATAACTTAGCAATCTCAGAAACAGAAAAATTGAAGAGCATGAATGGAATTTTACAGAGATTGAAGAATAAGGAGGTAAGTGATTATGCCTCTGTAATTGAATGCACTTGTTCTTGCTGCTAAACTAATTCCTCCTCATTGATAACTCTTACACTTCTATTTGTTATATGAAAAATCTCAACAATGTGAGAATGAGAAGGAAGAGAGCTCTATATATATAGGCAAACCAAATACCCAGATAATGCTATCATCTCCCAAATCAATTCAAGGGGTTTCAAGATTGTACACTAGATAAGAAAGAGTTGGTAAGGGTTGGTGCAATCCATCATTACCTCTACTCCCCCATAATCATTCACTCTATGTTGCTGAAAATGGGAGAAGGAGGTAGAGTGTAGCTAGTGTGTGGGAGTTCACGTGAGAGGAGAAGTGGGGAGGCTATTTAACTCAGCAACTTGCAAATGGGTGTATAAGTCTAATACTTAGTCAATAAATATACTAGATTATATATATATATATATATATATATATATATATACATAGTATATATTTAAGTTTAAAGTTACAATTTCAATGAGTAAATAATAAAACAATGTATCAAGTAAGTACATATACACCGCATATAATCCATGTATATTTTCTATTAACACTAAATATAATATAATTGTGTTTCATTATTGTTTATAATAATAACTGTTATTATAATAATAACTTATGGAAAAACATTATCAATTAATAATGCTATTGATATTAATGTAAGGTATTCATAATAGTTTTCCTACCCTCATCATGTCACATGCTCTAAGTACACATTACACTTATCAATCTCACATAATACAATTAAGATTACTATATAGTCTATATATAATAGCATTATCAAAGGTCACCTTATAGTTAACTACCATTTTTATAACACATGTTTGTATAAAACAATTAACCAAGTAAATATATTATTATTATATTAATTAATCTCTTACTCATTAATTATTATTTATTCATAATAATTATTAATCAACAACAATAATAATTTCATACGTTATCAATTAATTTTTCAAATATAGATAATTAATTCCGATTAAATCTCTACACTATATTCAAGAAATTTGAATATATAATTACTAACACTTTTTATCAATACTCTGATATAAAAGTCTCAAGGTTAATCTACTAATTTAAATAACCATTAGTGATTCCCTTTAATAAAACCATAGCATTTATTCGCATAGGTTAATTCACATAAGCACATAACCACATAAGGTTTAAATAAGTTTGAAAAATTAACTCTTAAATTTTTTTAAATCACATATAAAATTAATAAGGAGCTTAAAATTCCTAGTCGTTACAAAGCTACTACCTCAAGTGATGATAAAATACAACAATATAAATATATAAATATTTATTAAATCAACACCTTACTATAAATAATTTAAATTCTATTAAAAGTCGGGTTCAACACCATAATATATTTACCTCGAATAACATATAAACCAACTAATAATTCATAATTCATTCAAGGTGCCTCACCTTAAATTACTATTTATATTCCAAAACTTATAAGTGAATAACAAAACTTAAGAAACCCATATATGATAATTTATTTTTAAAACGTCAGTCTACTATTATGGTATTACCACCATTAATTTATTTGTCAAAATAATTAATTTTAACAACAATTAGACTTCAAATACTCCAATTTAAACTCAAGAATCACCCAAATCAGATTTAAAATCATTAAGTTATATATTTTTAATCATTAAAGCTTGTTGCTGAAAATTCTGCTACAAAAATTCTGAATCAGTCCCTTCTTAAAATTCATAACAAATCATACGTTAATCTTTAACAGTTCAAAATTTGTGGACATATACTCAACTTATATATGTATAATATCTCCAAAAATTGCAATGATCCAATGGTCGGATTAAGAATTATAACTCACGCAATAGAGCTTAAGAAAATTTAATTTTCATATTCTAGCGGACTATAAGTCCTTCAGACCAATTTCATTCAAACAGTCACCACGAACAATCCACAAGAAATTTTTGAGTGATTTTAATTTCTGTATTTATCTTACCTCCATGACTTTCTTTTGATATAAGGCTCATCTCCTAACTCATTATACACAAAGAGTTATGGATTTAAAAAAATCAAGTAGTAAACTAATATTTTTGAAAATTTCAGATTTTGTTCTTCTTTTGATTTCTTGATTTCTCTTGTTTAATTCTTGTTTATACAAGTTTAAATCATACCATAAATACATAAATATGTATTTTCCATATAAAATTTATAAATCATAACTTCACATATAGAAATCAAAGTATAAATCAAGATATAAGAATTACCTTCATGATTTATTCCTCATTTCTTCTTTATTTATTATTCTTCTCTTCATCTTATTCTTCTTCACCTTCTCTTCATTCGTCAGCAATGATTCTCTCTCTCTCTCTCCCCCCTTTCTTTGGTTTCATCCGAGAGAATGGAATGTGAGAAATGGGTGGAGTATTCGTTTTTTCTTTCTTTCTCCTTTCTCTTTCTTCCTTTTCTTCTTTTTCCTTCTCCTTTTATTTTTTTTCTTTGTCTCCTTCCTTCTTTCTCTCCTTCTTCTCAATTATCAGCTGCATGAGCAGCCCCACTCCCTCCAATAATTTTTTTCTCCTCTTTTATTAGCTCATTTATCCCATTAATTGTCCGTTTGACCATTTATCAAATTAACATTTTACAATAATAATCATAAATTAAATTAGACTTTTATTTCATAAAAGTCAGGATCTTACATCAACCATGTCCTGTTAGGTTTGTATCTAGCGTGATTACGTAATCAAATCACATAAATATAGCGAAAGAGCGATAAAAGGAGTTTTAAAATTTTCATACAAACCACTACCACTACCATGATCATGCTTTGTGGTTTATTATCAATTCAATATAAATTAGGAGAAAGAGATCAGATTCATACCCTTGTAGAATCGAGCTTCCTCAGATACGATTTCAACTCTTAGTACTTCATGCTCTCTGTTGGGTAAAATCTAGTTATGCACAACACGCAAGTATACGTGGTCAACAAGTAATAAAGTGAAAGTAGAGTATCGTTCCCACGAGGAATTATTTAATAAAACTTACTAAGTACTAACCCGTAACCAACTTAATCTTATTTAAACAAATAATTTCAAGATTTGTGAATTAACAATATGTAATTAAACTAATTCTAACTACCCCTAGTATGAAACTAAAATATGAAGACTTGAGACTACAATTTTACTTATTATTTCATTTAAATCAATACACTTCCCGTTAAATCAAATTAATTATCTCAGATTGTTAATCAAGAACACGAAGGAAAAATATGACCATCTCTCGATGTACCATACCCATATCAACTTAAATCCACATATGATAGAACTAACACTACAAGAAAAAGGCCTATCAGCGACCGCTTACGATCGCAGATGACTATCAGCTGACCGAACTCGGTCGCCGATAGTCGTCGTATAAAATCTGGTCGCTTGAATTTACATCAGCGACCACTATTAGCGATCGAGGTATTTGTGATCGCTATGAGCGACCAGTACCGTCGCTAAGCTGAGTCAGCATGGTCAGGGTCAAAAGGGTGATGTGGGCCGCGTGTCAGCAACCGCCAGCAGCGACCGGTGTCGGTCGCTAACTCACTGATTCAATTAGCAATCGCTAATAGGTATTAGCGACCGTATGCGGTCGCTGATTTATAAAATAATTTTTTTTTCTGGATTTCCCAAAAAACTGTACCTATTTTATACCTGTTTCATATCCCAACACAAACAAACATTATATATAAACTTCCAACCAAGTTTTATATATCCCAACATATGAACAACAATATAAACATCCATCCATATACCGACACATACACCAAAACAGTATAAACTATATAAACATTAAAAAATCAATATGAATGAAGAAATATATACAAATCTAATGTGTAAGTAACATACAGTCATCCAAAGAATGAATATAAAAGTACAAGGCTCATAAATAGCTATACAACAAGACTAGCTAGGTCGGTCGTCATGCATCATCGTCCAAATTAGTTTCTTGTTGATCACCCTGTAATTAACAAAATAATAAAACAAGTTATATATATAGTATATATGTTGATACTGGTATTACGACAATATACAACAAACTAAACACAACAATATATGTGTGTATATATATATATATAAGTGACTAATTTGATTGTAATATAAATACTAGGATTACCTCGTCGTCATCCTCATGCTGTGATGATGCTGCTGCAGCCACTGCAGCAGCTAACTCATCAGGACTCAGAGCTGCCAAATGCCAGCCCAGTATACGAAGAAGATCACGATCTCGACAGATCGCTCTCACATAGTTAGCAGAAGTATGATGAGCTAGATGGGTCGATGACTGTCTAAACTGGGTAGCAGAGCTGCCTGTGCCACTGATGGTTGGGCATCGTCATTGTCCTTGGCCTTTGACATAGTTCTTCTTCACAACTGATGCCCTCTCCCACAGCTCTTGATCAATCATCGGACGTGGGGTGCCTTGTTCAATAAGTGCTTATAAGTATCCTGTCAGCAGGTTAATAATTAAATAGTTAAAAATAAATATTAAATTCTAAATAATAACATAAACTTGATAAACAACATATATCAAAGTTGTCAAAACTTATTACCACTATCTGGACAGCATCAGGCAGGCCATCACGGGTGGCCACGTACACATCCAACCAATGGATAGGCTGACCTTGAGACTGAGACTCCTATACAAAACATACTCCTATATTACTAAGTAAACATGTGATATTCTACAAACTTTGATATGATTGTAAACATATTAAAAATATTCTATTAAATTCATAAGTTTACTATTCATACGTACCCTAGCAGTGATATGCTGCAACTGTGATATAATGCCACCCCTGTAGGTGCCTTTCGCCTTTTTTCCATCAGGTACACCCGAGGATCTGTTGGTGGCGACAGTCTTGCGTCTCTTAACCCAGCTCTCAGCTCTCCATTGGGCACATATATCAGCCCATATGGACTGGGTGCACCACCAGGGACTATGCTCGTGCATGTACTCCTCTCCCTGGCTTGGATGGTTGATCGATGCATTGTGTAGGGCTTTTTGGTATTCTTTATTCAAGTTGTCTTTGGTGCGAACTGCGCACTTCTGCCAGAACAGTGTCTGTATCACTGAAGCCTGCACGTCCTCCCATCTATATCGTTTTTGCAAATAAAACAACAACAATAATATTAAAATGGTACTATTAACATATAATCCAACACTACTAAACAATTAAAACCTTACTTGAAATTCAGCCCAAACTGCATCCTTGTGGGCAATAGGTGTGCTCGCCCACGTAATCACAGCTGTCGGCCAGTTCTGCAAGCACAGCTGTGAAATGCACTTGATTATCTTGTTATCTGAAAAGTCACTACAATATACATTAAAGATAAGTAGATTTATTATAATATTTAAAGTGGTTTACATTATTAGATTGGCCATAATATTTAAAGAAATTTACATGAAAATCTAAAATGTTTATATATAAATGATGCGGACTTACGTGCTAGTCAGGAGGAGGACGTATTTGAATAAGAATTCGGTCATCCGGATTAGTAGGGGCCTTTGGCACATGATTAGGCCCCCTACCCAAGCTGCTCTTTTTCTGTGCTGCTTCAGAAGCCGTCTATATTTTACAAATTTCAAGATATTATTATGAGTTATATTTGAATATAAAATGACAATATGGACAATACATGCATATATGAATATAAAATGACAATAATGACAGGAAATTGCATTAAATAGTTAAGTACATAAACATGATAATGATATAAAGAACATGTAATACTAATCATACATTTTATTTTTTTAATCAATGTCTGAGTCAGAGTTATCTCCTCTACGTATTGCAGATTCATAACCATCATCTGCTTCAGATTCAGTGTCAGTGTCAGTTAATAACTCTTCCTCCTCAGTATCAGTGTCATCTGGCACAAGTATTAACTTAGGATCTAATTCATTAGGTTCATCTCCACCATCTAACTGGATTATATCATTGTCGTCCTCCACATTTATTATAGTTTGTCTATAAAGCATCTACTCTTGGTAAATCTCCCCGTCTACTATTTCTACACGATTGTGCGCGGGGGTATGAATTATAACTTGCCAATCTGCAAGCGGTCTATCCCTTTTCCTAACAAGACTAGGAGTGTAGTAAACTTATACTGTTTGAGTTGGTAACACAAACGGTTTGTTGGTGTACGCGGACCTATGGAGGTCAACATCGATGATTCCATGTCTGTCAACACGTATCCCTTTTTCTGAATCAAACCAACGACAGTTGAACAAGTTAATATGACCCCCGTACGTGCCCTTGTACGACAACTCTATGATTTCCTCTAACTCCCCATAAAAGGCCTGACCAAGCTCATTGTAATAATCTCCTTGGACACATACTCCAGTATTCGTTGTTCTTTTACCGCGACCATATGCCTTTGTATGAAATTTACAACCATTGATTTTGTAACCATTGCGGCTGACTTGGTCTCTGTCTGGTCCCATAGCTAGGACTTGTATATTAGCCAGAATTGTTGATCCCGCAGTAAAAGCCTACAAAAACTCCATCCTATTAAATAAAGTCATAGTTAATATGGAGCATATATATGTCATACTTGAGTAACTTAACTTACTTTGTCCTTTAGCCAAAGTACAAATTATTTATCACGACTAATTTGAATATCTTTATCAGTTATGCCGGGATGCTTCACTTTTAACTCGTCATCGTATGATCTATACAATGTTATAAACATCAACATATTGGAATGTATATTACATGTCATTGAAAGTTAAGGGATAAATATGTTATTTACATGTGCACCTCATAAATTCGTCAATCTCTTTGCAATTGAGAAAAATGTAAGTTTGTGCAGTATGTAATTCTTGTTCAGAGAGGAATATGCGCACCTCTTTTCCATAAGTGCAACCCGATAGACCAAATACAGAAATATTGCCCCCATTATCATGTCTCGAGACTCGATTGGACTTTGTCAAAACTTCGTCCGAAAAGTAGTCTGAGACAAACGTAGATATCTCATCGAAACTGTATGCCTCACATATCGACCCCTCGACATAAACTCTATTCTTCACCTTCCGCTTAAGGTTTCCCATCACCCTCTCGAAAGGGTACATCCATCTATATTGAACTGAACCCCCAACACAAGCTTCATAGGGAAGATGGATCTGCAAATGCTCTATGGAGTAAAAAAAACAAGTGGGAATATTTTTTCAAGTTTACACGTGATCTCTATGATGTTCTTCTCAAGTACGGACATGTCCTTCTTATTTAATGTTTTTGAATATAAGTCTCTGAAGAAACGACTAAGATTCGTCAAAGCATCCCATATTGGTTTATCAAGCAGATCCCGAAATGCTATAGGCATGAGCCTCTCCATGAGCATATGATAGTCATGACTCTTCATCCCTTACAATTTTCCACCCATAACACACATTGCAATGTTTGACGCATATCCATCTGGTAGTTTCAGAGACTTAACCCATGTGCACACATCTTCAACTTGGTTTTTGGACAATGTGTACCTTGTATGCGGTTTGCCAATCTTACCATTAGGAGATTCATAAAGTTCTAATCCAGGACGCTTACAAATATATTTCATGTCCAATTGTGCCTTATCATTATCTTTTGTCTTCCTCGTAACATTCATCACGGTGTTAAACACATTGTCGAACACATTCTTCTCAATATGCATCACATCTAGATTATGACGAATCAAATTTGTAGACCAATAAGGCAATTCCCAAAATATGCTTCTCCGAACCCAGTTATGAGATTCGCCAAACCCATTGATTATGTTTGTGGCATCAATCTTACCAAATGAGATGATCGACAATCTTATCACACGGTCTCGCATCTTCGTTCCCGACAATCGCGATGCAGGCATATCATTGTCTACTTTCCCTTTCCTGAAGTGTTCTCTATTTCTTCAAAACGGGTGATCTACCGGCAAGAATCGACGATGACAGTCAAACCAGCAAGGCTTTCGACCTTTAGATAAATTGAAAGACTTTTTATGCTCCATACAATACGAACAAGCCAACTTCCCATGTGTAATCCATCCAGCTAATATACCATAAGCTACGAAGTCACTTATAATCCACATAACCGCTGCCCTAAGGTTGAAATTTGTTTTCATTGCAACATCCCAAGTCTGTACTCCATCCTCCCATAATACCTTCAACTCGTCTGTAAGAGGTCTCAAGTAAACATCTAGGTTCTTTCCACGACTCTTTGGACCAGGAATTACGAGTGACAGAAACAAGTATGGTTATTTCATACACATCCAAGGAGGCAAGTTATATGGAGTAACAATCATAGGCCAGTAGGAGTACGAAACAGCTGAGTAGCCAAACAGGTTGAAACCATCAGTGGACAATCCAAGCCTCACATTTCTAGGTTCCAATGCAAACCCAGGATGTACTAAGTTAAAATCTTTCCAAGCCTGCCCATCTGCGGGATGATTTAGTTCTCCATCTTTAGTTGGAGATGTACAATTTTTTAAGCCGATGTGTAATTGGAAAATACCTTAAAATCTTAAATGGTATAGTTGATTATTTTGTATTCACACCCTCTTTATTAGGCCTAAACCGATCATAACTGGAAAACGTGCACCGGGTCATCTGTTCATTTTTCTTATAAAATAACATGTAATCGTTGGGACATGCATCGATCTTTTGGTATCCAAGACCCAACTTCTTCACCATTTTCTTACAATAGTAATAGTTATCAGGTAATTTCTCACAGTTAGGAAACATACTCTTAATGGCCTTCAAGAGGGACTCAAAACACTTATGGCTCATATTGTGATCAGCCTTGATGTTAAGCAATGTCTCCACTGTAGACAATGTAGTGTATTTGGTGCAACCATGCCAGCCCTCGTCTAACAACTTAAAGAAGGCTTTGGCATCAGAATTCATAGGTTGCTCTCTGCCTTGTTCCCAATTAAAATCTGGCCTTGCAATATCATGAACCATTTCATTCATACGATGAGTACTGCTTCCCGGATTGTGTACTTCTGTGATGCCACCATCTCTTCTCTGCCCATGTGCCCACCAGCATTCTTCGTAATTTTTTATAAACCCAAAAACAAGTAAATGATAGTTTACCATGTCTCTGACCATATAATTTACATTCTTACACTTCAAACAAGGGCATCTTATCTTGTTCTGACCATTCACACATTTGGGGTGACTATACGTATACTCCAATAACACTTATCAACCAACTCTAAATTCAGCTGTAGCACCTATCTGGGCACTTGACTTTCGTCGTCTCATCCAACTACGGTCTGAATAGAGGTCCATGATACCACAGTACCTACTACAGACAACATGAGCTTATTAATGTATAGCATGGTTAAGCTTTCTAAGCATACTTGTAAGTATACTTGAGCATACTTGTAAGTATAGGACTTACATTTAAGCATACTTGTAAGTATATGACTTACATTTAAGCATACTTGTAAGGATAAGACTTGAGCATACTTTTTAGAATCTGATTAACATTTTAGCATACTTGTAAGCATATGACTTGAGCATACTTATTAGAACCGGTTTATCAGTTTCTGTACGCAATTCTAACTACATTTGGTCACTGGTCCAGTCCGATTTGGTCAATAAACGATGAACAGACCTAGTCTATCCCATTATTGAACTCATATTACATTATCATAAATTAAACAGTTTCACCTAAAATAACTCCAGTTTATTAAACTACACTAGGTCTTTGGATTTAGCTAGTCAATACCTCGACGAGTCTCCAACATGGTTCTTCGCTGGGCAATCTCTCTCTTTCTATCCATCTATTTATTTGTTGCACATGCACACACATGATTTCTTTTATTCTCAACATCAAGTTTTTGAAAATGTTAAAGAAACACATCTTCAGACTATTAATATTTGTTGAATCAGAAAATTTTAACTGTTTATGTCCAAAATAATGTACAACTTAGTTTTAACTTTTCTATTTGGTTCACTAGATCAGGTGAGGGTGTAAACTGTGATATAAATACTACCAAGGGACCAATAATCGACGGCCCATTCATTTTGATTGATATAGAGGGTCGTTTATACTTCCTATCTTGATGTTGGGCTAGCAAAAGTTGAAAAAATGGCAAAGGCTATCGATAAATTAGGTTCTATTTTTTTTGTTCTTCAAATTAATAAAGCATTGAAATATCTTGCAGCATGGTCATTGATTTTCCCCCCTACTACTATTATCATATCATATTGAAATAATAACATTTCTCTTTCAAAATGTATTTATTCACAAGAATTAAACCCAATATTTTTTTAGGATATGAAGAAATCTTACCTAAAACGCGGCGGACGGTGAACCCGTCGACGGCGGCGATGGTGGCGGGTGACGGTGGTAGCGGCGGGTCCTTCTTTTCTTTCTCTCATGCTCCATCTTCTCCCTCTTCTATTCTCCCTCTTCTTTTTTTCTTCTGCTACTGTGTCGAGCGAATTCCTAAATCTGATTAGATGAAAGAGAATCAGCGACCGCCATTAGCGACCACATGCGGTCGCTGATTTTAAATGATGTGGACATATTAGTGATCGTTGGGTGGTCGCTGATAGTGAGTGGTCTCACAAAACCCCCGCACCAACGTTTCACCCCAATTTTAGGGCGGCAAATTCATACCAGCGACCATTCAACGGATATAATCTAGCGACTAGATTCAAATGCGGTCGCATAAGGCAGGTCGCTATTACTACTATCAGCGACCGTATAGCGCGGTCGCTGAAATTGCTGGTCGCTGTTAGACCATTTTCTTGTAGTGTAAGTAGAACACCTTAATTAACTAATCCACTATATCTAAATATGAATTAAAATTAAAGAGGGTTGAAGCTCAAGTTCTCATTAGATTACATGTGGTACATAGGTATATCTCTATACTAGGCACAAATCATGATTTCCATCGCCATGTAGAAGTCACAAACACATGCTTTTATGATCAGATCTAAACCCATAATCCGTCTCTCAATTTCATATAGATTATCACGGTAATTGATAGCTAGGCAATTAAACAATTGAACACAAACCGTAATAGACAATCCAATAATAATGAATAATACTAACACAAAAGCATATCAAATCAAACTACGCAAAAAGATCCATTATAATCTCAAAATAGAAATTAGTTCATAAATGAAGTGAAATCCATAATCCATAATTGAATAAACATTGAAAGATACAAAGAGATAAGAAGAGAATTTAGGGTTTGAGTTAAGCAAATCTGAATCCCCTTGCTTACAAGCTGAATCTCCAATGATCTTCAAGATCTTCAATCTCCAACTCCTAATCTAAACTAGGGTTTTATCTAATGTAATCTAATCTAATCTAATGGAATGGAAATCGAATCCCCCCATAATCCTCATGAATACTCCTCCTTTTATATCCCTTTTATGTGTCTTTTAGCCCTCCTTAAAGTCCTTAAACCAATCAGCCTAACAAATCCTTCTTGGATTCAATTTCTGAAAACTCCCTTTTTTTTACAACTTCGCCCCGTGTAGTTTTTGTACTAGAGAAATCCGCCCCGGCGCACGAATAGTACCAGAAATTACAAAAATGCTATTAAGATCCATTTTTTATGTTTTGACCCTCGGAAGCCATTTTCTACAACACAAACACAAATACAAGTAAGATGACATTAAAAATACTTAAATATAACAAAGAATTAAGCCTAAAAGGTATCCAATTCGTAGGTATAAAATCCACTCATCACTCTCCTCGAATTCGTCGAGTTAGATTCCTTCTTTTAATCAACGTTAGCCACCCAAGCGTTTGACCTCTAGAGATGATCCACTAAGGAAGAACAGTTATTCAAGAAGACGGGTGTGTGGCAAAACCCTAACTCTATCTCTATAGAATATGTACTCTCCCAACTCTTGGAATTGTTAGTGTATAATGCGTAACCCTAATCTATAATAAGACTTTCTTATTTATAGATGTAGGTAACCCTCCTAACCAATTTAGGATTAGGGTTTCATTTAATTAATTAAACTATTTTAATTAATTAGGTTTCCTAATCTTATTAAGAATAATTAATTAAACTCTTTTAATTAATTAGTCTCCTAATCTTATTAGGAATATATGAGAATAGTTTTATTAATTAATTCCCAAACCCTTTAGGAATTAAACTAATAGTAATAGTAATAATAATAATAATAAGCCTCCTCTTATTAATTTATATTTAATATTTTCAAAATATTAAATAATAAATTTTAAGCTATTTAATTTATTCTATCACCATAGATTAAATTAAATACACTTAACTTATTATTACGTTTATGCCATCTGCTTCTTAAATTAATAATTTTCTTTTATGGTGTGACCCTTTATGTTTTCCATATTAAACCGATTGTGAATAAATCAATTAGAATAATTCTAATCTTATTTAAATAAATAAATTAAAATATTTAATTTATTTAAGTAAATAACATTTATTCTACAATAAGGGTAAGTCACCTTAGCGATCAATAACTTTCCATATAATATAGATTTTAACATTAATCATAAAATAACATTTGAGTTAATAGTTAATGTACAATTCATTCATTTCACCATACAATGTCCCAACTAAATATAAGACATGGAATTACTATCAAGTCTTATCTTATTTAATTATATGTATTTCGATCCTTAAATGCACAACTCTAGATAATACAAATTAGAAACTACTTTCTAATTTTATTCTGCCTTGGCTAAGGACTATTGAGTTGTCATTTATCGAATCATATAGTACATTCTCTTGTTTTACTAAAAGTAATAGATTCTTTGTTGATCATTCATTATCTCTATATATAAATTATTATACCCAAGCATACCATTTGATAGACCCTTAGGGTCTTAAGGGACATGTTAAAGTATAACTCATTATACACAAGATACTATGATGATCTCAAGTCTAAGGATTGCTTATACTACTATCACTTAAGAAATTCCTATTGACAGACAAGTAAAACTCTATTAGGTATTTCTTAGCGAGCCATGTTCAGTGTACTTATTCTGTAATAAGCACCTATATACTTGCTTTAGTGTCTCCACACAAATGATAATGAGATCAATCATCCTCATCTAATGAGCAAACAACGTATGTACTAATCTATCCGGATTAACTAATTCATTTTTCAGTAATCCAAAGATTGAGAACTATTTTAGTTTTAAGCTATCTAATAATTTAGATCTCATTAGCATGATCATCATCATGATTCTAAAAACATTGCTTAAAACTATGGGTTCATCACATTTAATATAACACTATATAGATAAATTAACAGCTTTTGATAAATAATTCTTTTATTAATAAATAAATAAGATTATTACAAAGTATATGCTTCATCATATCAAATATGATTGGCTTGTGTGCATACTACTTTCAATCTCCATTATAAACATTTATATACATATAAACTTCAATATATCAACTTTTAACCTGTCAAAATTGAGTTTTGAAAGCTTTTCAGCCGTTCGTTGCAGATCTAGCGCTATATTGTAAGATCTTCTCATATCTGTGCTTATTTGCTACTTTAATATATATATATATATATATATATATATATATATATATATATATATCAGTCAACTTTTTTAGATAATTTTAAAACTGATTATAATGTTAAAACAATTGAGAGAGTTTATGTTATTAACAAAGAATATAAAAATTATAGTCTTTTATCTCCTGATGTTATTAATAAACACCGGAAGAAAGGTTATAATTTTATTCATATTGGACTAGTTTAGGTCGCAGTTAAACCATTGAATATAAAGGGAATTAATTCGAGTATTTTTCTGTGTTTAAGAGATGCTCGTTTTCTCAATTATTTCCCTAGTATCATTGGAATAATGGAATCAAGTATGCATGATGGACCTGTCCATTTTAATTACTTTCCCGATCTTCCATTAAGCCTCAGCTACGTTAATTTATTAAAGGCATTAGTTTTAAACATTAAAACTGTAGGAGAAATCACTCAAATGATTGAGGGATCTCAACCTCTAGCTTTAATATACAGAATTTATTATAAAATCATGAAAACAAATTTAAATGTTCATGCTCTTAATAAAAGCCCCAGAGACCATACTGTTTTGATTCAAAGTAGTACTAGTAATGCTAATATCCAGACTCCAAGATCTATTCTTTGGAAGGATGTTACTTTACCTAGTCAATGGGTTCTACCAAATGAGCTTCCACAAAAACCAGTTATTAACAATCTGTTAAATGTAGAAAATTTGACACCCCCAAATTCGGGTACTTCGTTTCCACATAATTTGGTGTTTACTTTCTAACTAAAACATACATCTACCCAATAATAAAGAATTGCAAAGTAAATTACAACCTTCGTAATACTTAAATAAAATCTTCCTTGATAAAGGAATACAACTTGTCCGAATAAAATCCCAGGGTTATCTAAACCTTAACATCAAACAAACAAATGCGGAAAATAAAACATAACATAATCGACTAAGTCTTATTGCAATAAAAACTTGAAACAATAAGCCTTCACTTGTTCATCTTTCCTTTTCCTTTACTTGTTGACGGTATGTCAACATTCTTGGTTTCAACTGCAAGTGGTGGTAAAACATGCAAGAGTGAGCAAACAAAAGCTCACTTGGAAATACAACAGTGATATGACATAAGTGAATAGTTTCAAAAGAGTTTGAATAACTTTACTTTTATCAATATAAAGAATTGAATTATAATTCTTTCATCAATACGTAAAATTTGAATATAGAATCATCTGAGGGTCATAAGACCTTGAACTATGTCCTAGGTTATAAATATTTCTATTTAAACCTTTAACAGTCAATAAGACTATGGACCTTTAACTCGTACTCAGGGGGATCAACCCTTTGTACCATGAATTGTGCACAACCATCTTTACGCTTTCTCAGAAATATCCCCTAGTAATTAGGGTTGTTCATTCTCAGTATTTGAATACAAGTCCGCACCAAAGAAAGTTTGGTTTGGATAGATAAGGAATTTTAGAGTTTCAACTATCATCAACTAGGAGTAGTTGAATAGACTTATAGTACTTTAACAGTTCGATAATATAAGAATCATGAACCAATTGCAAGATATAGAACAAATCTACATAATAGATAGGCATGCTTTAGAAGTAACTCAAAGCAACTGAAAGAATAAGTAGATCTTGCTTAAACAACTAAGTCAAGATCACAATGCTTCAATAATATTTCAATACTTGTGAAATAAGCATATTAGAATACAACAAAGCTTGTACAAAGTAAGTAACAAGTTTCTAAATGGAAACTAACTTAACGTAAGAGAATAAGAATAAGAAGACTTGCACAACAATAAGTTTAGAGATAGAAAACTTGCCTCAAGCGCAAGCTACACTTTAATAACTATAGCCACTTCCACAATTACCCTACACATTGCATTACGTTTAAAGCGTCTATTAGTATCCAACTACAACGTTTAAACCAGTTGAACTTCATACTCAAGTCCAACTCACAACGTTGTTTACAATATAGGTTGCTAACTAGTCAAATACGTGAGTCTACATTCACAACATACATTCATAAGCTTATAACGCAATGAATCGTGTTGTGTACCTTAAGAAAGTAACACACCCACACACATGTAACACATTAATATACAACTTCAATCCATCTTAAACACATCAAAAACATGTTATCTTATTACCTATTTCACTTTCCAAGTCATAGAAATAAGTTAGCTAAACAAACGGGGCATGAAAACTCAAAAACCAAAAACCAACTTTTCTGGATAGCAACCTAACCCACTGGGGCGGGTCCCCCAAGGGTAAAAGCCCCGCTGGGGTGGGTCACCCCCCTAGTGAAGGAGCTGGTTCGCGAACTGGTAGAGAAATAAGCCAATTTAGCTTATTCCTTCACACCAAATTCGATTTTTCCCAACATGATAAACATGAAACTTGATTCAAATAATATTGTAAACTCTTTATCATGATCATAACATATAAAATTCATATAACACATAATCAAAATCAAAATTTCATGATTTTCAAAGAAAAACACAATATTAAGCGTTTTTGACGAAAATTGCTATTACGAATTCGTTTTTAACCCAATTCAAGTAATTCCAATTGCAATAACTCATATTCTTAACATACTAACATAATACATGGTCAATTTTAACAATAACCCATAATCAAACATCAATTTGATAGTTTCAAAAGTCATTTTTTAGAAATTGATTCAAAGAAAATCACTATAACCATAATTCCTCTTGTTTATCAAAATTACATGGATTAAATTGCTAAAGCAACCATATAACTCATATATACTCATGCTATATCACACACTACTTATAACTTCATGCTTCCATCCATGATTTAAGAACAATTTTCAACATAACTTTATAATCAAACACTATGAACATGATTTCATCATGTTCATCATGTCCTTGTAAATTAAAACACTTAAACAACTATATAAATCTCATGTAAGCATATATATATATATATATATATATATATATATTTACATACACATCTCATTCACATAACAAAATTATGAAGTTTCACCAAAAGATTTTTACATAGAAATCATAAAACTATGAAAATATAGAAGAACATGCTTTTAAAACTTGTTTTTACAACAATTGTATTTTGAAAACCATTTCATGGCATACAATTACATATGAAAATATATGAACACCATATATACATATAATTTCATAATCATGAAAACCTAATTAAACAAAGACTAAATACAAAATATCTTAATTGAGTGTAAGGGTTAGTATAATACCTTTCTAGGTTAAATTAGGAGAAATGATGATGAAGATGATGATCTTCTCTCTTCTTCTTCTTCTCTGTATTCTCTTTTCTTCTCTTGTTTCTTTCTTTCTCTTTGTTTTAGACTTAGGCTAGAATAAACTACGTAACTATATAACTGATATATAATAATATACGTACTTAATATATTATTCAATTAGCAGTTACAAAAATTCAAAAGCTATTAGGACTTGTTTGGCAAAAGAAGATTATTTTTAAAATAGAGTTTAGTATTAAGGCATTGTTTGGTTAGAATAGGTTTAAAACAATGCAAGGGCCCTGTTTAGCAAAATTCTTTTAAAACAAAAGTAAGGGCTTTGTTTGGATACAAAAATTTAAAAGTTCTTTTTCTTTATGTTAATAAATTCTTTTAACATATACTTTAATGATACACTTCAATTAATTAAATCTTTTAACATCAAATTTAATCAATTAAAATCTAACATCAATTAATCACATCATAATTTTGCCACATAATTATAATTACTCGCTAATTATAATTCATGTAACACTCAACACATAATCATCTAATTTAATTATTCTCAAGTAAATAAATCCATATAATCACATAATTTATTTATTTAACTCAATAAATAAATCACAAAAATATTTATTCACTTAATAAATATTAAAATTTAATATATAAAATCTCAATCGTTATAGAAAATATTAAACAATTTTCTGATGGTACTGTCAGAGTCAGTTTTGAACGTACCAGAAGACCTTTAGTCATAGAAGAATTTACTGGTTCCTCAGTTCCTTCAGTTATTTCGAGAAGAGACACTAAAATACTAAGTAATATTTCTATGCCAGATATTAAAATGAAAGGTATTTTAAACCAAGGTCAAACTAGTCATCCTTGTTACACTACTAATGATATTGTAGAAGAAGATCAAGATCTTTCACCTACATCTTCATTAGGTCATACTCCTTCAGATTTTGAAGCTTCGATTAATCCTCAGTTAAGAGTTCTTACTAAAGAAATTAAATTAGGTTGGAATAATCTGGTTGAAGATTTTGATTCCAAATCTAATAAAGATAAAAGGCATGCTTTTCGTAACAAATACGATAAACATGATAAAGATAAAATTGTTAATAGATGGAAAAGATTTATTAACAATGAAAAAATAAATATTACTTTTTATGATTGGTATGATAAATATTATTCTCATTGTAATATTTTAACCAAAAGTCAGTGGACTAAAGAGGATAAGTTAAGAGTCTTGGCCAGTCATCCTCATTTAGAGACTGTTCTTTTGACTATTAAAAATACTTCAGTTGTTGCCAGTCCATTTAAAGTGGCTGATGGCAAATTTGACGAAAAGAAAATTATTGAACAAAATAATTTTACTAATCTGTATTTAGCCACAATTGGAAAGCAGTTGGATAAAATTGAAGAAAAATTTGATCAATTTATAGTTAAAAATCCTGATAAAAAAATAGATCAGCCTTTATTAACTCTCCCTGAAAACAGAGATGGTTTGGGATTGCCTAATAAAGATTCTGATTTAGTTAAAACAATAGATAAATTACTAAAAAAAATGAGTTCTGGTGAAGCTAGTGGTACTATTGCTATCATAGATCAGATTGAAGAATCATCCGAAGATGAAAGCGATAGTCAATCGGGTAATAAATCTGAAACAGTTTCAATCCCAGATCTTAACGATCAGTTAAATAAGTTAACTTTTAATAATACAAGTATAACAAAAAATTAGTATTCTAGACCCACTCCTCCAGATCTTCAATTTGAAGAGAAGAATCTAGATAATCAATTTTCTATTTCCTCTAATAAAATTTTTGAATGGAATATTGATGGATTTAGTGAACATCAAATTCTTACTAAAATGAATCACATGTCCATGGTCGCTAATAGTTATATTATGACATTCAGTAGTTTAACACAACCTGAAATTGTTGAGATATTAACTAATGGATTTACTAGTGTCCTTCGTTCTTGGTGGGAGAAACACCTTGATGAAGATGCAAGGCACTCTATAATTCATGCGAGCCAATTGGATGATGATGGCCATCCAATCTTCAGAGAAGATATTGGTTTTAGTATTCCTGATGGAGTAAACACATTAATATTTACCATAATAAATTTTTTTTAGGAACTCCTAGTAATATTACTGAAAGAATTCATGATCAGTTGAGTAATCTCACTTGTCTCACTCTAAGTGATTTTAGATGGTACAAAGATATTTTTATTTCTCGTGTCATGATGAGAAGTGATAGTAATAAGCCTTTCTGGAAAGAAACGTTTGTCAATGGTCTTCCTAATATGTTTGCCCACAAAATTAGAGAAGAGCTCAGTAAAACTTTAGGATATATTGATTATGATAACCTAACTTATGGTGATATAATCAGTTATATTCAAAAGATTGGCTTAAAAATGTGTATTGATTATAAACTCGCTAAACAAGCTAATAAAGACAAAAACAAGGCTAAATATGAGCTTGGAACTTTCTGCGAACAATATGGTTTACCTCATGTTGCTCCCTCTAGAAGAAAGCATCGGAACAAACATATTAAAAAACGCAAAAGTAGTAAGCATCATAAGAAACGATCCAGTCAATCTAAAAATCAAGATAACTATTATGAGAAACCTAAATCAAAAATAAAAACTCATAATAAATCTTCTCACAAATCAAACACTTATGATAAAAGTAAAATTACGTGTCATAATTGTGGCCAGAAAGGTCATTATAAAAATGAGTGTAAGATTAAGTAGAAATTAAGTCAGTTGAACATTTCTGCTGAAGAAACAGATAAGCTTCTAGAGTTAATAAGAATAGAGAATAACGTTGATAGAAACGATTATTCTGATATTCCTTATTCCTCTAATAACGATGAAAATGATCAAACCTATAGTGAAGAAAATGAAGTCACTTTGTGTACAGATAATTGCAGATCGGACTGCTGCAACAAAATAATTAATGTGCTTAACAAAGATGATGAAGAAAGCTCTTTATTAATTGATTTAATTAGTAAAATTCCTGACCTTGAGTTAAAATTACAGTACATGAAGCAACTAAAAGAATTGTTAACTAAAAATAATTTAGGGAAAAATAGGGTTATTAAAGGAAAAGATAAACCTATTATCAGTTTTAATAAAACTTTAGAAAGATTTAAGACTCCTGATAAAGAAATAACTCTACTTTAGTTAAATCAAGAGGTTAATAAACTTAAAAAGAAAATTTTAGGTCTCAAAACTGAGATTTCTGATTTAAGAACGGAAATGGCTAATCTTGCAGCTAAAGAATCAGAACTTCACCTTTCTGATTCTTCAGAGAATGATAAAGAAGCTGAATCTTCTAACGCTAAAGATAAAGAGTCAATTCTCATGGTACAAAGTAATTCATTACAAAGATTAAAAGATATTATCATTCAAAAATGGTATCTTATTGTTAAGATAGTCATCGATAAAGCCTTTACAATTGAGCTTCCTGCTTTAGTCGATACTGGCACAGATCTTAATTGTATTCAAGAAGGTTTAATCCCTACTAAGTTTTATAAGAAAACTAGTGGGATATTAAACTCTGCTAATGGTAGCAAGATGGAAATAAAATATAAGCTTCCTAAAGTTCATATTTGTCAGGATAGTATGTGTTTTAAAACCACTTTTGTTTTAATTCGCAATCTAACAGATAAGATTATTTTAGGCCTTCCATTTATATATTTACTGTATCCATTTACTACTAATAATAATGGTTTAACCACTGAACATTTGGGTCAAAAGGTAGTGTTTAAATTCATTACTCAGCCCAAAGAGAGAGATTTGAAATTTATTCAAGATGAATCTATTTCAAAATCTTTAAACTTGTTGAATTGTAAAACTACTAAGTTAAAATTCTTAAAAGAAGAAATTAGATACAAACATGTTGAAGAACTTCTTCTCAGTAACAAGGTTCAAGAAAAAATCGAAGAACTTAAGAAAGTCATGAATAAAAACCTTTGTGCTGATTCCCCCAATGCTTTTTGGCACAGAAGAAAGCATGTTGTAAGGTTACCTTATGCTAAGGAATTTAAAGAATACTTAATTCCTACTAAGGCTCAACCTATACAAATGAATCACCAGCAAATGGAGCTTTGTAAGCAAGAAATCAATGATTTGCTTGCAAAGGGTTTAATTAAACATAGTAAATCTCCTTGGTCTTGTCCAGCTTTTTATGTTAATAATGAAGCTGAAGAAAGAGGAGTCCCCAGACTAGTTATTAATTACAAGCCTCTAAACAAGGTCCTAGAATGGATTATGTACCCGTTGCCTAACAAAGAAGACCTTCTTAGTAGACTTTGTAATGCAACCGTTTTTAGTAAATTTAACCTTAAGTCAAGATTTTGGCAGATTAGTATTCATCCCAGTGATAGATACAAGACTTCTTTCACAACTCCTTTTGGTCATTACGAATGGATTGTTCAACCAGTCAGGACTCAAGAATGCTCCTAGTAAATTTCAGAATATTCTCAATGATATTTTGAATCCATTTAGCTATTTCATCATTGTTTACATTGATGATATTCTTATTTTCTCTAAATCAATTGAAGAACACCATAAGCATTTGAATTCGTTCTTCAAAACTATCAAAGTCAATGGTTTAGTTCGTTCCCCTACTAAATATAGTCTCTTTCAGACTAGAGTCAAATTTCTTAGTCATAATATTAATTATGGCCTTATTCGACCCATTTAGCGAGTCATTCAGTTTGCAGACAAATTCCCTTATAAAATCATTGATAAAACTCAATTTTAGCGATTTTTAGGATCTCTGAATTATGTTGGTAAGTTCTACCAAAATCTTAGAAAGATTTGTAAACCTCTGTTTCATCGTTTACAAAAGAATCCCCCTCCTTGGACTGATGAACATACATCCATCGTCCAACAAGTCAAAAAATACGTTAAAGTATTTCCTTGCATTGGCACCTCTAATGAATCTATATTTAAAATTATTGAAACCGATGCTTCTGAAGTTGGATTCGGAGGTATTCTGAAGCAGAAATTAACCCCTGCTTCTTCTGAACAAATTGTTCGATTTCATTCTGGTGCATGGAATCAGGCTCAAAGTAATTATAGCACAATTAAAAAAGAAATTCTAGCATTAGTTCTATGCATTAGTAAATTTCAAAATGATTTATTAAATCAAAGATTTTTGGTTAGAATTGATTGCAAATCTGCCAAATATATTTTAGAAAAGGATGTTAAAAATATAGCTGCTAAGCATATTTTTGCTAGATGACAATCTATATTAAGTATTTTTGATTTTGATATCGAATATATTAAAGGCAGTAAAAATTCAGTTCTTGATTTTCTCACTCGAGAGTTTATTAATTCAGGTACACCTGAAAAATGAGTATAAAAGGTGGCAACACTTCAGTTAGGCCCCCTCCAGGCCCAAGTCAAAGGCCCAAAGGAGCCTTAATTCCTCATCCAGTAAGCCCAGTTCCTCCAGTGGATGTAGCCAATAGGTATCATCTTCTTGGTACGGTTCCAAAGCCTTATAACACGGTTTTGGCCCAGCCACCAAAGTCAATGGATCCATTCTCTTTGTCTTCCTCGTCTAGTAACCTTAATCCAGTTCAATTGCATTCGCAGTATATTTCTAGTTACACAGTCAATCTGTTTCATATTGAACCTCATATGAAACCTAATGATGATCAAGTCAAATTGGCTGCCCAGTTCTTTCCAACTGGATGACATTTTCTTCCTTTTGCTCTTTATAAATCCCTTGCGTATTATAAGAAAATTCTTCCTCAAACTCAGTTAATTCTTACCAAACCTATCTATGATAGGAATAATAATTCCAAAGTCATTTATCATTCGCTTTATATTAAGCACATTATCTCAATGACTGATTGGGGTAATCAGCCTTCTGATCTTAAACAGTTAGATAATCTTGATAGTCAATTTTGCTATTATGATTATACTGAAGCATGGAATAAAATCTTCTTATTCCAAAATCCTTCCTTTAGTCATTCGTGGTTTATTCAATTTGACCACAAATTTAAGAGTCAGCTCCCCCTCTGGTTTACTCTTTGGTGGACAAGGTTTGGACCTACTTTTGATATCTTTCCCCAATAGCTTAGACCCCTAGTTAGCCATTTCTATTGTAGAAGTTCATACAATCAAAAATTTGATTGTATTCCTATTCTTCTCCAGTTCGTCAGTAAATATAAAATCCTATGGATTCTTAAATGGCAATATGGTCTTCTAACCCCTGTTGTTGAATCCATTTTCCAATCATCAAGCAGTCAAACTACTTTCGCTTCTCATTCTAGTCAATTAACTTATGTTACTCGAACTTTTTCCATTAAATGGTGGAATAAATTTGACATTTATCGTATCATAGGTCAAGTTCAGAAAGAATTTCCAGTTAACCCTGTTCCTATTAAATCGGTTTCTCCCAAGGAATCCTCTAGTAAATCCAAAAAATCCTCCTGGTCAAAATTAGATTTTTAGGATATTAATATATGTTCAAATGCAGAGTTAAAAATGCTTGCTCAGATTATCCATGACAGAGTCGATAAACTTCATGAAGAAATTGCAGCTTCAGAAAGTTCATCGTCTTCATCAAGTTCTAGTAAAAAGGCCAGCAGTGCTGAGGATCCATACGGCAGCATAAGCCTCCAAAATGCTCAAGATCCTTTTGCATAGGATGCCCTCCCACTTGCCTGTCTACTCACTCAGTACAGGCTCATAGTCACATGCTGATGTTTATGCTTTTCCACCAAAAGTAGAAAATTAGTCAAAAGTAGCTGAAAGTCATGTATGAGTCAGTTGTCGTTTAGTGGAGTCATATATCCACTGTCGGCCATTTGGTTATTTAGTCAAAAGTTGTATTTTCTTTTTCAAAATAATGCATCTGTAATCATTTACTTTTGTTAAAGCATTATTATTCACCAATAGTTAAATATGTTTGTAATCATTTGAGTCTGTAATAGTTTCGATTCCTTATTCTATAAAAGAAAATCGAAGTCGTTTGTCTGAAGCAGGATTTGAAATCCAATAGAGAGTTTTAGAAAGACTCAGATTCATATCTGACCAATCTTTAAACCTCTGTTTCTTTCTTAGTAACCGATGTTAGGAATTCTATAATAGAGTCAAATTTGTAAGTTTACATTTTATTTTCAGTAATCTGTTTGTACATATTTTATTTCATCAATAAAATAATCTTTTAAGTAAACTTCTTTTAAACTACTTTTATCATTTCTTATAGTTATTGCTATAGTTGTGATTCAGATTGAATGCGCCTTTGTTATGCATCCTTATCACTTTGTGATTCCGCCCTCCTGGTATATATATATATATATATATATATATATATAAGTACTATATACATATATATTAGTTAGTATTTCATAGATCTAGCATTTTACGGTTCATTTCCTGTAAATAGTCAATATTTAAAGTGTATTAACTAGAATTATCCTAGATCTAGCCAGATCTAGCTTTTAACCGGTTCAAAAGTTGTAAAACTTGAATCTTTTAAGCTAGATTGGCTATGATCTAGATAGATCTAGTTTATTTTCTAGTTTTATAAACATTTAGCACCCACGTGACCCTAAATCTGTATCTAGAGTAAGCGAGAATCTTATATACTCACATATAAGGATTTAACCGATGAATCACTTGTTTGAGCGAAGTTTATAAGTTATTTATGTTTTGTTTCAATATAGACATCCTGCAAGATTTAAACGATATCATGTGAGCCTAGGAACCACAGGGTTGAAGATCCAACCAATGGATCTAGGTTCGGTTCCCATGATGGACTTGTTTAAGTTGTACAGCCAGCTTGCAATCCATTGTACATGTAAATCTTGTGCCTTAAAACGGTATTCAGATTTAAGGGCCCAAAATAGTGAAATTGTGATTTATGGGAGCTCGGGCTTACTTAGACGGCTTCCATGCTCACAAGGAGCCCGACCCTTATAGATAATAGTTTCAATATTGTCAAAGATGTTTCGCATCTCAATAAAATCAAATCAACCCGCTTCTAGAATAAAATTGGAAGTATCAAATGGCCTCAATTCCTATTTGGCGAAAGGGTTTAAAAACCATCTTTTCAAAACCTCACTTCTATATGCTTTAACAGAAAAAATGAACTTTAATGTAAATCAAACCCTCTGTACATAAGTCCAAAGAGGCACAACACTACTTTTAAAATAAAGCACTTAAACACCTTTTGTAATGCTTTACAATTACACACACACACACACATGTATAGGGAATGAAAAATTTACGATAATCGTGTTTTACGGAAGTCAGGGGGTGCCTAACACCTTCCCCTCGCTTAAGCAAGCCCCCGAACTCTATGAATCTCGGGTTCTAGACCAATTAAACGGAGTCACATATTGAGCCATATTGCAAAACCTTTCAAAATCCGGATGAGTTGATACATCCATTTAAACTTATATCAACTGGCGGCTCTGTCTAAATTGGCCCAATCACAATAAAATCAATCGTTTTAAAATCGTCGACATTTATGTCAGTCCTTTCCTAAAACTCACCTTTAAATAAGATAAATTAAAAAAATATAGCGAAATATAAAGGGTAGCAACCAAAAATTAGGAAAGCGAAAATTCTTGGCGTCGACAAGTGGTGACTCGACTGGGGATAGTAGAGGGCTTAAGTTGCCTTTCAATCTTTTCAATTCCCTTTTATTTTCATATGTGTGATGAATGTTTCCTTTACATTGAATGTATGTGAATGAATGCTTCTTTACAATACTTTATATTAGTGCATCGCACAATGTCATCATATTGTATATGGTGAGACGCAATGAATGTATTTGAATGTATGTTGTGTGATTCCTCCATAAGGAAGAAAACCTTTCGGTGGCTGATTATTGGACTAAAGAGGAGCATAATCCAGCGAGGCTCAAGAAAGGCGCTACTCAGATTCGCTCCAATTGAAAGATCGGATTCATTCCCATCTAGTAGATTGCGAAGATCTAGGAACCTTAATGCATAAAAGCCCGTGAGAGTATACCTAAGATAGGTTAGTCTCTGATAAACCAAGTGCGAAAGAAAGTCTCTTCATGCCTTTCTTTTTTCAATACATGTCAAATATCAAATCTTGTCAAGTTGTTAAATGTCATATTACCCTATCATCAAAACAATTAACCTTTGTTTTGCAGGAAAATATTAAAAAACCTAAAAAATAATGTATTCCATGCATCTATCCCTCTGGTATTTATCAGGACTAAACTATATATCTTTTTGTAAGCAAAATTGGTCCTATTACCCAATCAAAAGCCAAAAAGGCACAAAGCCAGTCTACATAAATGGCTATAGATGCTCCACTTGAATCTCCCCCTACATCTAGAGAAGAATTCGAGGGACTTAAAAATCAGATAGCCAAGCTGGCAATCATACTGAAAGAACAACTCAAAACCACTTAGGAACGAAAGAGGCAGACTCAACCAGAGTCATCCGCTTAAGGGGGTATTCAAAGTTCTGATAAAAAAGTGGAAGTACAGATATCTGAACCTTAATCTAGTGAGGGTATTACCAAAAAAACCCCTGAAAGCACCACTCTCATGGAAGACCGAGAAATCGGGGATATAAGAAAGAAAGTCCAACAAATGGCAGAAACCATCCGGTCAATCAAAGGGACCGGAGCATATAGGAGTGTCAATTACTGAGATCTCTACATATTCCCAGGGGCTCGATATCCTGATAAATTCCAAGTCCCGGATTTTGTAAAGTATAAAGGGTTAGGAGATCCTTATACCCATCTGAAGGTATAAATTGGAGAGCTAGGATCCTATGCAGAGGACAAGAAGCTGAGAATGCAGTTGTGACGCCCCCAAAATAGGTTCAATACTCAACCCATTATGAGTCGCCAAATACATCGTACAGAATCTAAATACAATCTTTTATAACATACGGTCGTGCAAAATACGACCACACAAACTGTGAGTTTCATTACAAATCGTATATGATAAGAAATATAAATACTCAAATTCATTCCTTATTCATTACAATTATTGTCCCACTATTTTATAGAATAGTGAGGATTTCTACAGATTTAACTCTGATCATCACACTGTTCTCCGACTAGTCCCCGCGATATTCTCATTTTCTGAAGAGAACAATGGAAGAAAAGGGTGAGCTCAGCTAGCCCAGTAAAGAATATTATGACTAAGATAATGAAAAATAAATTATCATTAGTCTTCAACAAATTAGATAAAATATTATGGACAACAAGTTTTAGATCAACAACTGCAGCGAAAATAACAATTCATTATAAGAGTTAAGTAGAGAATGATGTCTACTATCTTCTATGATTTAAAAGTTCATCATCAATATTTTATTCCTGTAACATCAATCAATATACATCTTGAATCAGATATTCATCTTTGTACTACGGGCCAAAGATATTCATTTGTATCACCAATTGGTCATGTTCATCTCAGCACCTGTCCATCTTTGCACTACGGGCTAAAGATATTCATTAGGTAATCATTCATCTTTGCACTACAGGCCAAAGATATTCATCAAGTAATCATTCATCTTTGCACTACAGGCCAAAGATATTCAGTTATATCACCATTTAGAACTAATGATGATGAAAAATAATATAAATAACGAATCCGGTGAGATAAATGACAAAGATTAGGGATTCGTAATTTAGTTTATCCAAGTTCAATAATACTCCGTAATAATTAATTATAGAGCAAAATTCAAGAATGAAGATCAAAACTTGGATCCAATCAAAGATAAAAAATTTTTTTGTCGTAAATAGTAACTTGTGAATAGTAACTCGACATGAAAAGATAAAAATTTCACGAGAAAGTTCAGAAAATTATTCTGGTGAAATGATACTAGATTTAGTGCAAAACTTAAAGAATTTATGATCATTTCAGGAATTATAGAAGCAATACTTACCGTAGTAAGTTTAAATATAGGAATATGAAATGAAATATTATAACTTTCATAATATGGAATATGAAAGAAAATAATATTTTATATGAATATTGAAAGAAAATAACATCATTTACGAGAAAAATAATATCATTTACCTTAACAGAAGAGTAGTTTTGACTGAAATATCGGATATAATGCTAAGAAAAATTTTGCACCGTAATCCACACTCAAAGTATCTAAATACTCATAAGAAATACGCTCGATATTATAGGGAGAAATTTTTTTTATTCTGGTGTGATTTTTATTTCTAACCAAGCACCCTATTTATAGGAAAGTGGTAGCATACCATAACTGACAAAATGTATACACGGATGTTTTCTTGCACACTACTTTTGAAAACCATCAGCACCTCCAATTTGACAATTTCTAAGCCACCACTCATTTGTCCACATGTTTATATAATATATATATATATATATATATATATTAAAACATTTATTTTCGAAACTTCAATAATTCATAATAAATAGCCCTTTTATCAGAAAAATATGCCCATTCCATATGAAATTGAATTCTCTACAACTTTGTAGTAGAAAGTTTTTCCAAATTTCGAACGAAAAATGGCTCAAATTTACATACGAAAGACTCAGCAGCATGTTGCTTTTGAAAAACAAGCTTCAGCATACAACTTTTGAAAATTTCAAGCTGTCATCCATATTCCCACCAACCACATAAAATTATTATATTATCACATTATAATTTTATAATGTAATATTATAATAATATATTTGAATGAATTATTTTATAAGATAAAATGCCAACTTTCAACAAATGTCGCATGCTAAAAATTCTTCTCTTTTATATCAAAATTAAAATAAATATTTCCTTATCATGTATATCAACAATTAATTATTCACAAATAATATTACAGAATTATAATATTGACAACCAGGTCGTTCCCAGGAAAGAGGGGGCTTTCCGATAAGTATTTCTCCTTACTGGCGCGCAATTAGATTAACTAATCCCTTTCCTAGACAGAACTTCCTAGACATTGCCAATAATGCTGTCTAATAATATTATTCAAATAATATGAATTATTGATTTGATAATGTGAAATAATGTGTAGTGGTTATTGTGACAATTATTGAATCAATAATATAATATATCAACGGTAGACATTATTGAATCAATAATATAAAATATTGAACAGTAATTACTGTAACAATAATTGAGTAAGTGCATTCTTACGTAAGAATCAATAATTAGAATTACTGTGCCATACCGTCACTACAAAAAAAAGGTCATTGTCGACGGGCCATGCCGTCGCCAATGACCCTCCCACAGTCGGCAATGAGGTCATTAGCGACGACAGTCCCCGTCGCCCCTCCCGTCGCCCCAGAGGTCGTCGCCCCTGGCTCCCGTCACTCACCGTAGGGAATTAAGTCATTTTCGACGGGGTCATTGCCGATGGCAAGCCGTCGGCCATGAGTCATTATCGACGGCACTAGCGACAGACATACGATCAGCAATATTTATTTTTAAATTTTAGCTATATAGTCATTCCCGACGGTAATGCCGTCGCCAATGAGTACATTCCCCGTCGCCAATGACCAATAGGTCATAGCCGATGACACCCCGTCGCCAATGACCCCGTCACCAATGACCTGCTTAAAAAATATATAAAAATTTCTAAATTCCATTGTTCATTTACATATACATAATTGTACTTGTTATAAATTAAAGAAAAACAAGTAATGACGATGAACGCATATAAATAACAATCATATTTTTTACTATCAACAATCAATATAGTTAGATACAAAACTCTATGTCTGTACAACTCAAAAGCTTTATAAATACATACATGAAAGTCAAAATATAACATAAACTAACTACATGATAGAAGTGTGTATACAAGCCAATCATGTATGATGACAAAGCACATACTTTGTAAACAATCTTATTTATTTATTAATAAAATATTCATTTAAGGCATATAATTATCTACATGGTGCTGTTTTTATAATATGTAAATAACCCATAGTTTTAAGCAATGCTTTTAGAATCATGATGAGATCATGATAATGAGATCTAAATTCTTAGAAAGCTTAAAAACTAAAATAGTTCCCAATTGTGAGATTACTAAAATGGGGATTAGTAAATCCGGATAGATTGGTACATATGTTGCTTGCTCATTAGATGAGGATGACTGATCTCATGGTCATTTGTGTGGAGACACTAAAGCAAGTATGTAGGTGCTTATTGGAGAATAAGTTCACTGAACGTGACTCGCAATGGAATACCTAATGGAGTTTTACTCGCCTGTCAATAGGAATTCCTAATGTGATAGTAGTACATGTGATCCTTGGACTTGAGATCATCATAGTATCTTGTATGTAACAAATTATACTTTGACTAATTCCTTAAGGCCTTTTAAGGCATATATAGGGTATGCTTGGGTGTAATGAGTTACATATGGAGATAATGAATGATCAATAAAGAATCTACCACCTCTAGTAAAAGAGGAGATATGTCCTATGTGATTCGTTAAATGACAACCCAGGAATCCTTGGCCAAGGTAGAATGAAATTAGAAAGAGGTTTCTAATTTGCATTATTTGGAGTTGTGCATTTTCTAATCGAAATACATATGATTAAATAAATTAAGACTTGACAGTAAATCCATGTCTTATATTTAATTGGGACATTGTATGGTGGAAGGATTGAATTGTACGGTAACTATTAACTCACAGGTTCTTTTATGATTAATGTTGAAATCTATATTATCTGGAAAGTCGTTGATCGCTAGGGAGGCTTATCCCTATTGTAGAATAAATGTTATTTATTTAAATAGATTATTAGTTTAATTTGTTTATTTAAATAAGATTAGAATTGTTCTAATTGATTTATTCACAACCGGTTTAATATGGAGAACCTAAAGAGTCACACCATAAAAGGAAGAAGAATTATTTAAGAAAAAATGGCATGATAGTAATAATGCATTAAGTATAATTAATTTAATCTATGATGATAGAATAAATTAAATAGCTTAATGTTTATTATTTAATATTTTAGAAATATTAAATATAAATTAATAAGAGGAGTCTTATTATTATTATTATTATTATTATTTTAATTCTAAAGGAGTTTAGGAATTAATATAATATCAGTACTTTCTCTCAATCCTAATAAAGATTAGGATATAAATTAATTAAAAGTATTTAATTAATTAATTAAATAAAACCCTATTCTAATTGGATTAGGAGGGTTAACCTAATATCTATATAAGAGAGTCTTATATCAGAAATAAGGTACGTGAATTTTTCAAGAGTTGGGAGTACACATATTCTATAGAGATAGAAACAAGGGTTAAGCCAATAACCCATCTTACTGAGTTCTTCATCTTCCTTGGTGGATCACCGTTAGAGGCCAAACATTTGGGTGGCTGACATTGATCAAGGGAAGGAGCCACTACAGAGAAATCAAAGGAATCAAAGGAGTAGAACTTGTACCTGAGGAAACTTGTATCTTCAAAGGTATAATTTTGTTTTTCTCCTTCTTCATTCACTGATAATTGATGCACAAGAATGATCATGGTAATGGGTTTGTATAAATTTTTGAAAATCTAGTTTTTTACGCTTCCGCCCTATTTATGTGATTTGATTGCATGATTGCGTTACGTACAAACCCAACAGTGGTATCAAAGCCAATCTTGTGCTAATTATCAGTCTATGTGATTCCATACATGTATAATATGCGATTGGATCGAGTTCTGGGCAACAAAATTTTTTCTGATTCTGCGAAGCTGCGCCAGTGTCCTGTGCTGGTTTTTATGCTGCGTAGCTGCGCCGGTTCCTGGCCTTCTTGCTGCGCAGCTGCGCCGGTGTCTTGGCCTGGTTTTTCATGCTGCGCAGCTGCGCTGGTTCTTTTTATATTCCTGGCGCAGCTGCGCCACTAACAGAATCTGAATTTTTTTGTTTTATTTAATTAAATGAATGATTTATTTAATTAATAAAGGTTTAAAATAAAGATGTTTATGTTATATGAAATGAGATTTCAGAATTGCTAAAATTAAAGAGTTTAATTTGGAATTGTTTTTTGAATGAAATAAAGGAGTTTATTTTTCCAAAAAACAAAGTTTAGCAAACTTTTGCCCATTAACTGAAATTAATACATATATGGAATGAATTTACTTTCATGAGATGAATAAGTTTTATCGATACGTATGATGATATGTATGGTAATAAAAGGGATTGATTATGGACTATGACCAATGTGATTGGATTTTATTTTGGATGAATGCTTAAATGTGTGGGTTTTATAAAATGGGGTCTGCGTACCTCATCTTCTCTGATTTTATTCTCAGTGTAAAATTCTATCTCCCTTCTATGTACTTTCCCTTGACTGCTGATCAAGGTTTCTATTTAAAAATAATTTATGTAATAGAGATAGTTAGAATTATCTTGAAGAAACTGGAGGCCAAGGAGCAAGGAGCGCGTGAAGACCCGTTTGTATGGAGCCCGGGTTTAAATGTAACAGTTATGTTTAAATTTAAATTTTTGCACTCCTAGGTTTGACCTTTTGGTTCACTTGGTGGCTCTAGTGAACCAAACTAGAATAAAAGTCCATAATCAATCCGGGTAGAATATAGTATTCTATATTGCATGCTAAATATTATATATATTATATTTTATACAAACATGCTTCGCATGTTTAATAAAATGACGCGTATTTTATATATATATGTGCATGCGCGCTTAAAAAGATGAGATAAATAATAACAAACCCCTCAAAGAAATATTATTAAGTCTGAAGCGTTCAAATGATATTTAGAATATCGAACGTCGCCTTCTAGCATGATTAGTTAATAGAGTATTAAATATTTAATATGAGTTTGTTGTGCTATCTACAAGACGAGTATTGAATATTTAAGATGTTAATTAATCACAGTTGATGCTTATCAAGAAAATTGAACGATCTAGTCTTGTTGTGCTATCCACAAGGACGAAAATTTTTCTTTTTGAATTTATGGAAGTGCTAGGCTGGACTTAACTTAAATCATTTTAGTTCAGATGTGCACACACATGACCATTATGATTTAAGAGGCAAAATAAAAAGAGTTACATGGTGATGTAATTGACAAGAGTTGTCTACCTATTTATTTGTATATCGCTTGTTGTGCTATCCACAAGGTTATATACATTTTAAATGGGATCCTTAATCTCACTAGCAAATCTTTAATTAGATGTTGTCAAACTATATAAGTGAGGGTAATATAGTTTGATGAAAATAGTGGGATATACCAATTTAAAATAAAGACCTAAATTTATTTTGGTATGCAAAGTTAATAAAATGAATGTTTGCTAAAATGTTGTCTTTTCACATGCAGAATTTTAAAAATGTCAAAATCACTAATCTCACTACGAAGCATACTTGATGCAAATAAGCTTACCGGCCCGAATTATGAGGACTGGCTAAGAAATCTGAGAATTGTTCTCACTGCTGAAAAGATTTCTTCTGTCCAAAATTCCACTATCCCTGAATCTGTTTCAGAAACAGCCTTTGAGGAAGAGATTGCCACTTTCGATAAGTGGCAAGATGATGCATCTGTG
Source organism: Panax stipuleanatus (assembly GCA_020205555.1). Lineage (NCBI taxonomy): Eukaryota > Viridiplantae > Streptophyta > Magnoliopsida > Apiales > Araliaceae > Panax > Panax stipuleanatus. The sequence goes on from CM035126.1 coordinate 69,125,699, forward strand.
GATCAATGCATCATGCTCGCATCCATGAATAACGAGCTTCAGCGTCAGCACGAAAAAATGGATGCTCCTGCTATGCTGCTTCACCTCAAGGAGTTGTATGGTGAACAGAGTAGGACTGCTAGATATGAGATATCTAAGGAGCTCTTTCGATCTCGGATGACCGAGGGCACTGCCGTCGAGACTCATGTTCTGAAGGTAATCAATTTGATTGAATGCCTTGGACAGCTTGGGTTCGTCATGGATGGGGAGTTGAGTCAAGACTTGGTCTTGCAGTCACTCCCTGAGACCTTCTCGCAGTTTGTGGTTAATTTTCATATGAATAAGCTAGATGTCAGCTTACCTGAGCTGCTTAACATGCTGAAAACTGCAGAAGGTCACTTCTCATCCAAGAAGAACTATGTCTTGATGGTGGATTCTTCCAATAAAAGGAAGAGGCCCAAGGTGTCTTCTGAAAAGAAGAAATCTAAGAAGGCTAAGGGAAAAGGGAAAGAAAAGGAGCAAAAGAAACCTGAACCAGCTAAAGGAATGTGCTTTCATTGCAATGAGCCGGGACATTGGAAGAGGAACTGCAAGAAGTTTCTAGCAGAGAAGAAGCTTGGAGAAGCTTTGACTTCCAATCAAGGTTTGTTTATGATTGAAATTAATTTTTCTGAAAGTCATAATTCTACTTGGGTATTGGATACCGGCTGTGGTTCTCACATATGTAATACTGTGCAGGGACTGGTCAGAAGTAGAAAGCTGAACAAAGATGAGGTGATCCTACGAGTGGGAAATGGAGCAAAAGTTGCTGCATTAGCTGTAGGAACTTATTGTTTAGCAATGCCTTCGGGCAAATCCATTTATCTTAATAATTGTTATTATGTTTCGAATATTATTAAAAACATTATTTCAATTTCTGTATTGGATATGGAAGGTTTTGACATTATTATAAAGAACAATGGTTGTTCTATTTATAAGGACGATGTTTTATATGGTATTGGAAATTTGCGAAATGGACTTTATACACTTGACTTACAAGAAAATATATTTCAAATTGAACAAATTAAGAAAAAGAAAAGAGATGATATTAATTATACCTATATGTGGCACTGTAGACTCGGTCATATCAATGAAACAAGATTTTCCAAGTTGCATAAAGATGGGCTCCTCGAGCTATTTGATTATGAATCATATCCAACTTGTGAATCTTGTCTCATGGGTAAAATGACTAAATCTCCTTTTAGTGGAAAAGGAGAGAGAGTTACAGAGTTGTTGGCATTGATTCACACAGACGTTTGTGGACCTATGACAACAAGTGCACGGGGTGGGTATTCTTATTTTATTACTTTCACTGATGATCACTCAAGATTTGGATATGTGTATTTAATGAAATACAAATCAGAATCATTTGAAAAGTTCAAAGAGTTCAGAAGTGAAGTACAGAAACAAACGGGCAAGATTATTAAGATACTTCGATCAGATCGAGGTGGAGAATACTTAAGCAGTGAGTTTCTTAATTGTCTCAGAGAAAATGGTATAATCTCACAATGGACTCCTCCAGGTACACCACAGTTAAATGGAGTATCTGAAAGGAGAAATCGAACACTGTTGGACATGGTTCGATCCATGATGAGTTTTTTCGACCTTCCAATTTCCTTCTGGGGATATGCCCTAGAAACGGCTGCATACCTACTTAACAAGGTACCTACCAAATCCGCCCCAAAGACTCCATATGAGATGTGGAAAGGGAGGAAACCAAATCTTAAGCATGTTAAGACTTGGGGTTGTCCAGCTTATGTTAAAAAGTTTGAAAATGATAAGCTATAGACTAAATCCGATAAGTGTAGATTTGTGGGATACCCTAAAGAAACCGTAGGGTATTATTTCTATCATCCAACTGATCAAAAGGTGTTTGTTGCGAAACATGCTACCTTCTTGGAGAAAGAGTTTATCCATGAAGGGGTCAGTGGGAGCAAGATATATCTTGAAGAAGTTCAAGAACCACAAGTTACCACGGAGCAAAGTCAGGTACCTAATCAAGTAGAAAAACCTACTGTACCACACCCTGTTCGTAAATCTGGAAGAGTACCGAAGATACTTGAGAGGTATGGATTCGTTATAGAGGATGACGATGAGGTACACATCATGAATGATGATGATCCATTGAATTACGAACAGGCTATGAGTAATAAAGACTCAGGGAAATGGCTTGAAGCCATGAAATTCGAAATGGACTCCATGTATGAAAACAAAGTATGGTCTTTGGTTTCACCACCTGAAGGTATTAAACCTATTGGGTGTAAATGGGTTTTTAAGAAAAAGACTGGAGCAGACGGAAAGGTAGAGACCTATAAGGCCCGACTGATTGCAAAAGGTTTCAAACAAAGACAAGGAGTTGACTATGATGAAACCTTCTCACCAGTAGCCATGCTCAAGTCCATTCGGATTTTGCTTGCGATTGCAGCTTACAACGACAATGAGATCTAGCAGATGGACGTGAAAACGGCCTTCCTCAATGGGAAACTTGAGGAGGATGTGTATATGACATAGCCAGAGGGATTTATTTCAAAAGTTGGAACAAATCAAGTCTGTAAGCTACAACGATCCATTTATGGGTTGAAGCAAGCTTCTCGTAGATGGAACATTCGTTTTGATGAGACAATCAAAGAGTTTGATTTTATCAAAAACGAGGATGAACCATGTGTATACAAGAAGGTTAGTGGGAGCGCAGTATCATTCCTTGTATTATATGTTGATGATATATTACTGATATGGAATGACATTCCTATGTTACAATCCATTAAAATCTGGTTATCTAAAAACTTCTCCATGAAGGACTTGGGTGAAGCATCCTATATTTTGGGGATAAAGATCTATAGAGATAGATCTAAAAGGATGCTCGGCTTATCCCAAGGAACGTACATTAATACGATGCTAAAGAGGTTTAGCATGGAAGATTCCAAAAGAGGTCTCATGCTGATGAGTCATGGAATAAATCTCTCCACGAAACAGGCCCCAAAGACACCTGAGGAGAGAGACCGTATGAGTACGATCCCTTATGCTTCTACAATAGGATCTATCATGTACGGTATGATATGTACTAGACCGGATGTTGCTCACGCACTTAGTGTAACAAGCAGATACCAGTCGAATCCAGGAGAAGAGCACTGGAAGGCAGTGAAAAATATCCTAAAGTACTTGAGAAGGACTAAAGATATTTTTCTTGTCTACGGTGGGTCTGAATTAAAACTCGAGAGTTTCACGGACTCAAGTTTTCAAACAGACCAAGATGACAGTAAATCTGTTTCAGGGTATGTGTTTACCTTGAACGGAGGTGCAGTGAGTTGGAAGAGTTCCAAGCAGCAAACGGTTGCTGATTCAGTGACAAAGGCAGAGTATATAGCTGCAAGTGAAGCTGCAAAGGAAGCTGTTTGGATGAAGAAGTTCATAACTGAACTTGGTGTGGTTCCTAGCATTGGAGAAGCAGTTCCCGTATACTGTGACAACACCGGAGCGGTTGCACAGGCTAGGAAACCCAGGTCTCATCAGAAATCTAAACACGTGTTGCGGCGATTTCACTTGATCAGGGAGATCATTGAAAGAGGAGACGTCACCTTGGAGCGTGTAGACTCTCAAGACAACATTGCAGATCCATTCACTAAAGCTTTAACACAACAGTAGTTTGATCGTCACTTAGAGAAGATGGGTATGAGATACCATGGCGATTGGCTTTAGTGCAAGTGGGAGATTGATAGTAGTGTGCATACAAGCCAATCATGTATGATGACAAAGCACATACTTTGTAAACAATCTTATTTATTTATTAATAAAATATTCATTTAAGGCATATAATTATCTACATGGTGCTGTTTTTATAATATGTAAATAACCCATAGTTTTAAGCAATGCTTTTAGAATCATGATGAGATCATGATAATGAGATCTAAATTCTTAGAAAGCTTAAAAACTAAAAAAGTTCCCAATTGTGGGATTACTAAAATGGGGATTAGTAAATTCGGATAGATTGGTACATATGTTGCTTGCTCATTGGATGAGGATGACTAATCTCATGGTCATTTGTGTGGAGACACTAAAGCAAGTATGTAGGTGCTTATTGGAGAATAAGTTCACTGAACGTGACTCGCTATGGAATACCTAATGGAGTTTTACTCGCCTGTCAATAGGAATTCCTAATGTGATAGTAGTACATGTGATCCTTGGACTTGAGATCATCATAGTATCTTGTATGTAACAAATTATACTTTGACTAATTCCTTAAGGCCTTTTAAGGCATATATAGGGTATGCTTGGGTGTAATGAGTTACATATGGAGATAATGAATGATCAATAAAGAATCTACCACCTCTAGTAAAAGAGGAGATATGTCCTATGTGATTCGTTAAATGACAACCCAGGAATCCTTGGCCAAGGTAGAATGAAATTAGAAAGAGGTTTCTAATTTGCATTATTTGGAGTTGTGCATTTTCTAATCGAAATACATATGATTAAATAAATTAAGACTTGACAGTAAATCCATGTCTTATATTTAATTGGGACATTGTATGGTGGAAGGATTGAATTGTACGGTAACTATTAACTCACAGGTTCTTTTATGATTAATGTTGAAATCTATATTATCTGGAAAGTCGTTGATCACTAGGGAGGCTTATCCCTATTGTAGAATAAATGTTATTTATTTAAATAGATTATTAGTTTAATTTGTTTATTTAAATAAGATTAGAATTGTTCTAATTGATTTATTCACAACCGGTTTAATATGGAGAACCTAAAGGGTCACACCATAAAAGAAGAAGAATTATTTAAGAAAAAATGGCATGATAGTAATAATGCATTAAGTATTGATAATTCATTATCTCCATATGTAACTCATTATACCCAAGCATACCCTATATATGCCTTAAAAGGCCTTAAGGAATTAGTCAAAGTATAATTTGTTACATACAAGATACTATGATGATCTCAAGTCCAAGGATCACTTGTACTACTATCACATTAGGAATTTCTATTGACAGGCGAGTAAAACTCCATTAGGTATTCCATAGAGAGTCACGTTCAGTGAACTTATTCTCCAATAAGCACCTACATACTTGCTTTAGTGTCTCCACACAAATGACCATGAGATCAGTCATCCTCATCCAATGAGCAAGCAACATATGTACCAATCTATCCGGATTTACTAATTCCCATTTTAGTAAATCCCTCAATTGGGAACTATTTAAGTTTTTAAGCTTTCTAAGAATTTAGATCTCATTATCATGATCTCATCATAATTCTAAAAGCATTGCTTAAAACTATGGGTTATTTACGTATTATAAAAACAGCACCATGTAGATAATTATATGCCTTAAATGAATATTTTATTAATAAATAAATAAGATTGTTTACAAAGTATGTGCTTTATCATCATACATGATTGGCTTGTATGCACACTACTATCAATCTCCCACTTGCACTAAAGCCAATCGCCATGGTATCTCATACCCATCTTCTCTAAGTGACGATCAAACTGCTGTTGTGTTAGAGCTTTAGTAAATGGATCTGCAATGTTGTCTTGAGAGTCCACACGCTCCAAGGTGACGTCTCCTCTTTCAATGATCTCTCTAATCAAGTGAAATCGCCGCAATACGTGTTTAGATTTCTGTTGAGACCTGGGTTCCTTAGCGTGTGCAACTGCTCCGGTGTTGTCATAGTATACGGGAATGCTTCTCCGATGCTAGGAACCACACCAAGTTCAGTTATGAACTTCTTCTTCCAAACAGCTTCCTTTGCAGCTTCACTTGCAGCTATATACTCTGCCTCTTTCATTGAATCAGCAACTGTTTGCTGCTTGGAACTCTTCCAACTCACTGCACCTCCGTTCAAGGTAAACACATACCCTAAAACAGATTTACTGTCATCTTGGTCTGTTTGAAAACTTGAGTCCGTGAATCCCTCGAGTTTTAATTCAGACCCACCGTAGACAAGAAAAATATCTTTAGTCCTTCTCAAGTACTTTAGGATATTTTTCACTGCCTTCCAGTGCTCTTCTCCTGGATTCGACTGGTATCTGCTTGTTACACTAAGTGCGTGAGCAACATCCGGTCTAGTACATATCATACCATATATGATAGATCCTATTGCAGAAGCATAAGGGATCTTACTCATACGGTCTCTCTCCTCAGGTGTCTCTGGGGCCTGTTTCTTGGAGAGATTTATTCCATGGCTCATCGGCATGAGACCTCTTTTGGAATCTTCCATGCTAAACCTCTTTAGCATCGTATCAATGTACGTTCCTTGGGATAAGCTGAGCATCCTTTTAGATCTATCTCTATAGATCTTTATCCCCAAAATATAGGATGCTTCACCCAAGTCCTTCATGGAGAAGTTTTTAGATAACCAGATTTTAATGGATTGTAACATAGGAATGTCATTCCCTATCAGTAATATATCATCAACATATAATACAAGGAATGATACTGCACTCCCACTAACCTTCTTGTATACACAAGGTTCATCCTCGTTTTTGATAAAATCAAACTCTTTGATTGTCTCATCAAAACGAATGTTCCATCTACGAGAAGCTTGCTTCAACCCATAAATGGATCGTTGTAGCTTACAGACTTGATTTGTTCCAACTTTTGAGATAAATCCCTCTGGCTGTGTCATATACACATCCTCCTCAAGTTTCCCATTGAGGAAGGCCATTTTCACGTCCATCTGCCAGATCTCATAGTCGTTGTAAGCTGCAATCGCAAGCAAAATCCGAATGGACTTGAGCATGGCTATTGGTGAGAAGGTTTCATCATAGTCAACTCCCTGTCTTTGTTTGAAACCTTTTGCAATCAGTCGGGCCTTATAGGTCTCTACCTTTCCGTCTGCTCCAGTCTTTTTCTTAAAAATCCATTTACACCCAATAGGTTTAATACCTTCAGGTGGTGAAACCAAAGTCCATAATTTGTTTTCATACATGGAGTCCATTTCGGATTTCATGACTTCAAGCCATTTCCCTGAGTCTTTATTACTCATAGCCTGTTCGTAATTCAATGGATCATCATTCATGATGTGTACCTCATCGTCATCCTCTATAACGAATCCATACCTCTCAGGTATCTGCGGTACTCTTCCAGATTTACGAACAGGGTGTGGTACAGTAAGTTCTTCTACTTGGTTAGGTACTTGACTTTGGTCCGTGGTAACTTGTGGTTCTTGAACTTCTTCAAGATATATCTTACTCCCACTAACCCCTTCATGGATAAACTCTTTCTCCAAGAAGGTAGCATGTTTCGCAACAAACACCTTTTGATCAGTTGGATGATAGAAATAATACCCTACGGTTTCTTTAGGGTATCCCACAAATCTACACTTATCGGATTTAGTCTGTAGCTTATCATTTTCAAACTTTTTGACATAAGCTGGACAACCCCAAGTCTTAACATGATTAAGATTTTGTTTCCTCCCTTTCCACATCTCATAGGGAGTATTTGGGGCGGATTTGGTATGTACCTTGTTAAGTAGGTATGCAGCCGTTTCTAGGGCATCTCCCCAGAAGGAAATTGGAATGTCGGTAAAACTCATCATGGATCGAACCATGTCCAACAGTGTTCGATTTCTCCTTTCAGATACTCCATTTAACTGTGGTGTACCTGGAGGAGTCCATTATGAGATTATACCATTTTCTCTGAGACAATTGAGAAACTCACTGCTTAAGTATTCTCCACCACGATCTGATCGAAGTATCTTAATACTCTTGCCCGTTTGTTTCTCTACTTCACTTCTGAACTCTTTGAACATTTCAAATGATTCTGATTTGTATTTCATTAAATACACATATCCAAATCTTGAGTGATCATCAGTGAAAGTAATAAAATAAGAATACCCACCCCGTGCACTTGTTGTCATAGGTCCACAAACGTCTGTGTGAATCAATGCCAACAATTCTGTAACTCTCTCTCCTTTTCCTAATTTGTTCAATTTGAAATATATTTTCTTGTAAGTCAAGTGTATAAAGTCCATTTCGTAAATTTCCAATACCATATAAAACATCGTCTTTATAAATAGAACAACCATTGTTCTTTATAATAACGTCAAAACCTTCTATATCCAATACAGAAATTGAAATAATGTTTTTAATAATATTAGAAACATAATAACAGTTATTAAGATAAATGGATTTATCCGAAGGCATTGCTAAACAATAAGTTCCTACAGCTAATGCAGCAAATTTTGCTCCATTTTCCACTCGTAGGATCACCTCATCTTTGTTCAGCTTTCTACTTCTGACCAGTCCCTGCACAGTATTACCTATGTGAGAACCACAACCGGTATCCAATACCCAAGTAGAATTATGACTTTCAGAAAAATTAATTTCAATCATAAAAAAACCTTGATTGGAAGTCGAAGCTTCTCCAAGCTTCTTCTCTGCTAGAAACTTCTTGCAGTTCCTCTTCCAATGTCCCAGCTCATTGCAATGAAAGCACATTCCTTTAGCTGGTTCAGGTTTCTTTTGCTCCTTTTCTTTCCCTTTTCCCTTAGCCTTCTTAGATTTCTTCTTTTCAGAAGACACCTTGGGCCTCTTCCTTTTATTGGAAGAATCCACCATCAAGACATAGTTCTTCTTGGATGAGAAGTGACCTTCTGCAGTTTTCAGCATGTTAAGCAGCTCAGGCAAGCTGACATCTAGCTTATTCATGTGAAAATTAACCACAAACTGCGAGAAGGTCTCAGGGAGTGACTGCAAGACCAAGTCTTTACTCAACTCCCCATCCATGACGAACCCAAGCTGTCCAAGGCGTTCAATCAAATTGATTACCTTCAGAATATGAGTCTCGACGGCAGTGCCCTCGGTCATTCGAGATCGGAAGAGCTCCTTAGATATCTCATATCTAGCAGTCCTACTCTGTTCACCATACAACTCCTTGAGGTGAAGCAGCATAGCAGGAGCATCCATTTTTTCGTGCTGACGCTGAAGCTCGTTATTCATGGATGCGAGCATGATGCATTGAGCCACAGATGCATCATCTTGCCACTTATTGAAAGTGGAAATCTCTTCCTCAGAGGCTATTTCTAAAACAGATTCAGGGATAGTGGAATTTCGGACATAAGAAATCTTTTCAGCAGTGAGAACAATTCTTAGATTTCTTAGCCAGTCCTCATAATTCGAGCCGGTAAGCTTATTTGCATCAAGTATGCTTCGTAGTGAGATTAGTGATTTTGACATTTTTAAAATTCTGCATGTGAAAAGACAACATTTTAGCAAACATTCATTTTATTAACTTTGCATACCAAAATAAATTTAGGTCTTTATTTTAAATTAGTATATCCCACTATTTTCATCAAACTATATTACCCTCACTTATATAGTTTGACAACATCTAATTAAAGATTTGCTAGTGAGATTAAGGATCCCATTTAAAATGTATATAACCTTGTGGATAGCACAACAAGCGATATACAAATAAATAGGTAGACAACTCTTGTCAATTACATCACCATGTAACTCCTTTTATTTTGCCTCTTAAATCATAATGGTCATGTGTGTGCACATCTGAACTAAAATGATTTAGGTTAAGTCCAGCCTAGCACTTCCATAAATTCAAAAAGAAAAATTTTCGTCCTTGTGGATAGCACAACAAGACTAGATCGTTCAATTTTCTTGATAAGCATCAAATGTGATTAATTAACATCTTAAATATTCAATACTCGCCTTGTGGATAGCACAACAAACTCATATTAAATATTTAATACTCTATTAATTAATCATGCTAGAAGGCGACGTTCGATATTCCAAATATCATTTGAACGCTTCAGACTTAATATTATTTCTTTGAGGGGTTTGTTATTATTTGTCTCATCTTGTTAAGCGCGCATGCACACACACACACACACACACACACACACACACACACACACACATATATATATATATATATAATACGCTTCATTTTATTAAACATGCGAAGCATGTTTGCTTAAAATATAATATATATAATATTTAGCATGCAATATAGAATACTATATTCTACCCGGATTGATTATGGACTTTTATTCTAGATTGGTTCATTAGAGCCACCAAGTGAACCAAAAGGTCAAACTTAGGAGTGCAAGAATTTAAATTTAAATATAACTATTACATTTAAACCCTGGCTCCATACAAATGGGTCTTCACGCGTTCCTTGCTCCTTGGTCTCCAGTTTCTTCAAGATAATTCTAACTATCTCTATTACATAAACTATTTTTAATTAAATAGAAACCTTGATCAGCAGTCAAGGGGAAGTACATAAGAGGGAGATAGAATTTTACACCGAGAATAAAATCAGAGAAGACGAGGTACGCATACCCCATTTTATAAAACCCATACATTCAAGCATTCATCCAAAATAAAAAACAATCACATTGGTCATAGTCCATAATCAACCCAATTTATTATCATACACATCAATATATGCATCAATAAAACTCCATTCATCTCATGAATAACAATGCTATTCCATATATGGATCGATGTTATTTAATGGACAAAAGTTTTGCTAAATTTTATTTTTGAAACAAAATAAACTCTTTTATTTTAATCAAAAATAAATCCAAATTAAAATCCTTTAATTTTAGCATTCTGAAATCATATTTCAGATAAAATAAACTTCATTATTTTAAAACTTTATCAATTAAATAAATAGTTTACTTAATTAATTAAAATCAATTTTCAGGGTCTGTCCAGGTACCGGTGCAGCTGCGCCAGTTATGAACTGGGCAGCTGCGCAGGTAGCCTGAAGCAGCAGTTTTTGCAGACCGGCGTAGCTGCGCCAGTAATGAACTGGGCAGCTGCGCAGATGCGCCGTTCGTCGCAAAAACTTGCAGAAAACGATTTTTGTCCAGAAAAATGATCCAATTCTCACATCAATTCATACATGGAATTATAAAATTGATAATTAGCACAAAGTTAGGCTCTGATACCACTGTTGGGTTTGTACGTAACGCAATCATGCAATCAAATCACATAAATAGGGCAGAAGCGCAAAAACTAGGATTTCAAAAATTTATACAAACCCATAACCATGATCATGCTTTGTGCTAGTTATCAATAACAGAAAAGAGAGAACATGAAATTATACCTTTGAAGATCCAAGCTTCCTCAGGTACAAGTTCTACTCCTTTGATTCCTCTGTAGTGGCTCCTTCCCTTGATCAATGTTAGCCACCCAATTGTTTGGCCTCTAACGGTGATCCACCAAGGAAGATGAAGAACTCAAGAAGATGGGTTATTGGCTTAACCCTTGTTTCTATCTCTATAGAATATGTGTACTCCCAACTCTTGGAAAAATTCACGTACCTTATTTCTGATATAAGACTCTCTTATATAGATATTAGGTTAACCCTCCTAATTCAATTAGAATAGGGTTTTATTTAATTAATTAAATACTTTTAATTAATTTATATCCTAATCTTTATTAGGATTGAGAGAGAGTACTGATATTATATTAATTCCTAAACTCCTTTAGAATTAAAATAATAATAATAATAATAATAATATTAATAAGACTCCTCTTATTAATTTATATTTAATATTTCTAAAATATTAAATAATAAATATTAAGCTATTTAATTTATTCTATCACCATAGATTAAATTAATTATACTTAATGTATTATTACTATCATGCCATTTTTTCTTAAATAATTCGTCTTCCTTTTATGGTGTGACCCTTTAGGTTCTCCATATTAAACCGGTTATGAATAAATCAATTAGAACAATTCTAATCTTATTTAAATAAATAAATTAAACTAATAATCTATTTAAATAAATAACATTTATTCTACAATAGGGATAAGCCTCCCTAGCGATCAACGACTTTCCAGATAATATAGATTTCAACATTAATCATAAAAGAACCTGTGAGTTAATAGTTACCGTACAATTCAATCCTTCCACCATACAATGTCCCAATTAAATATAAGACATGGATTTAATGTCAAGTCTTAATTTATTTAATCATATGTATTTCGATTAGAAAATGCACAACTCCAAATAATGCAAATTAGAAACCTCTTTCTAATTTCATTCTATCTTGGCCAAGGATTCCTGGGTTGTCATTTAACGAATCACATAGGACATATCTCCTCTTTTACTAGAGGTGGTAGATTCTTTATTGATCATTCATTATCTCCATATGTAACTCATTATACCCAAGCATACCCTATATATGCCTTAAAAGGCATTAAGGAATTAGTCAAAGTATAATTTGTTACATACAAGATACTATGATGATCTCAAGTCCAAGGATCACTTGTACTACTATCACATTAGGAATTCCTATTGACAGACGAGTAAAACTCCATTAGGTATTCCATAGCGAGTCACGTTCAGTGAACTTATTCTCCAATAAGCTCCTACATACTTGCTTTAGTGTCTCCACACAAATGGCCATGAGATCAGTCATCCTCATCCAATGAGCAAGCAACATATGTACCAATCTATCCGGATTTACTAATTCGCATTTTAGTAATCCCACAATTGGGAACTATTTTAGTTTTTAAGCTTTCTAAGAATTTAGATCTCATTATCATGATCTCATCATGATTCTAAAAGCATTGCTTAAAACTATGAGTTATTTACATATTATAAAAACAGCACCATGTAGATAATTATATGCCTTAAATGAATATTTTATTAATAAATAAATAAGATTGTTTACAAAGTATGTGCTTTATCATCATACATAATTGGCTTGTATGCACACTACTATCATCGAATCCGTAAGTTATAACACGTGCCTAATACCTATGCGGTGCTATGTCTATGTTTGCGTGTCCTTTAGACAACCGAGGCGGGTTTCAGTCTCTTTTTCAGCTTTTTGCCTAAGTGTTGGCAAGTTTGGAAAACGGGCTGATAACTCGGCCTTCGTATATCGGAATCGAGTCTCGTAAGTTGTAACGCGTGCCTAATATCTATGCGGTGCTGTGTTTGTGTTTACGTGTCATTTCAACGATCGAGGCGGGTTTCGGTCTCTTTTTTGACTTTTTGCCTAAGTGTTGGCAAGTTTGGTAAACAGGCTGATAACTCGGACTCCGTATATCGAAATCGAGTCCTGTAAGTTGTAACATGTGCCTCATACCTATGCGGTGCTATGTCTGTGTTTGCATGTCGTTTTGACTACCGAGGCAGGTTTTGGTGTCTTTTTTGGCTTTTTGCCTAAGTGTTGGCAAGTTTGGCAAACGGGCTGATAACTCGGCCTCCGTATATCGGAATCGAGTCTCGTAAGTTGTAACGTGTGCCTAATACCTATGCGGTGCTTTGTTTGTGTTTGCATGTTGTTTTGACTATCGAGGCCTAAGTGTTGGCAAGTTTGGCAAACGAGCTGATAACTCGGCCTCCGTATATCGGAATCGAGTCCCGTAAGTTGTAATACGTGCTTAATACCTATGCGGTGCTATGTCTGTGTTTGCTTGTTGTTTAGACGATCGAGGGGGGTTTCAGTCTTTTTTTTTGACTTTTTGCCTAAATGTTGGCAAGTTTGGAAAACGGGCTGATAACTCGGCCTCCGTATATCGGAATCGAGTCCCGTAAGTTGTAACGCATGCCTAATACCTATGCGTTGCTATATATGTGGATTTCAGGGTTTTCATTTTGGATTTTAGGGTTTTAGCTTAAGTTTATCTTATGGGTTTTCATATCTGTCGAATATCTGTTTGATACGCAACTTTATATAAGCAATATAATTAAAAATTTCATAAATTAAATAAGGAAATACATCAATAATTGTTTTTACCTATGGAATATGTGGTGGAAAGATGTTGGCCAAGACAACTGCACATACACGGATGGCCTCCTCCCGTACTACACCCATGAGGTCGTCAGCGGCAGCTGTAGGATCTATAGAGCCATGGACAACCTCCTGAGCTAGCTGGTAGATCCGCTCGCGTGTTGGTGCGCCTGACTGCACAACACTGCTCGCCATGCACCCCTCTATAATCCGCCGGAAGAAATCGTCGGATAATGAAGGGCCGACGCCCGATCCACTAGCACCACTACCTCCAGTGTGTGGGCGCCACCGTGATCTCGCAGCAGGGACTAGGGTGTAGGCTGGGACATGGGGAATGCCCACAACTCTACCCTTCTTCGGTCCCCCTGTAGCCTGCAGCCAGTCCTCCATCTCCTCATCCGCACGAGTAGAATCATCGACTGGAGTGTCACCTCTCTGGCTGCTTCAGGCCATAGCAAGGTCCTCGAATCGCCCCTGAAAAAAACACATTAATAGATGATACGCAAAATATAAAACAAAAAAATACAAAAGAATGTCCGAATTTTAAATACATTCTAAATAAGAGAATTAAATAACTTACAGCAATGCGTTCTGCCTCAGGTGAGATATAACCACCTTCACCTTTCTTCTGGTGGGCGTGCCACCAAAACTCCAAGCGGGAGGGTGCATGCTTTAGACTCACCTCGAGTCTCTCCTGGTAGAGGTCGTACGACTAAGACCCCGTGCAGTGCGAGTGACGACTCTGCTATCGGGCAGCTGTATGCTGTGCCAACATCTTCTTCAAGGCCTCGCCGTCCCAAATGCTGCACATCTGGTCCCACACCGCAGCAGAGATGAAATCTAGCTGGACATCCTTAAGTGTCTGTCCATCAGCCATCTTCGTCTGGGCCTTCTTCTTCCAGTCGTGGACCCACTTGTGCCAATTCATCTCCAAGTATTTATGTAGAATAGTCATGCCATGGGCTTCCTTCCCGTCCTCAAAGCAGTAATATCTCTGCACATTACACATTAAGAAGCTTAGTAGACAACATAAATCAAACAAACATATGAATGATCGAATGAATATAAAACTAACATATGAATGAATATAAAACTTAGTAGACAACATAAATCAAACTAACATATGAATGAATATAAAACTAACATATATATGAATGAATGACATCTTACCCTGAACTCAGCAATATTCAGCTGGCGTGTGCAGTCATCCACATCCGCCCACCTCATCCACGGGCATGAGAATCGGTTGCGGACGATCCCAAGCAACGTGTTCCTCGGCGTCGCGTCAAGGATACTACAATTGAAATTAATACATTTGCAAATTAGAAAGAATATATAAGAACTAAAGACTTATGTTAATACTAAAATGGACTATGAAATTTACCTATTAGTCCCAACACGACAAATAATCGGCGCCAGGGGGGATTCCTTAGCAAGCCACGTGCTAGTCCCCGCGGAGGCCTACCTCGATCACCTATGTAGTGAAATACATCATTATTTATATAAATGAATATAATGTCAATACTATATAAAATAAAAAATAATAAGATGTATCCCAACAAAACATATACCTGACGATCCGGCCTGATCATCACCCTCACTACCTCCACGACCCCACGACCTGCACGCCCACCACGATCGCCGTGTGGTGTACGCGCCATATGTATATATACTGTCAAATCATCAAAAAAATATTATAGACATTCGTAAGCACAATATTTTTAAACAGTAACAAAGAGGATAACATACAGATACAACTAAAAGAATACAACATAAATAGTCATCCTAAAAGGATACAACATAAATAGTAACCTAAAACAACTAACACCAGATTTAGTAGATTAATATTAGTTGAAAATAATGATTGCACTACTACAAACTATTACATTTGAATACAACTAAAAGGACACAAAGAGTACATACTCCTAATCATTTATTTCGTCAAAGCCGTCAATATCAGAATCGTCATCTTCGAGTAGTAGATCTTCAATATCGTTGTCATCACCATCTTCATCATCCTCAACGATTTCTTCAATTATATCTACCTCCTCAAGAACATCGTCTTCACTTTCGACAGCGACGACATCATCCTCTTCTTCACTAGACTCACTAATAATTATCACATCAGCAGGTGTGACACTAGTAGACTCGACTTGTAAAGGTTCGTCGTCTGGACGAGGAGCTGTGCCTTGAAAACCATGGGATTTGGTGGTTATAACAGCATACCATGGGCTTGCAGGAGTTTTAACACTCCTCGCGTAGTACACCTGTGTTGCTTAACTTGCTAAAATAAAAGGCTCGTTTGAGTTTAGTTTTGACTTAACATTAATAGTCACCAGTCCTGAATTTTTATCTACTCTAACTCCATTCTCAACATCAAACCAATGACAATTGAAGCAAACTAACTCTTTCTGACCCCAATATTTGAGAATGATAACTTCTAGCAATCGCCCTTACCAGTCATCCCAAAAATTATCGTAGCAGCTACCTTTAACCACAACACCAGAATCAGAAGAAGCGACTTCCCCAATATCACAACACTTAAATCTGTAACCATTGACAATGCAGTATGTATAAGTATCTACAGATCTTTCAGGGCCGTCGGCTATAAGCTTTAGCTGAATGTCAACTAACTCATCTGTGTGGACCTAATGTACCTGAACACAACATATTATAAAGTTAATTACGCCATAAGATTATGTCTATGATGGTAGATTCATTGAACTGCAAATCGGTTAAACTTACATGATCTTTAAACCATTGCACAAATTCTCTATTCCTCAAATTTTACAAATCCCCATCCGATATAATCAGATTTGCTTCACGTATCTCAGCATCATATTGACTGCAATACAATTATATACTTAATTTGTATGGAAGGAACTTATAGGCGCAGTAACACAAGACATATATAGTTATGGCTACTTACTTAATGTATGGCGCTACTTCATTTATGTTGACAAGGGCATACAATGTGGCAGTTGCATACTCACTATTGGTCAAGAATCACCTTTTTTCCCTCCAAATGGTTGTACATGATGACTAAAGGCCGTTAATTCTCCATTTTTCTCGTGCGTGATAGCCTCATTCTGACGTAAGCGATTGTGCCTCATCTGAACATTCGGCTCAAAGTACAATGAGCAAAAATTAACAAGTTCCTCCATAACATAACTCTCAGCAATTGACCCCTCTACACAGGCTCTGTTCTTCACCTTTTGTTTTAGACGTCGCATATACCTACGTGTTATATATGCATGTATAAATTAGTAAACAAGAATGCACATTTCAGCGTATTAAAAACATTAATGTCATTACCTCTCGAATGGATACATCCATCTATATTGCACGGGATCGCCAAACTTAGCTTCGTATGGCAAGTGAATAGGCTAATGCTCCATTGAATAAAAAAACGATGGAGGGAAGATCATTTCTAACTTGCACATTATTTCCACTATCTGCATTTCCATTTTATCTATGTCTTTGAGTTGGAGCTCCGTTAAGCATAGATCTCTGAAGAAATTAGAAAGCGCCGTCAGTGCTTCAACCACACGTTTCGGTAACAAGTCGATAAATTCCACGGGGATCAACTTCTGCATGAATACATGACAATCATGACTTTTGAGACCCCGAAACTTCAGCTCTTCGACTTTACAACACCTTGCCATATCCATCTGGGAGCTTCAGTCCACTGATCCAATTACATATCAATAGCAACTGTTCCCTGGTCAAAGTATAATCAGCTTTAGGCGTTATCGTCTTACTACCCTCCTGATACAGCCACAGATGTTCCCTAATGTTCATTTTGACCAAATCAAGCCTCGACTTGTTGTTGTCCTTTGTTCTACCACTTGCATTTAGGACTGTATAAAAAATATTATCAAATACGTTCTTCTCAGTATGCATCAGATCTAAACAATGATGGATGCATAGTGTAGCCCAATAAGGAAGGTAAAAGAACATGGATCTGTGTGTCCAGTTGTGAACCTTGTCATAACCATAAGCTCGCTCTAATATGTGATTCTTCCCTGGAGGTGGAAATTTTAAGTGAGTAATCCAACTCAACACTGCTGTCCCAGAAACACGTCTAGGTACTTGACGTTTCTCTATTTTTCGATTGAATTGTCTACTCATCCGTCGATAACGATGTTCAATCGGCAAAAAGCTATCTCGATGTTGCAAAAAAACTCATTTTCCCCCCATGTTTGAGCCGCATAGCTTTAACTGACCCCATGCACATGGGATATGACAAGGCCCCGTGAGTCGACCATCCACTGATCATTCCTACCGCCGGGAAGTCATTTATGGTCCACAATAAAGCTGCCCTCATGTTAAAGTTCTGTTTAAGAGATACATCATAAGTTTGAACCCTTTATCCCACAACATCTTCATCTCATCAACTAACAGACTGAGGTATACATTGATGTCTTTACTCGGACTCTTATCACCCGAAATCAGTAAAGGCATGAACATGTAAGGATCTTTCATGCACATCAAAGGCGGGAGGTTATACACAACAATAATCACCGGCCAAGTTGAGTAGGGCTTGGTGTAAGGCCTATTAAACGGATTTAACCCATCAGTAGCAAGTCCAAGCCTAACATTGTGAACCTCTTCAGCAAACGAGAGGAAATTTTTATCAAAATTTTTCCACTCAAGCCCATCTGCCGGGTGCGTCAGTTGACCTTCAACTATGTCCCATGTAGAGTGCCATCTCATATACTCTGCGGTATGTGTTGACATAAACAACTGCTGAAGCCTCGGTGTAATGCGAAAGTAACGTAAGATCTTTCTCGACACGTCTTTTCCCTTTTTCTTGTGCTGTTCACAGTATCTACTTGTACCACAAATATCACATGACCTTTTATCTTTATTGACATCACCGTAATATAAGATACAATCATTCTCACAAGCATCAATCTTCTCATACCCTAGATTGAGCCTTTTGACCATTTTTTTCACATCATAGTACGACTCCGGTAACTTATTGCCAGCAGGCAAGCACTCCTTCACAATATTTAGCATTTCATTAAAACCTCTCTCGCTACAGTCATGCTCATTCTTGAAGTGTAAAAACTTAGTCACGACAGATAAGACGGTGTGCTTTTCGTGCCCATCATACAATGGCATCGCTGCTTCATGCAATAACTCATAGAAACCCTTAGCCTGTCATTCGGCTCTTGCTCGATGCTACTGTCATCCTTGTCTGTATTCCACTAGAAGTATGAACCAGCAGCTTCGACTATCATGTTAGTACAGTCAAAGGTTTCGTCACCTCTAGATTCCGGTTCTGATTCATGTTCATCCAACCAGGTTTCCCTATGATAAATCCATGTCGTATAACCCTGATTGAACCCATACGCAAATAAGTCGCACATAACATCACTCATTTCTTTCCACACTTCATTCACACACCTCTTACAAGGACATCTGATTTCATCGCCGTTGACTTGCTCAAACGCAAAATTGAGAAACTGTTCAACCCCACTACGGTACTCAGAGCTAAGCCCACTCTTATCAGTGGCTACCCTACGTTCCATCTAACTTCGATCAACAGACATCTTGGACAACTGTCTGCTATATATATGGAAAGTTAGACAAACACAATCAAGTCTCCAAGTTAATGTATATGCAAGCTTATGAGTTTCCTAACATCATCTCCCACTCTAACAGGTCAGGCTTCTATCCCATTCCCAGATGTGTCGCCTCACTGATGCCAATAACTTGAACATATCTTTAAATTTTTTAGAAATTTCGGCAGCACCTCCCCATGGTCTTCAAGTACACGAAATAGACTAACACATCGTAGTCTAAATATGCACCCGAAGAACATCAAGAGATATATACTGACTGAAAATTTAAAAAATATAAAGACGTGCTCAAGTCGTTAACACCGACCTAAGTGAGATCGAAACATATAAGAACAGTCCCAAAATGGGGACTATTTGAGATTCACTCATACTAAGTGAATCTCAAACGGGTTTCTAAGCTTCCTAAACTATATGAAAATATGCACATATTTCTGAAATTGTAAAAAAATTATGATACCATTTTTAAACTAAGCCTAGTAAAGTCATCCAACATCATACCCAATAATTGAAGTTATAAATTGTCTATATTTTGACCAAATATTTATATATATAATACAATTATATTCAATAATACTAAAAGGTTGGAAGAAGTTATTAGTTTCATCCTCTTGTAAGACACTTGATTAACTTTGCCCAAAGAACATGTCCAAGAAAAGTAACAAACCTCCTTTATATGATTTTAGTGTAAATTTTTGTAAATTAAGGCAACTTGGGTTCCAAACCTCCTTTAAGAACCAAGACAGACATTACTTACCATTTCCATTTGGTTGAACCACTATCTTTTAATTGATGTTGCTCCGCGTACTTGTTATTTAGATATATTTTTCATAACATCTATTGATTTGCTCTCGATTACTATGATTAGATATTAATATCATTCATACCTAATTAGTCTAACAACATGTTGAGATTGGACTTCATATGATTAGATTGAATGTTAAGCTTCTTTATTATTAAAAAAATCATATTTTAATAGCTCAAGTACACATAATATGTCTCATATAGTTCTTAAATTTTGTATAAAAATTAAAACGGGTTTAGAATGTACAAGGTACGGTCTAAGCTCAAACCAATTTCATCTCAACCTTATTCTTTATGAACTCAAGCTTAACCTAAGGCCTGAAAGCTACTAGTGAGAACAAAAAACTTAACCCCCAACGAATAAAAATTATAAATAAATGAAAGATTCGTGTATACAAGACATCGAGCACACACAGTACGACACTGAAAATAACAACAAAAGGTGCGAATAGCTTACAACACAACGAGAGATGAGTGCATTTATTCATATTTTAGAAACTAAAATAGTAATGACATACGAAATTGACCTGGGACACAGATATTCTCAACATAAGATGGTAGCACACAAAAATTAACCATCACACACACATAGAAATATATATATACTGTTGGGTTTGTACGAAATCGTGACGCAATCAAATTGCAAAAATTAGCGGAAGCATGGTATATCAGAGTTTAAAAAAAATTCTACAAAACCATTACCCGGATCATCCTTTATGCAAATTATTAATTTAAAACGATAAATAAGAAGTTATGGAATCATACCCTTGTAGAACGAAGCTTCCACAGGTACTAGTTCAACTCCTTGTTCTTCGTGATCTCCTTGAATTTTCGGATTAGATTCCTTCCTTTGATCAACGTTAGCCACCCAAGTGTTTGGCCTCTAGAGGTGATCCACCAAGGAAGATGAATTATCAAGAAGGAGGGTGGTTGGCTTAGTTTTCTATCCTCTATAGAAAAGGAGTACTCTCCAACAATTGGAATTGCATCAAGTAATATCTATTATAAGAATCCTCTTATATAGATATTGGTCAACCCTTCTAATCCTATTAGACATGGGATTTCTTTTAATTAATTAAACTCCTTTAATTAATTTAGACTTCCCACCACATGGGAAATAATTAATTAAATTCATTTAATTAATTTGTCTCCTAATCTTATTAGGAATAAATGAGAGTACTAATATTAAATTAATTACTAAACTCCTTTAGAAATTAAAATAATAATAATTATAATAATATTAATAAGACTCCTCTTATTAATTTATATTTAATATTTCCAAAATATTAAATAATAAATATTAAGCTATTTAATTTATTCTATCACCATAGATTAAATTAATTTCACTTAATGCATTATTACGATTATGCCATTACCTTCTTAAATAATTATTCTTCCTTTTATGGTGTGACCCTTTAGGTTCTCCATATTAAACCGGTTGTGAATAAATCAATTAGAACAATTCTAATCTTATTTAAATAAATAAATTAAACTAATAATCTATTTAAATAAATAATATTTATTCTACAATAGGGATAAGCCTCCCTAGCGATCAACGACTTTCCAGATAATATAGATTTCAACATTAATCATAAAAGAACCTGTGAGTAAATAGTTACCATACAATTCAATCCTTCCACCATACAATGTCCCAATTAAATATAAGACATGAATTTACTGTCAAGTCTTATTTTATTTAATTATATGTATTTCGATTAGAAAATGCACAACTCCAAATAATGTAAATTAGAAACTCCTTTCTAATTTCATTTTACCTTGGCCAAGGATTCCTGGGTTGTCATTTAACGAATCACATAGGACATATCTCCTCCTTTACTAGAGCTGGTAGATTCTTTATTGATCATTCATTGTCTCCATATGTAACTCATTATACCCAAGCATACCCTTTTATATACCCTAAAGGGCTTTAAGGAATAAGTCAAAGTATAATTCATTACATACAAGATACTATGATGATCTCAAGTCCAAGGATCACTTGTACTACTATCACATTAGGAATTCCTATTGACAGGCGAGTAAAACTCCATTAGGTATTCCATAGCGAGTCACATTCAGTGAACTTATTCTCCAATAAGCACCTACATACTTGCTTTAGTGTCTCCACACAAATGATTATGAGATCAATCATCCTCATCTAATGAGCAAGCAACATATGTACTAATCTATCCGGATTTACTAATCCCCTTTTTAGTAATCCCATGATTAGGAACTATTTTAGTTTTAGAGCTTTCTAAGAATTTAGATCTCATTGGCATGATCATCATCATGATTCTAAAAGCATTGCTTAAAACTATGGGTTATTTACATATTATAAAAACAGCACCATGTAGATAATTAAATGCCTTTAATAAATGAATATTTTTATTAATAAATAAATAAGATTGCCTCCAAAGTATATGCTTTATCATCATACATGATTGGCTTGTATGCATACTACTTTCATATACTACGTACATAATAATACGCTACAGAATGGTACATAGATTTATCTCTATGTACATAACAATTATACAGATATGTACAAAATATCAAACAATAAGCAAAATGAAAAGGCAATATATTTTTTTTACATATCCTACAAAACTGAAAACAAAATGCAAGACCAACTTGGGATTCAGGCTCCAAAACCCACTTTACAATCTCAACTTTTTAATTTGAAGAATAACTTAATGCCCAAAGTTTTCATACTTTGATTTAAAGAAGCTAAACACAAGCACTGTACTTTGGATTTTGGCAAAAAAAATTGGGAAATTTACCAAACTTAACACAAGCAATGTCAATACCAGTATAAATCAAATAATATAGACCTTAAATCAAATCTTATTATACATTGAGATGATAACAAAGTTATTATAATGGTTCCATAAGTTAATTAGGGGAAAAAGTTGAATTGGAAAAACTTACTGATCGTGACAGAGGCGAGGCGGCTATGGGGACTGTCGACGACGAAGTGGTAGGTGGTAATCGGAAGATGGGTGATGGCGTAATCGGAAGATGGGCGACGACGAGCTACTCAGGGCGACGGCGGGAGGAAGAGGGAAAGAAGAATTTTGCACTGGGGAAGAAAAAGGGCAAGCAAAAAAATTAAAACCGATCTGATTATATAAGACTCATTCTCGACGGCATGGACGTAAAGATTGCTCCCGTCGCCAATGACTTAATACCAACAGAATAGGCCCGTTGCCAATGATACAGCCCGTCGCCCCACACCATTCCCGCGCGCGGATGGTGGATTAGATGGCTCCATATAAGGGAAAATAGGTTATTGTCGATGGCATACACTAACGACGGCTTTGCCGTCGCCATTGAGGTCATTCTTGACGGCGATTTTGCCATCGCCATTACCCCCGTCCCCTATGACCCAGTTTTTATAGTGCATGTGCTACTGTGCAACAACGCGTATTACTGTATTTTTTTATCACCGGGTATTTCAACAGTTTTAACGATAACAACTACGCCGTTATTTTTAGAAAACTCATTTTTGTCATTTTCTTCATCCGATAGTTATTCCGTTGTGGGGCCCATAAATGGTTGTGCCGTCGTACGAATATTCCCCGACAACAAGAATATTCCACAACCAAACGAATATTCTCCGACACAATGAATATTTTATTACCACTTGCTAACTTTGAAAATTTTGCACATTTCACCCATAACTTATCACATTTATCAAATTAACATCTTACTATTTTAAAGTAAAATATAAAGAAAATTAAATCTTTATTCATAAATTTAGGGTCTTACAGCCTCCCCTTCTTATGAAATTTCGTCCTCAAAATTGACGTACGTACCTGGTATGTCGAAAAGGTGAGGATACCTCGCTTTCATTTCTTATTCTAACTCCTAGGTCATTTTCTTAATTTTATGGTTTCTCCATAAAATTTTAAAGCCGGATCATTTAAATCTTTTCTGTAGTCATACGTACTAACTCCGGTCCCAACAATGCTGCTTCACCCACCTCATCCCAGCATAATGGAGAACGACACTTTTGTCGATACAACGCTTCGAATGGAGCCACGCCTATACTTGCCTGATAACTGTTGTTGTAGAAGAATTCCACCAATGGTAAGTACTTATCCCAACTCCCTTTGAAGTCTAGAACACAGAGTCTCAATAGATCTTCAAGAGTTTGGATAGTCCTTTCTGATTGCCCGTCCATTCGAGGATGATAAGCCGAACTGAATCGTAAATCCGTGCCCATAGCTTTCTGTAAACTGACCCAAAATTATGAAGTAAATCTGGGGTCACGATCCGAAACTATGGATACTGGCATGCCATACAATATCACAATATCGTTCACGTACATACGAGCAAGACGTTCAAGGGAATAAGTCTCTCCTAGAGGCAAGAAATGAGCAGACTTGGTTAATCTATCGACAATAACCCAAATCGCATCTATGCCTTAAGAAACCTTGGGAAGACCTATAACGAAATCCATGGTAATGTGTTGACTGGACCGTTTGCGATCCATCCTAGGAGTACCGAGTTAGAGCAGTAGTAAGTCCATGGTAATGTAGAAAATATTAACATTCAAACTAAGTCCTCATTACAATTATTATCACACTATTTATTAGAAATAGTGAGGACTACTACCGCTCTAACTCGGACCATCACTCTATCCCCCGACTAGTTCCTACGACATTTTCATTTCCTGAAGAGGACAATAGATGAAAAGGGTGAGGTCAACTAGCCCAGTAAAGAATATTATGACTAAGATAATGGAAAAAAAATTATCATTAGTCTTCAACAATTCAGATAAAATATTATTGACAACAAGTTTTAGATCAATATTCGCAGCGAAAATAACAATTCATTAGAAGAGTTAAGTAGAGAATGAAGTCTACTATCTTCTATGATTTTAAAGTCCATCATCAATATTTTATCCCTGTAACATCAATCAATATACATCTCGAATCAAATATTCATCTTTGCACTACGGCCAAAGATATTCATTTGTATCACCAGTTGGTTATGTTCATCTCAACACCTGTTCATCTTTGCACTACGGCCAAAGATATTCATCAGGTAATCATTCATCTTTGCTCTACAGGCCAAAGATATTCAGTTATATCACCATTTAGGACTGAGGATGATGAAAAATAATATAAATAATGAATTCAGTGAGATAAAGAACAAAGATTAAGGATTCAGATTTTAGTTTATCCAAGTTCAAAAATACTCCTTAATAATACTTTGTGGATCAAAATTCAAGAATAGAGTTCAAAACTTGGATCCAATCAAAGATAGGAACCTTAACAAGCCACTTGGACAAATAGAAGAAAATTTAATTTTTTTCGTGAATAGTGCCGTATATGTGAATTGTGTCGTACACGTGAATAGTAATCCCGACGAAAAAAGTAAGAATTTCATAATAAAATTCATGATAATATTTTGATATAATGATATTGAAAAGAATAACATCGTTTACGAAAGAAAATAACATCCTTTACCTCAAAAGAATAGTACTTCTGACTGGAATATCGGATATAAGACTGAAGAAAACATGCACTGAATAGCAACACTCAAAGTATCGAAATACTCACAAAAATACGCTCGATATTATAGAGAGAAAATTTTCTGATTCTGGTGTGATTTTTATTTTTAACTAAGCACCCTATTTATAGAAAAATGCCAGGACACCAATATTGACTTTTTAAACCACGGAGCACACTTGTTATGATTTTTTTTTCCTGGCTGCTGCCCATTTCATTCAAAGCCTCCAAAAATCAGCATTTTTCACAAAAAAATAAATGTGGGGCCCATCATTTTATTTTAAAAAAATATTTATTTCGAAACTTCAATAATTCATAATAAATAACCCTTTATCAGAAAAATACGAATTCTATATCCTTTTCATAGGAAATTTAATTCTCTACAACTTTGTAGAAGGAAGTTTTTCCAAATTTACAACCGAAAATGACCGAAATCCACAAACGGGTGATTTTTCACAACAAAATACTGATAAAATAACCTTAGCACTAATTCCTTCTTTTATATCCACAAAATAAATATTTCTTTATCATATAAATCAATAACTAATTATTCACAAATAATATTACAGAACTACAATATTGACAACCAAGTCGTTCCCAGGAAAGAGGGGGCCTTCCGATAAGGATTTCTCCTTACTGGCGCGCAATTAAATAACCCCTCCTAGACAGAACTTCCTTAGACATTGTCAATAATGCTATCTAATAATATTATTCAAATAATATGAATTATTGAGTTGACAATGTGAAATACTGTACAGTGACAATTATTGAATCAATAATACAAAATATCAATGGTGGCAATTATTGAATCAATCATATAAAATAGCAACGTAGCAATTATTGATATAAAATATCAACGTAACAATTATTGATATAAAATATCAACGTAGTAATTATTGAACCAATAAAATATCATGCAATTATTGAATCAATAATATAAAATATTGAACAGTAATTACTGTAACAATTATTGAGTAAGTGACTTCTTACGTAAGAACCAATAATTCAAAATACTATGCAATACCGTGTGCTACTGTGCACAACGCGTATTACTGTATTTTTATCACCGGGTATTTCAACAGTTTAACCGTAACAGTTTTACCGTTTATTTATTAAAAGGTTATTTTTGTCGCTTTCTATATCCGACAGTTATTCCGTTGTGGAGCCCACAAATAGTTGCGCCGTCGTACGAATATTCCCCGACAACAAGAATATTCCACAACCAAACGAATATTCCCCGACAACAATGAATATTTTATAACCACTTGCTTATTTTAAAATATTTGCACATTTCACTCATAACTTTTCACATTTATCAAATCAACACCTTACTATTTCGAAATAATATATAAAGAAAATTAAATTTTTATTCATAAAAGTTGGGGTCTTACACTTTGGCACTTGATGCTCCGCCTTGACACGTTGACACATTAAACACCTCGAGATAAACTCCACGATCTCTCTCTTCATATTGCTCCACCGAAATATATGTCGAAGATCACGATACATTTTGGTACTCCCAGGATGGATTGCAAACAATGTGTTTTGTGCCTCCATCATGATTCTATACTTCAAATCAAAATCGTTAGCAACACAAAGTCTGGAGTTGACTCGAAGTATTCCTTCTTCATCAATCCTTACTTCTGGAATAGCTCCTTCTTGCACCTTCTTCCTCATATTCATCAGCTCCGGGTCTGTAGCTTGAGCAGTTTTAATTTTATCAATCAAAGCTGGTTCCATGCGTATACTTGACATCATCGCATGGTCCCCGAAGTCTTAAACTCTATCTCCATCCTTTGTAAATCACACAAAATAGGCCTTGATAGCATCGCATTCGTTCCCGCATATGATCTTCTACTCAATGCGTCAGCTACCACGTTCGCTTTTCTTGGATGGTATGGTCGTAATCTTTCAACAACTCAAGCCAACGTCGTTGCCGCATGTTGAGTTTCTTCTGGGTGAAGAAATATTTAAGGCTCTTATGATCCGTATAGATCTCCACTTTCTCCTCATACAGATAGTGTCTCCAAATCTTCAACGCGAAAATGACAGCTGCTAACTCCAGATCATGAGTAGGATAATTCCTTTCATATTCCTTAAGTTGTCGTGAGGCATAGGCTATGACTTTCCCATGTTGCATGAGAACACATCCTAACCCTTTGCCCAAAGCATCGCTGTAAATGACAAATTCATCCGAACCAGATGGTATAGTCAGAACAGGTGATGAAATGAGTCTCCTCTTGAGCTCTTGGAAGCTCTTCTCGTATTTCTCGTTCCATACGAATTTTGTAGCTTTCCGAGTCAAATGAGTTAATGGAGTACCGATTCGAGAAAAGTTTTCCACGAATCTTTGATAATAACCAGCTAAGCCCAGAAAGCTACGTACTTCGGTCACCGACTTAGGTTGCTCCCAACTTTGTATTGCTTTAATCTTCGCTGGGTCAACAGATACTCCATGTTTTGATACCACGTGCCCAAGGAACGCTACTTCCTCAAGCCAGAACTCGCATTTCTTCACCTTGGCATATAGCTTATTTTCACGAAGCCTTTGAAGTACCAGTTTCAGGTGGTGCTCATGATCTTCACGATTTTTAGAATAGATGAGGATGTCATCAATAAAGATAACGACAAACTGATCCAAATATTTCTTGAATACACGATTCATCATATCCATAAAAGCAGCAGGAGCATTAGTCAATTCGGAAGACATGACTAAGAATTCATAATGCCCGTACCGAGTTCTGAAAGCAGTCTTTGGAATATCCTCAGTTTTAATCTTCAGTAGATGATATCCAGAACGAAGATCGATCTTTGAGAAGAATTGTGCTCCTTGCAACTGGTCGAACAGGTCATCAATGCGAGGTAATGAATACCTATTCTTGATGGTGACATGGTTTAACTCACGATAGTCAATACAAAGTCGCATACTCCCATCTTTCTTCTTTACAAATAAAACGGGAGCACCCCAAGGAGATGTACTAGGACGTATAAAACCGATGTCTAACAATTCCTGTAGTTGGATCTTTAACTCCTGAAGTTCAATAGGAGCCATTCGATATGGGGTTTTAGAAATGGGTTTTGTACCGGGTTCAAGGTTAATAAAAAATTTAACTTCACGTTCTGGGGGTAGACCTGGAAGTTCTTCGGGAAATACATCAGGAAACTCATTAACAACAGAAATATCATTCAAACCTAACGTATTCTGGTTTAAATCAGTGACATGTGCTAAGAAAGCTTGACATCCATTTTTCAATAAACGAATAGCTTTTTGACTTGAAATGACATTGATTAATTTTAGTGGTTCGGTGGTTTGAATTCGTACAACAGGTTGGTTAGGAATACAAAAACTAACAACCTTACGAAAACAATCAATTTTGGCATGATAAGTGGTTAACCAGTCAATTCCTAAAATCACATCAAATGCAAGTATTTTCAAAGATATAAGATCAACAGGTAGGGTGAGGGTACCAATTTGAATCAAGTAAGATTTGTAAACTATAGATGTAACGAAGGTTTCTCCCAACGAAGTTTCAACAGATAAGTGAAAGTCTAATTTATCAGGAGTCAAGTTCAAACGTTGAGCACAAGCAGGTGAAATAAAAGAATGGGTAGCACCGGTATCTAATAAGGTGTAAACTTCGCAAGAGTTTATTATCAGCTTACCCGTAATCACCTCGTTCGGGTTCCTTGCTTGTTGGGAAGTCACGACAAAAGCTCTTCTAGGAACCACCGACTTTGACTTGTCCAGAACAGCCTTAGGAATCACCACCCCCGCTGGACTTGGTTTTGTTGCAGGACACACTCGAGCTATGTGCCCTTTCTTTCCACAGTTATAACACACCTTGGATTGTTGTGTGCAGTTGGGACTGATGTGTCCCTCTTTCCTGCATTTATAGCATACGACCGGCATTCGTTCTCCTCCCCTAGAAACAGTTGATGTTGGTGTTGCTGTCTATATTTTTACGTTCTCATTGTTGTACATTCTCTTCTTGAAATCTCCCCCCGACTCACTTCTTCTATTATCATGGTCACGATTACCATCGGAGTGGTTACCGCTTCTGTCATGATACTTTCCTCCCTGCTGGTTGTCATTGTTCCGATGACTGTTGCCACCGGTACGACCCTGGTTATGGTCCCTTGGTTGAACCGACTCATTATCTCGTTCTAATAACTTGGTCTTGTTTACTACATCTGAATATAGAGAAAATTTGTGAGAAATGAGGTATTGATGAATTTCTAGTTTCAAACCTCTCAGAAACATCCGCGTCATACGTTCCTCATTCTCCACCAAATGAGGTGCAAATTTGGATAACTCACCGAACTTAGCCTCGTACTGGGACACCGTCATGTTGTTCTTCTCCAGTCTGATAAACTCTACCTCTTTTATGTGACGAATACTTTTTGGAAAGTACTTATTATTAAACAGTTTCTGGAACGCCTCCCAAGACATCTTGAGTGCGGCAAGCTGGGTACGCTTCACATATTCCCACTATTAATCTGCCTCTCCACGGAACATAAAGGTGGCGAATGGAACCTTCTATTCTCCGTGCATCCCAAGACATCAAATATCTTGGTAATTTGCTTAATCCAATTTTCTGCCTTGATTGGATCTAGCTTTCCCTGAAAGTCTGGTGGTTCCAACTCTTTGAACTGCTTGGCAGTGACAAGCCGTGAGTTATTATTTCCACCTGTATTATGAACACGAGTCTCCCTCGTCTGGTTTTGTATGAACTGTAAAAAGCTTCTGAACATCCCATCGTTCATCGTTTGATCGGTGGTGTCGTTTTCAGAAGGAATATTGCCTTCTTGTTGCACGTTGTCCTGGTTAGTGATTAAAGTGTCTCAACGGTCTCATTCACTCTATTGTTTAGATTTTCAGCTGCCATTCTCAAATACTGCCACAAAACAAGGGTTAATCAAACAAATTAACATATCACATATTAACCCTATGTTCCAAACGACTAATTAAATACCAAATAAGCTTAGGTAGGACACTAACTAGAGAAGGATTTTACTTGTCTCTCCCCTCCTAGTTCTATTCCCAGATCTCCGCCAGAGATCATATCTTTAAGTTCTGATACTAACTGTGACGCCCCCAAAATTGGTTCAATACTCAACCCATTCTGAGTAGCCAAATACATGGTACAGAATTCAAATACAATGTTTTATTACATACGGTCGTGCAAAATACGACCACACAAACTGTGAGTTTCATTACAAATCGTATATGATACGAAATATAAACACTCAAATTCATTCCTTATTCATTACAATTATTGTCCCACTATTTTATAGAATAGTGAGGACTTCTACGGATCTAACTCTGATCATCACACTGTTCCCCGACTAGTCCCCGCGATATTCTCATTTCCTAAAGAGAACAATGGAGGAAAAGGGTGAGCTCAGCTAGCCCAGTAAAGAATATTATGACTAAGATAATGGAAAATAAATTAACGTTAGTCTTCAACAAATTAGGTAAAATATTATGGACAACAAGTTTTAGATCAACAACTGCAGCAGAAATAACAATTCATTAGAAGAGTTAAGTAGAGAATGATGTCTACTATCTTCTATGATTTAAAAGTCCATCATCAATATTTTATCCTTGTAACATCAATCAATATACATCTTGAATCAGATATTCATCTTTGTACTACGGACCAAAGATATTCATTTGTATCACCAGTTGGTCATGTTCATCTCAACACCTATCCATCTTTACACTACGGGCCAAATATATTCATCAGGTAATCATTCATTTTTGCACTACAGGCCAAAGATATTCATCAAGTAATCATTCATCTTTGCACTGCAGGCTAAAGATACTCAGTTATATCACCATTTAGAACTGAGGATGATGAAAAACAATATGAATAACGAATCCGGTGAGATAAATGACAAAGATTAGGTATTCGTAATTTAGTTTATCCAAGTTCAATAATACTCCTAATAATCAATTGTGGAGCAAAATTCAAGAACGAAGATCAAAACTTGGATCCAATCAAAGATAAAAAAAATAATTTTTTTACGTGAATAGTAACTCGTGAATAGTAAATCATGAATAATAACTCGACATAAAAAGATCAAAATTTTACGAGAAAGTTCATAAAATAATTCCGGTGAAATGATACTAGATGAAGCGCAAAACTCAAAGAATTTCTGATCATTTCAAGAATTATAGAAGCAATACTTACAGTAGTAAGTTTAAATATAGGAATATGAAATAAAATATTATAACTTTCATAATACGGAATATGAAAGAAAATAATATTCTATATGAATATTGAAAGGAAATAACATCATTTACGAGAAAAATAACATCCTTTACCTTAACAGGAGAGTAGTTTTGACTGAAATATCGGATATAATACTGAGAAAAATCTTGCACAGTAATCCACACTCAAAGTATCTAAATACTCACAAGAAATACGTTCGATATTATAGAGAGAAAATTTTCTGATTCTGGTGTGATTTTCATTTCTAACCAAGCACCCTATTTATAGGAAAGAGGTAGCACACCATAACTGACAAAATGTATACACGAATGTTTTCTTGCACAATACTTTTGAAAACCATCAGCACCTCCAATTTGACAATTTTCAAGCCACCACCCATTTGTCCATATGTTTATATAATATATATATATATATATTAAAATATTTATTTTCAAAACTTCAATAATTCATAATAAATAGCCTTTTATCAGAAAAATACGAACCTTATGTCCATTCCATATAAAATTTAATTCTCTACAACTTTGTAGAAGAAAGTTTTTTCAAATTTCGAACGAAAAATGACTCAAATTTACATACGGATGACGCAGCAGCATGGTACTTTTGAACAACAAGCTTCAGCATACAACTTTTAAAAATTTCAAGCCTTCATCTATATTCCCACCAACCACATAAAATTATTATATTATCACATTATAATTTTATAATATAATATTATAATAATATATTTAAATGAATTATTTTATCGGAGAAGATAAAATGCCAATTTTCAACAAGTGTCGCATGCTAAAAATTCTTCCCTTTTATATCAAAATTAAAATAAATATTTTCTTATCATGTATATCAACAATTAATTATTCACAAATAATATTACAGAAATACAATATTGACAACCAGGTCGTTCCTAAGAAAGAGGGGGCTTTCCGATAAGTATTTCTTCTTACTGGCGCGCAATTAGATTAACTAATTCCTTTCCTACACATAACTTCCTAGACATTTCCAATAATGCTGTCTAATAATATTATTCAAATAATATGAATTATTAATTTGATAATGTGAAATAATGTGTAGTGGTTACTGTGACAATTATTGAAGCAATAATATAACATATCAACGGTAGCCATTATTGAATCAATAATATAAAATATTGAACATTAATTACTGTAACAATAATTGAGTAAGTGTCTTCTTACGTAAGAATCAATAATTAGAATTATTGTGCCATACCTTGTGCTACTGTACAATAACGCGTTTTACTGTATTTTTTATCACGGGTATTTCAACAGTTTTAACGGTAACAACTACGCCGTTATTTTTAGAAAACTCATTTTTGTCATTTTTTTCATCCGACAGTTATTTCGTTGTCGGACCCACAAATGGCTGCGCCGTCGTACGAATATTCCCCGACAACAAGAATGTTCCACGACCAAACGAATATTTTTCGACAACAATGAATATTTTATTACCACTTGCTAACTTTGAAAAATTTGCACATTTCACCCATAACTTATCACATTTATCAAATTAACACCTTACTATTTCTAAGTAATATATAAAGAAAATTAAATCTTTATTCATAAAATTTGGGGTGTTACAGCAGTTGTTTTAGAAAAGTCTGACTGGAGAAGCCAGGGCATGGTACGCTAGACTTGGCAACACCAAAATCTGCAACTGGGAAGAATTAGCCCATGCCTTCCTGAATCAATACAGTTTTCAATGGCAAATGGCACCGGATAGAGAATACGCCCAAAGATGGAGACGTATGATAACACAAGTCAGCCCACCTATGACAGAAACTGAAATGGTGATGACTTTCATCGACATACAGGAAGCTCCTTATTATGAAAGGGCCCTAGCATGAATAGGAAAATCATATTCAGAAATGATAAAGCTTGGAGAAATGGTTGAGATAGGGTTGAAATCGGGAAAGATCAAAGACCTCACAGCTCTAGGGCTGTGACGCCTCCAAATCCGTGTAACATCGAACATAGGATATGGTGCTCACGATAGATTATACACCATCATCTAACTAAGTAAACTTTATAAATAATAATAATTATATAATTATTCAAATAAAATCCCAAGTCTTCATAACCTTAAATAAACTTAAACTTAGCGTTTATCACTACATTACATCAAATGCGAAAATCTAAACTTATTACAAAGAAATAAGCTTTCATCATTTCATCTTAGCCTTTCCTTTGTCCTTGCCCGAGCCCTCTGCCTTCTCACTCTTAATTGAAATGTTTAAGCAAGAATGAGCACAAATTGCCCAGCAAGTACATGAAATAATTTGATATAAACATTCAGGATAGAAGTATCTGTATTGGTATTTCTCGACAATTCAAAGAATAATGAAGAGGTAAATACGAATATTAAAGATAAGCGTTTTAGAACTTGCAATATCATACTAAGGGGTGTTAATACCCTGAACATTATTTTGTTTCATCGAAAAGCATCAGATGTTTTATCAATCATATAGATTGTAAAACATTCTCCGCAAGTACTCTAGGTAATCAGCATATCGTACCCTACATTGTGCACAAGTATGAAACTTAAATACAGAAGCATAAATGGGACTATATGCCCGACATCCATTTGCCCCGTTATTCGGGTTGTTCATCTTAGTATTCATACGAGACCGCACCAAAACAATTTGGATTGGTAGACTTTAGATAGCTACAATAAACTTGAATAATTAAAAAAAAGTTATCACTTCGCATTAATAGTGTCTAGTGGAAACAATTGACTAAAACGCATTCTCAAGAGTAGTTCATAACGATTTAAGAATTTATAAACAATTGAAATTACAACGGAGTTGTCAACAATATAGTTTGCACAATTTATAAGCTTGCATGAATCATAGCTTGAAATATAAAGAACTTGTACACTAAAATAAGTAACACAAGTTAGATACTTACAAGCTCTGAAATAAAGTGAATAAAGGATAAGATACTTGCCTGATAAGTCTTCTATAATAATGCAATTAAATTGTCCTTTAAAAGACCTACAGGTTTCATTAAGGGCATTGTACAAATTAGTCACAATTAAACTCAATTGAACAACTTAAAACTCATTTTAGCTTAATACATAAGCTTGACCTTAATCTTTGAAAGTTCATAATAATTATTTTTTAGAAATACTTGGTCAAAACATCAAAAGCATAGCATAACATTGCAACACTCGAAAAATTAAACGTCGTACGCTCGCCAGCCCAAGCCAGCACTTGCGTGCGCGCTGCGCCTAGACAGCACCAGCGCAGCTGCGCTGCTGCGCCCAACTCCCTACATGCCTTGGCGCAGCTACGCTAAATAAGCCTATATGAATGGCACAGCTGCGCCATTCATCCTGCCCAGAAAAATTTTCTTCACTTGCAGCCACTTTTGCGATTTTATTCCTACTAATCTACAGATGATATGACCATGATACTTGGACACAATAAACTTCATACAACATAGTATTTTATAAAAATATAACATGCATGAAATTAATACAACAAGACCATGATCCAGAAGCCTAGAAAAGCGTGCACAAACTGCTTCTAGACTTGAAAAATTTTGGGTTTTCTAGATTTCTGCAGATTTTGTTTATTTTCATGCTTGTTCCAAAAATTCATAACTTGCTCAATTTAACTCCGTTTCTTTTCAAACTTGGACAGCCTATACATCATGCTACATAATATTTTACAAAATTATTACATACAACAATCGGGTTACCGAAGGTATGGTTTCAAAGGTCCGAAAAACCCGAAAAGTCACAGATTACTAGTTAAACCCAATTTAACAAAAATCCATGATTTTGCTTATAGCATGCAATTAAATTGTTCCTACTGTCCAGATCATCTAATATAACATGATTACACATAACACAACATTAAACTTCAACAAATTTCCACTATTTGACTAATTAAGCTTCTTAGAGGCATATTATCAAACATTGAGCATTCATATCCTAAATTGGTGAAATTCAAAGCATACATGGCATGATTAATCCAGAACTTTTGTTCAATATAAACTAACATCAATAATAAATAACAACATGACATCACATAGTCCAAACAAACCCTTTACCAAGGACAAATATGCATACTCTCCTATATTTTCTTAAGAACATAGAAAAAGATTATGAATTACCTCTTGATGAATTTCCTACTTGAGTTAATCCGATTGAAGCCTCACTTCTTGCTTGTTACTCCTCTGAAATCTCTAGAAATCCTCCAAGGTCTCTTATGCTCTCACTCTCATTTTTTTAACTCTCGGGTAGAATATTTTTAGCAAAAGAAAGAGTATTTTGGGTGGAGAGTATATATAGATGAATTTGGCAATTGATTCCCTTGCCTCTTCCATCTCCAATCATCAGTTACACATCAATACACCAGTTAGCAAGAATTGAAAGAAAATTTGGAGTTAAAGAATGGAAGAGTTTTGGTTTTTAATACAAAGATAACTCCCTCCTTCTCAATTTCCTACACAATCCGTATACTCCCTCTTCAAATTATCCCAACTTATTTGTCACGTGGGCCCCTCCCCCATCAGCTGACTTCCCTTCAATTAAAAATAATTATTTTAATTATTTAATTAA
Organism: Panax stipuleanatus; assembly: GCA_020205555.1. Taxonomy (NCBI): domain Eukaryota; kingdom Viridiplantae; phylum Streptophyta; class Magnoliopsida; order Apiales; family Araliaceae; genus Panax; species Panax stipuleanatus. The sequence continues at coordinate 69,162,149 of CM035126.1, forward strand.
TTAATAAATTATTTGACCATTTTGCCCTCTGAAACCAAACTTTTCGATACTAATATTGATTCTTACTAAAATCGACGTTCCAAACGTCGTGGGATTATTCGTTTCGCCAAAATAGCTTTCGAAATTCGATTTTGACTTTATACCCAAAAAATTCAACCGGTTGACTTTGACCAAAAAGTCAACCACGGACACATTTTGTGATTACAGTCTATTCTTACTAACTTTGACGTTCCGGACTCAAATATACAGTCCGCGTCTTCAAATTCCGCTCCAAACTCAAATTCGAGTTTTAATTCCATTCCTTACAATCAATAAAATTAATAACTACTTATTAACTTCAAATAGTTAAATAATCCAAATCAACTATTTAAATACAGCTCATCACATAACTTCAAATAAAATATATATGTTTATATATGTATAGCACATATACATATAATAATAGAAATCACACAAGAGTTTCACATAAATTCATTTATTGATAATAATTAAATTACATAACGATCTCGGATATTACATTCACCCTCCCTTATAAGGATCCCATCCCCGGAATCATTACAAAGTTAAACAAAAAGACTAGGGTAATTTTTTATCATTTTCTCCTCGAGTTCCCACGTAGCCTCTTCGGCGTTGTGGTTCCTCCATACTACCTTTACAGAAGGTATTATCTTATTTCTTAAAACTTGTTCTTTTCTATCAACTATTTGCACAGGAATCTCTTCATAAATTAAGTCCTTTTCAAATTGGATGGGTTCATACTCTATGACATGCTTGTAATCCTGTTTATAGGGTCGTAAAACTGACACATGGAACACGTTGTGTACATGCTCCAACTCCGGAGGTAAAGCTATTTCATAAGCTACCTCACCGACTTGCCTTAACACTTCAAAGGGTTCTATAAATCTGAGACTCAATTTTCCTTTCCTCCCAAATCTCATCTTCTCTTTCCAAGGAGACACTTTCAGAAACACATACGTGCCGACGTCGAAGTCTCGTTGTTGCCGATGTTGATCAGCATATTTCTTCTGTCGATCTTGACTCATCACTAATCTTGCTCGTATCGTTTTGATCACTTCTGCGGTCTGCTGTACCAATTCCGGTCCTAGTAGTTGACGCTCACCCACTTCATCCCAGCACAATGGCGTTCTGCATTTTCTTCCATATAAAGCTTCATAAGGTGGCATACCGATGCTTGCGTGGTAACTGTTGTTGTATGCAAACTCCACCAACGGTAGATGGTCATCCTAGCTTCTTTTTAAGTCCATAACACATACTCTCAGCATGTCCCCCAATGTTTGAATAGTTCTCTCGCTCTGCCCATCTGTCTGGGGATGATAAGTAGTGCTCAACCTCAGTTGCGTTCCCATGCGCTCTTGAAGGCTTTTCCAAAAATTTGCTATGAACCGCGGATCGCGATCTGACACAATTGATACCGGTACTCCGTGCCTAGAGACGATTTATTTGACGTAAGTTTTGCCAACTGATCCAAGTTGTATTTGATCTTGATTGGCAAGAAATGCGCTGACTTGGTTAATCGATTAACGATCACCCATACTTCATCGTAACCCTTTTGTGTAGTTGGAAGTCCTACCACAAAGTCCATCGTAATATGCTCCCACTTCCATTCTAGAATTTCTAGAGGTTGAAGTAACCCGCTCGATTTCTGATGTTCTGCCTTGACTCTCTGGCATGTTAAACACCTGCTGACGCACTCTGCGACCTTTCTCTTCATATTGGGCCACCAATAATATTGGCGAAGATCCTGGTACATCTTTGTGCTTCCCAGGTGGATTGAGTAACTTGAATTATGAGCTTCCTGCAAAATTTCTTCTTTTAATTCAGATACTGCTGGCACCTAGATTCTCTTCTCGAATCTTAACAATCCATCACCATCCACACTGAATTTAAGCTCTTCCTCATCTGAAATTCTTTTTCTTACCTTCTCACATTCTTCATCGCTGCTTTGTGCTTCCTTTATTTTGTCCAATAGAGTCGGATGGGCTTCTATTGCGAACAATTTATCATCTGACTCCCTCGGACTTTTTATCTCGAGTTCCAATCTAGCCATCTCCTTAATTTACTCCTCCTGAGTTGTTAGCATTGTCAACTTACCACTACCCTTCCTGCTTAGCGCATCTGCTACCACGTTAACTTTTCTCGGATGATATAAGATTTCACAATCGTAATTCTTTATTAATTCCAACCATTTCCTCTGTCGCATATTCAACTCCTTCTGCGTGAAGATATAATTTAGACTTTTATGGTCCGTGTATATTTCACACTTTACACCATATAAATAGTGCCTCCATATTTTTAGGGCAAATACTATTGCTGCCAATTCTAGGTCATGGGTACGATATCCCTTTTCTTAATCCTTCAGCCAATAACTTTACCATGTTGCATAAGCACACAACCAAGTCGTTTGTGCGACGCATCACTATAAACCACAAAATCACCCGTATATAGGGGTGCTCATCGATAAAAAACCGAACCGGTAACGAACCGGTACCGAACCAAAAATGCCAGAAAACCAAGAACCGGCATCGGTACCGAAAAATCGATTTCGGTATCGATTTGGTACAAAGTCGGTTTTGGTTTTTTCAGTTTCAGTTTTTGGTTATACCGCAATAATTAAATAATTTTTTAAATATATAAACAAATTTTTTTAAAACTAAGTATTTCAGTTTTACCGCAATGATTCATGTATCCCATTTTTGCATATTTCATGTCAAAGTGGAACAAGTCAAGCAAACTGATAAAGAAAATTGATGAACAAGTAAACATGATTTGGCATTAGAATTATGAAACTCAACCAATAGACAACTTGACAGTAAAAGATGGCATAAGGCTCATGACAATGATGGAGCCTATTTCTTGAATCTATGATGTAAACCCGAGAGGCCCATAGCTGGGTGCCGCTTAGCGAAATGGGGGAGGCCTTATTCGAACTATTTCCATAGCTTGGTTCCACTTAATGTTAAACATATTTCCATAGCTAGCTGCCACTTAGTGCTTAAACAAATATTTTGGTTTTTTTTCTGTATTTCAATTTTACCGAAGTCAAAATTTTAAGTACCGCTACCGGTACCGAAAACTATAAAAAATAGAAAAACCGGTACTGAAAAAAACCGGTACCACCCGATTCGGTAAAAAACCAAAAATTTTGAGCACCCCTACCCATATCGTCTGGTAAAGACAGCACTGGCGCTTCACTCAATCTTTTCTTTAGTTCCTGAAAGCTTTCTTCACACTTCTCCGTCCACACAAATTTTACTGACTTCCTCGTTAGATTAGTCAAAGTTCCTGCTATCTTCGAAAAATCTTGAATAAACCTTCTGTAATAGCCTACCAATCCTAAGAAACTTCTTACTTCTGTCGGTGTCTTCGGTTGTTCCCAATTCTGTACCGCTTCCACCTTTGTCGGATCCACGGAGATTCCATTCTTGTCGATCACGTGCCCCAGAAATTGAACTCTTTCCAACCAGAACTCACACTTCAAAAATTTTGCATATAACTTATCCTTTCTCAACGCCTCCAACACCACTCTTAAATGTTCAGCATGATCTTCCTGAGTCTTGGAATAGATTAGGATATCATCTATGAACACAACTACGAATTTATCTAAGTATTGCTTGAATATCCTGTTCATCATGTCCATAAATGCTGTCGGTGCGTTCGTTAACCCAAATGACATCACCAGGAACTCGTAGTGGCCGTAACGAGTCCTGAACGCTGTCTTAGGTACATCTTCCTTCCTCACCTTCAACTGGTGATACCACGTCCTCAAGTAGATTTTGGAAAAATATTTCGCTCCCTTTAACTGATCGAACAGATCATCTATCCTAGGTAACGGGTGCTTGTTCTTGATTGTCACTTTGTTCAACTCCTGATAGTCGATACAAAGTCTTAACGATCCGTCCTTCTTTTTCACAAATAGAACTGGTGCTCCCCAAGGAGACACACTTAGTTGAATATACTTCCTATCCAATAATTCATGCAACTGTACCATCAGCTCCCTCATCTCCACCAGTGCCATTCTGTATAGGGCTTTCAAAATCGGTGTCGTTCCCGGTACTAAATCTATGACAAATTCTACCTCCCTATCTGGCGGAAGACTTGGCAAATCCTCCGAAAATACATCTAAAAATTCATTTACTACTGATATTTGTCCCATCTCTATCCCTACTTTATGTGTATCAACGATATGGGCCAAATAGCCTACACATTCTTTTCTTAACAACTTCTTAGCTTGCATCATCGTCAAACAGCTTGAGTGTCTCGGCGACTTACTACCATAGTAACACTACCTTAGACTGACTTGGAGTTTGAAGGTTTATAAATTTCTTTTGGCAATCTATTATTGCCCCATGGTTAAATAACCAATCCATTCCTAGAATTGCATCAAACTCTCCTAATTGAATAGGAATTAAATCCACAGGTAACTTATACCCCTTGATATCTACAACACAATTCCTATAAATATGGCTAACGGGAATTATTTCCTTATTCGCAACTTCTATGTTCATAAGATATTCTAATTTTTCCTGGGGTAAGTTTAATCGTTGGGAGAATTCAAGCGATACGAAGGAACAAGTAGCACCCGAATCAAATAATACAAAAGCAGATATATCATTGATCAGAATTATACCTGAAACCACATCTTTTGATGTGACTGCATCCTGAACTGTCATGTTGAAAGTCCTTGCTGTTGGTCGATTCTGAGTTGGTGGTCCAGTAATTGTGAGATTTCCACCGCTTGATCCCCTTCCTCCATTTCCTTCTCCTGAATTCTTCTTTGGGCAATTCCTTGCCTGATGATCCAATGCCCCACAGTTGAAGCATCCATTCCTCTTTGGTGCAAAGCAATTAGGAGAAATGTGGCCTTCCTGCCCGCAATTGAAACAAACATTCTTCCCTTTTAGACATGCACCCGAGTGATTCTTCCCAAACTCCTTGCATGCCTCAGTTCTCTTCTTTGTTTCCCCTAGTTTGCCCCCAGAGTTTCCCGGATTGAAATTGGTATTGCTACTGTTGTTGTTGTTCCACTTCCTTTTATTTGCACCACTGCTGCTACTACCTTCCCCTCGATTTCCTCCTTCATTCTTATTCTTCTTCTCCTTGTTAAATTTCATCAGGGCTTCACTTCCGCCCTCAGCGATTATAGCTTTCTCCATAAGAGTCTCGAAGCTGTTCGTCTGCAACACCGAAAGTCTGCTGTATAACCATGGTTTGAGGCCCTGCTCGAACCTCCTCGTCTTCCTCTCCTCAGTGTCGACTTGATGAGACGCGAAACTCGCCAGCTCGTTAAACTTTGCGGCGTACTAGGGTACCATCATATCTTCTTGCTTCAGCTCCAAGAATAGCATCTCCATACGATTCTGCATACTCACAGGAAAATAGGTTTCAAAAAAGACCTCTTTAAATCTCTCCCAAGGTATCACACCTTCTCCAGCCCAGTTCTGGTTCGCCTCCCACCAGAAGTTGGCTTCACCCTTCAGCATGTACGTGGTGAAGATTATTTTCTGCTCATCTCCTACCCGGGCTATAGCAAACGCCTTTTCGATTTCCTTGATCCATATCTGGGCTTCGATGGGTTTGGTGGTTCCTTTGAACTCAGGGGGTCCCGCGCTCTTGAAGTCTTTAAAGGTTACCACTTAGGCCGTCGGAGGGTTATTGTTATTCGGGGTTTGATTCTGTAGTGCCCCAACTAACATGTCTACAAATTGTTGCATAGGGTTCGGTTGATCCCCAGCATTACCGCCTGACTCCTCTGGTATATTTTGACGACGTCTTCCTCTAGCCATCTTTCTGTTTAAATAAACTTAATGTTATCATCTCATAACTTATTCCTACAACATTTATAATTTATATAAAAACTTAATCATCACATCACATATTTAAATAAAAGTATATCTATTTAATTAAAAACCATAATACCAAAGTATTTAATCATCTTATGGCATTAATCCATTTACATCACTTAAACCAAAATACTTAGCAAAAATCGAAAACCAAGTATTTACATCATATATAAACGTTTGACACACTGATAATAAGAGTTCATCACAAATAAACTAAAGAAGTCGCCTAATGGCGTCTTTATGCTCTTCATCCGCTATCTTCAATACCAGCCCTCGGTTTATGGCATGTTTAGACCGGTACTTCTCACGTGGAAAATGATACACCCGATGCTGGAACCTACCATGCGCTGATCTAAATGCGTACTTCATCCTATCCATCCTAACCTTCTTATCTCTTACTTCTCCTTCTAACTCTCCTGCTAGGTTCTCTGCCTGAACACGGCCTCTTATCTCATCTCTCCAAGTAAGTGGTAATCATCTGCTTGTCAAATTGGAGACTCTGAACCCTCGACTCTAATCCATTAATTGAATGCCCCAAGTGGGTCTTGATAGCCTCCTTCTCATCCTTCAGTCTGTCTGCCTTCTGGACTGATGCTCGCAGCTTGTCAGCCATATCCGCATTTCTAATCATCACATGATGCACCAATGCACCAAGCAATGCTACAACTCCCTTCTCATCCTGATACATCTCCTCCAACTCATGGACTCTGTCATCCAGCCTTGTAATCCTATCCATCAACTCATCTAACAACCTATCCTTAGGTGCTTCTTCGGAGTCCTCCTCGGGCTCCTCTTCCTCAGGATCCTCATCTGGGTCTAAAATAGCTGCTGTCCCAGCTATGGGCTCAGGTACAGCTGCTACTAACTGCTCACTAACAACGTGAATATCTCCAATCTCCTCTTCTTCTGACATCCTATAATCAAGACAAAATAACTCGATTAGTATAATTTTTTTAAAAAAACATCATATTTGTTATTAATAAAAATAAATCATATACATCACTTAGAACTCTATGTGAGTTCATCTCCTTCCTATCTCCACTAATTCCTCTAAGGTTATAGTCTAAAGTTCTCCCACCTAAGGTTTATAACCTACAGCTTTGATACCAACATGTGACGCCCCCAAATTTATGTAACATCGAACACATAATATAGTGCTCACGATACATCATACACTATCATCTAACTAAGTAAACTTCATAAATAATAATAATAATTACATAATTATTCAAATAAAATCCCAAGTCCTCACAATCTTAAATAAACTTAAACTTAAACTTAGCATTTATCGCTACATTACATCAAATGCGGAAATCTAAACTTATTACAAAGAAATAAGCTTTCATTATTTCATCTTAGCCTTTCCTTTATCCTTGCCTGAGCCCTCTGCCTTCTCACTCTTAATTGAAATGTTTAAGCAAGAATGAGCACAAATTGCCCAGCAAGTACATGAAATAATTTGATATAAACATTCAGGATAGAAGTATCTGTATTGGTATTTCTTGACAATTCAAAGAATAATGAAGAGGTAAATACGAATATTAAAGATAAGCGTTTTAGAACTTGCAATATCATACTAAGGGGTGTTAATACCCTGAACATTATTTTGTTTCATCGAAAAGCATCAGACGTTTTATCAATCATATAGATTGTAAAACATTCTCCGCAAGTACTCCAGGTGATCAGCCTATCGTACCCTACATTGTGCACAAGTATGAAACTTAAATACAGAAGCATAAATGGGACTATATGCCCAACATCCATTTGCCCCGTTATTCGGGTTGTTCATCTTAGTATCCATACGAGACCGCACCAAAACAATTTGGATTGGTAGACTTTAGATAGCTACAATAAACTTGAATAATTAAAAAAAGTTATCACTTCGCATTAATAGTGTCTAGTCGAAACAATTGACTAGAACGCATTCTCAAGAGTAGTTCATAACGATTTAAGAATTTATAAACAATTGAAATTACAACAAAGTTGTCAACAATATAGTTTGCACAATTTATAAGCTTGCATGAATCATAGCTTAAAATATAAGGAACTTGTACACTAAAATAAGTAACACAAGTTAGATACTCACAAGCTCTGAAATAAAGTGAATAAAGGGTAAGATACTTGCCTGATAAGTCTTCTATAATAATGCAATTAAATTGTCCTTCAAAAGACCTACAGGTTTCATTAAGGGCATTGTACAAATTAGTCACAATTAAACTCAATTGAATAACTTAAAACTCATTTTAGCTTAATACATAAGCTTGACCTTAATCTTTGAAAGTTCATAATAATTGTATTTTAGAAATACTTAGTCAAAACATCAAAAGCATAGCATCACATTGCAACGCTCGAAAAACTGAATGCCGTACGCTGGCCAGCCCAAGCCAGCCCTCGTGTGCGCGCTGCGCCCAGATAGCACCAGCGCAGCTGCACTGCTGTCTGGCGTTGTTGCGCCCAAGTCCCTGCATGCCTTGGCGCAGCTGCGCTGAATAAGCTTAGAAAAATTTTCTTCCCTTGCAGCCAGTTTTGCGATTTTATTCCCACTAATCTACAGATGATATGACCATGATACTTGGACACAACAAACTTCATACAACATAGTATTTTATAAAAATATAACATGCATGAAATTAATACAACAAGACCATGATCTATAAGCCTAGATAAGCGTGCACGAACTGCTTCCAGACTTGGAAAATTTTTGGGTTTTCCAGATTTCTGCAGATTTTGTTTATTTTCATGCTTGTTCCAAAAATTCATAACTTGCCCAATTTAACTCTGTTTCTTTTCAAACTTGGATAGCCTATACATCATGCTACATAATATTTTACAAAATTATTACATACAATAATCGGGTTACCGAAGGTATGATTTCAAAGTCCCGAAAAACCCGAAAAGTCACAGATTACTAGTTGAACCCAATTTGACAAAAATCCGTGATTTTGCTTCTAGCATGCAATTAAATTGTTCCTACTGTCCAGATCGTTTAATATAACATGATTACACATAACACAACATTAAACTTCAACAAATCTCCACTATTTGACTAATTAAGCTTCTTTGAGGCATATTATCAAATATTGAGCATGTATATCCTAAATTGGTGAAATTCAAAGCATACATGGCATGATTAATCCAGAACTTTTGTTCAATATAAACTAACATCAATAATAAACAACAACATGACATCACATAGTCCAAACAAACCCTTTACCAAGGATAAATATGCATACTCTCCTATATTTTCTTAAGAACATAGAAAAAGATTATGAATTACCTCTTGATGAATTTCCTACTTAAGTTAATCCGATTGAAGCCTCACTTCTTTCTTGTTACTCCTCTGAAATCTCCAGAAATCCTCCAAGGTCTCTCAAGCTCTAACTCTCAATTTTTTTTTTACTCTCGGGTATAATTTATTAGCAAAAGAAAGAGTATTTTGGGTGGAGAGTATATACAGATGAATTTGGCAATTGATTCCCTTACCTCTTCCATCTCCAATCATCAGTTACACATCAATACATCAGTTAGCAAGAATTGAAAGAAAATTGGGAGTCAAAGAATGGAAGAGTTTTGGTTTTTAATACAAAGATAACTCCCTCCTTCTCAATTTCCTACACAATCCGTATACTCCCTCTTCTAATTGTCCCAACTTATTTGTCATGTTGGTCCCCTCCCCCATCAGCTGACTTCCCTTCAATTAAAAATAATTATTTTAATCATTTAATCAATTAATAAATTATTTAACCATTTTGCCTTCCGGAACCAAACTTTTCAATACTAATATCGACTCTTACTAAAATTGACGTTCCGAACGTCGTGGGATTATTCATTTCGCCAAAATAGCTTTCGAAATTCGATTTTGACTTTTTACCCAAAAAAGTCAACCGGTTGACTTTGACCAAAAAATCAGCCACGACACATTTTGTGATTATAGTCTATTCTTACTAACTTCGACGTTCTGGACTCAAATATACAGTCCGCGTCTTCAAATTCTGCTCCGAACTCCCAGCTCCTTCCTCAAGCTTAGTTGAACCTTATTTTAGAGCTCAGAACTATTCTATATCCTGGTCTTGAAACATCAATCTCTTCCTCACCTCACAAGTTCACTAGAGACCCAACTCCCAGCTGACCTCTCTAAGACTCTGGTCTTGGTCAAAGAATTTTTGTATTTCTTATAGATATAAAATAAACTGACTCTACCCTTTTCCTTTTACAACATGATAGTTTTGAATATGCTTCTTAAAGTAAGTAGATAAAGTTTAGTACAGGTTTATAAAAGTTCAGATAACTTTTATAGTAGACGCTTCTCAGATAAGCAGATATGCAATTTAAGGTCAAGTATAAAAGTTCAAGACTTTTATGTGAGATGCTTCAAATAAGCAGATAGATAATTTATGATCAAATATAAAAGTTCAAGACTTTTATGTGAAATACTTCAAATAAGCAGATAAGTAAATTGAAGCAGTTTAATAAAGAATTTATTTTCTTTTGATAAAGAATATTTTTCTATAGATTAAATACTTCTAGAAAAGATTTTTCTTTATAAAGAGTGTGTTTCTATGGTTTTGAAAAGATATAACTTCGATTTTAGAAAACCAAATGAAATCACTTATAATGCAACAAGTATTTTTGTATATGAAATAGGATACTTGTTATGACAGTTTATCAAATATAATAAATTTATCAAACAAATAGTATTTGAAGGAATTGTTTCACCCATGTATATATTATATTATATTTGATCTATGTTGTGAAAATTTGGCCACTCAGGATTTAAAGACCGTTTCGGAGACTTATAAGTGACATCCGAATTATCCGGTATCTAAGTACTGACCAAATGTATTTTTCACAATCTGATAATTATATAAATATTTTTCAATACTTATATAATGTATCAATATTAATAAAAAGTTTACTTAGGATTTAAAGACCGTTTCGGAGATTTTCATATCAATGACATCCGAATAATACCGGTATCTAAGTATAAAATGTTTTATAATATTTAATAGATTATATATATATATATATATATATATATAAATGTGTATCACAATGATAATTTTCACCCACTTATATATATATATATATATTATAGTTAATCTATCTTGTGAATAATTTGGCCACTCAGGATTTAAAGACCGTTTTGGAGACTTTTACGAAAGTAACATCCGAATTATTCGGTATCTAAGTTCTTGTTGGGTTTGTACGTAACGCAATCATACAATCAAATCACATAAATAGGGCGGAAGCGTAAAAAACTAGGTTTTCAAAAATTTATACAAACCCATTACCATGATCATTCTTATGCATCAATTATCAGTGAATGAAGAAGGAGAAAAACAGAATTATACCTTTGAAGATCCAAGCTTCCTCAGGTACAAGTTCTACTCCTTTGATTCCTTTGATTCCTCTGTAGTGGCTCCTTCCCTTGATCAATATCAGCCACCCAAATGTTTGGCCTCTAACGGTGATCCACCAAGGAAGATGAAGAACTCAGTAAGATGGGTTATTGGCTTAACCCTTGTTTCTATCTCTATAGAATATGTGTACTCCCAACTCTTGAAAAATTCACGTACCTTATTTCTGATATAAGACTCTCTTATATAGATATTAGGTTAACCCTCCTAATCCAATTAGAATAGGGTTTTATTTAATTAATTAATTAAATACTTTTAATTAATTTATATCCTAATCTTTATTAGGATTGAGAGAGAGTACTGATATTATATTAATTCCTAAACTCCTTTAGAATAAAAATAATAATAATAATAATAATATTAATAAGACTCCTCTTATTAATTTATATTTAATATTTCTAAAATATTAAATAAAAAATATTAAGCTATTTAATTTATTCTATCATCATAGATTAAATTAATTATACTTAATGCATTATTACTATTATGCCTTTTTCTTCTTAAATAATTCTTCTTCCTTTTATGGTGTGACCCTTTAGGTTCTCCATATTAAACCGGTTGTGAATAAATCAATTAGAACAATTCTAATCTTATTTAAATAAATAAATTAAACTAATAATCTATTTAAATAAATAGCATTTATTCTACAATAGGGATAAGCCTCCCTAGCGATCAACGACTTTTCAGATAATATAGATTTTAACATTAATCATAAAAGAACCTGTGAGTTAATAGTTACCGTACAATTCAATCCTTCCACCATACAATGTCCCAATTAAATATAAGACATGAATTTACTGTCAAGTCTTAATTTATTTAATCATATGTATTTCGATTAGAAAATGCACAACTCCAAATAATGCAAATTAGAAACCTCTTTCTAATTTCATTCTACCTTGGCCAAGGATTCCTGGGTTGTCATTTAACGAATCACATAGGACATATCTCCTCTTTTACTAGAGGTGGTAGATTCTTTATTGATCATTCATTATCTCCATATATAACTCATTACACCCAAGCATACCCTATATATGCCTTAAAAGGCCTTAAGGAATTAGTCAAAGTATAATTTGTTACATACAAGATACTATGATGATCTCAAGTCCAAGGATCACATGTACTACTATCACATTAGGAATTCCTATTGACAGGCGAGTAAAACTCCATTAGGTATTCCATAGCGAGTCACGCTCAGTGAACTTATTCTCCAATAAGCACCTACATACTTGCTTTAGTGTCTCTACACAAATGACCATGAGATCAGTCATCCTCATCCAATGAGCAAGCAACATATGTTCCAATCTATCCGGATTTACTAATCCCCATTTTAGTAATCCCACAATTGGGAACTATTTTAGTTTTTAAGCTTTCTAAGAATTTAGATCTCATTATCATGATCTCATCATGATTCTAAAAGCATTGCTTAAAACTATGAGTTTTTTACATATTATAAAAACAGCACCATGTAGATAATTATATGCCTTAAATGAATATTTTATTAATAAATAAATAAGATTATTTATAAAGTATGTGCTTTGTCATCATACATGATTGGCTTGTATGCACACTATTATCAGTTCTGACCAAATTGTTTGTGTCACAATCTGATAATTATATAAATATTTTTTAATACTTATATAATGTATCAATATTGATAAAAAGCCGCTTAGGATTTAAAGACCGTTTCGGAGAGTTTCATATCAGTGACATCCGAATTATCCGGTATCTAAGTGCAGACTTTTTATAATATTTAATAGATTAAGTATAGATATATTTAAATGTGTATAACAATTTATCTTCAATATATCTATATATATAAGCAGTTTATGAGATAATATAAATGCAGAAATTTAATAACTTATCTCAACTACTTTGACCAATTTAATCTTCTTTCAAGAAATAGAAATTTGAAGTAGAAGATTTAGAGAAAGCTTTTTCAGAGAGATTATGTAGGCAAGGAGATATAACTTTTCTTTGCTTTTGAATTGGTAAGTTTATATATAATGAATGAAAAGCCTCCTATTTATAGGATTTTGAAGTTGAAGGCAAAATAGTAATTTTCAAAATCTGAGTTTTGAATCAAAGGTTCAGATTGCATGATAAAAATTTAATGGTTTGGATGAAGGGAGGAGCACATGGATTGAAGTAAGAAATTTCCTACTGACCATTATTTGAAAAGGTTTGCATGCAATTCTTTCAAAAAAGTAGGCAAGCCTTTTACAAAATTAAAAACCATGCAAGCTTTTCAAATATAAAGGCTAGGCCTTTTACTTTCCCAAAATCCATGCAAGTCTCTCCAGCACATCTCATTAGCACACTTGCACACAACATATTTCGGCACACTTAGGCACACACAATATATTTCGGTCACATGCATGCATGCTTTAAATATATATATATATACCGTAATATATGTATATATATTATAAAATAATTTTGAAATACTTTTTGCCCAATAAGAGTTTAGAAAGATTTGTTTAGAAAAGAATAGGAATCTCCTTGCCTTAGCAAATGTTAATATTTGAATAAATTTAATTAACACTTGATAATTAATTTATCAAGGTCAAGAAAAATATATTCAATTTTAGGATGAAAAAATATTTTCGATAGGAATAAAATAGGATAATTAAAATCAGTTGATAATATTAATCCTATAGAGAGGATTCTACCTATTTTATATTAATCTTATTTACTAAGTTTGTTATCATCAACATCATCAAAATAAGCTGATTGTTTAGAGACCTATCAATCTCCCCCTTTTTGATGATGACAACAAACCAAAAATATTTTGATCTTACAACTGATCCCCCTTACTATAGACACGAGTTTTGAAAATCCCAGATTTTTTAGAATTTTTTTTAACTCATCAAAATTTTAGTGTAGTGTGCAGAGCAGTGACATAGCAGTTAATACATAGCAGTTATATGGCAGTTATGACACCGCATATATTTTTCTTCTCCCCCTTTGTCATTACAAAAAGTGGGGAATAAAAAGTTAAGTTCAGAACCTTCAGAAAATGTTAGTAATAATATTTAAAACCTGCAAAAAGTTAGTAACTAAATTTTAAACCTGCAGAAAAGGTTAGTATTTTACCATAAATAGTCTGCAGTAGATAAACAGCACTAGACTATTACATGCATAGTTAGTATTCGTTAGTAATATCGTACAGTCATCCTGAATAGTTAGTTAGTATATATATTACAAAGCTTTCAAATAGTTAGAACTCTAGTAGATGAGAGAAGTGCAGGCCAAGAGACGGAAGAGAGTCTTCAGTCTGGTTTGGTTCAGGCTGAACTGCCTGAGTAGAACTGGTCCCAACAGGGAAACTGAAGGATGGTACAGACACCTTTTGAAGTTCCATTAACATGTATAGCATGTCTCTAATGTGATGCACAGAAAATGGAAGAGACTCAATTTGACTCAACATTTTGGATTGGTTTTTCAAAGTCAGTTGAGTTAAGCTATTGAAGGCATCAATTTGGGACAATAGATTTTGGTGGGGTTCAGGAGACTCAGTAACTTTAGGGTCAAATATCATAAGAGGTTTGGGTGGCAGATTCAAGTGAAACACAATATTGCTACTCTTAACATATTGGGTCTGGTGGCTAAGCACATTAATGCTAAGGAGTTGAAATATAGGGGTAAGGAGCAGACCAAAACCCAAACAATTTTGCTGATAGCAATACTCAAATGAACTCATCAGAAAATATGGCAAATTGTAGGGCATATGTTGATTCATAACACATTTTATCAATTCCAAGTCAAAAGGATGGAATAGTTTGTTTTCTCTCACAGGCATGATATTATATCTGAATATTCTAGCAAGAAACTGACAGGAATGAGTGAAAAACTCACAGCCTACTTTGCATGGTCTATCAAAGAGTTGAGCAGGGACCAACTGATCAGTCACAGTGGCCAAATTATGCTTAAATGTCATGCACTTATGTGTAGAAATGCCAATAGGGTGCACATAGTCATTTACTCTTGACATTTCTAGTATGCTGTTATTTAAATGCAAGGCATTTAAAATAATTTTCTCATTAATCATGTATTGCTGACCTTCTAAGTAAGTAGAGATGCTAGTTAGCAGACCAGAAGTGTTTCTAATAAAAGTCATGTGAGAGTAAAATTCTGCAATTAGAGCAGGGTAAATTTGTCTACTGGAGAAAATAACCAAACAGTCCCAACCAACATGTTTAAGTTTCTCTAATAGGTCAGAAAAACTATTGAAAGAAGTGGCCATGCCAGGCTTAAGATTGTGTCTTAGGTGCCTATATTTTACTTGTGCAGGTATAATGAGCAGTTTTGGTGCATGTATGCCAGAGTGTAACTCAGAAAGAAGAGGCAATTTCTTTCTTTTTGAAGAATACACTTCTTCCATTTGAAAGAGACAGATAGTTTAAAAACAATACAGATGGACAAAGACTCATAGATAGACAAGTACAGACAGGTGAAAAGGGCATATGAGGTGAGTCTGAAAGTATGCTATATATATAAGTGAGGTAAGTCTGTATAGAAGTAAATGGATGTTCAGGTTCTACAGAAATTACAGAGAAAAGAATAGATGTGACTAAGTTTTAAAGTTTGATATAGCATTATTAAATATAGCAAAAAGGGAAAGTCTAATCACTTTATAATTTTATTTTATAAAACAGATAGTCAACACCAAAAAAGTAGTCCAAGCAGCTCAATATTAGTTATAGTGACATCATGTCAAAATAATTTTGGCTAAACAGAGTAGGTGAGCATGCTAGCAGAGAGAACAATCAATAACTAGGGTTTACTTTGTGTCAAAAACTTATTGTTTTGGAAAATATAGATATCAGTCAAATATCATGGCAGCCAAGAACAGTAAGATTTTAGCAGAACAGAGTAATCCCAATTCAGAGGTTCAAACCTAGAGGTTTGTATCCATAATAGTAAACATGTCATATATCCCAATTCAGCAAGTATATAAGCAAAAAACAAGAGTAAACAGCCATGTATCACTTGCCAAGATCTCATCAAAAAAAAATTCAATCAAAAACCCATCAACAGTACATTTCGTGCACTGAGATAACCAAAGAGAGAAAGAAATGTTACCTGCAAGCTTATTCCCATATCACACAAGTAATGCTGAGTATTTCTTTCAAGCCCAGCAACAAATTAGTTCACAAAAACTTAAAACAAGTATAAGTATAAGAATGTAGTCAAGTGAAACCGTTTTGACAAAAACAATCCCCCTTTTTTTTTAACAATCAGAGAGTTAAAGAATATATAAAAAATAGGGCTTGAAAAAGCTAGGGTTCGACAAAAATTAAGGTTTCTGTATATTAAAAAAAATTCCTTCTTCTTTTTTTTAAATAGGGTTTAACAAAATTCAGAAAGGAAATAAAATTTAAAGTTTTTCGTAAAATGTTTAGGGTAAAGAAAGCTATCAGAAAATAATTAAAGAGGAACACCAATTACGTTTTTTATAGGATGATTTCTAATGACAGGTGTTTCCTTAGGTAAGTCTTTTAACTATGGATTAAGATTTTCAAGAGGATTGACATTGACAGGTAGATATGTATTGTCTATTTTTAGTTCTTCCATATTTTTGAGAATGTCTTCAATGACAACATTATTAGCTACGAGCTCTTTATATTTAGGAGGAGGTTCAGATTCATCAAATGTTACATTTATTGACTCCTCAATGACTAAAGTTCTTTTGTTGAAAACTCTATAAGCCTTACTGTTAAGTGAATATCCCAAAAATATTCATTCATCAGATTTGGGATCAAATTTCACCAAATACTGTTTCGTGTTTAAAATAAAACATTTACTTCCAAACACACAAAAGTAATTTATTTTTGGTGTTCTCTTATAATAAAGCTCATAAGGTGTTTTTAACAACACTAGTCTTAGCCAGACTCGATTTAGGATATAACAAGATGTTGCAATTGCTTCAGTCCAAAAGTATTTAGGAAGACGGTATTCATTTAGCATGGTGTTAGCCATTTCTTGTAAGGTATGATTTTTCCTTTCTACAACACTATTTGACTGTGGTGTGTATGGAGCAGAGAAGTTATGGCTTATACCGTGCTCATCATAAAACATTATAAAATCAGAATTGTCAAATTCTTTTCCATGATCAGACCGAATATAAACAATAGAGGTTCATGTTGATTTTGGATTTTCTTGCATAATGCAGAGAAGGAGTTTATCGCTTCATTTTTGAATTTTAGAAAGTCAACCCATGTGAATCGTGAATAGTCATCTACTAGGACTAGAATATAAACAGCACCCCCCATGTTGAGTTTAGGGATAGGACCATCCAAATCTATATGTAAGAGTTCTAATGGTCGAGAGGTTGACACTGTGAGTTTAGGTTTATGAGATGCGTGTATTTGTTTTCCTAATTCACAGACTTCACAAATATGGTCTTTTAGAAATTTTATTTTAGGATGATCACGGACATGTTCCTTAGAAGATATGTTATTTATTAATTTCATATTAATGTGTCCTAACCTACGATGCATTAACCATGGATTGTCATTGGCAGATACAAGACACACATTGTCAAGGTTTGAGTATGTATCTAGGCCACATGTGTACACATTTTGACTTCTAGGACATAATAGAATCAATTTACCAGATTGGTCAAATATTGAACAATTATGAGGACTGAAGGTTATTTTAAAACCACTATCACATAATTGACTAATTGAAAGAAGATTATACCCGAGTCCTGTGACTAATTGAACATTAGAGATGGTTATGTGTTTATTGCCAACACTTCCAATTCCAATAACTATACCTTTGTTGCTGTCTCTAAATGTTACCTCACCACAATCTGTTGCTTGAAGATTGTTCAATTTTATTTTGTCGCCTGCCATGTGTCTTGAACAACCGCTATCAAGGTACCATTTGTTTGTACTATAGTCAGTTGTGAGACATACCTGCAACATATATTAAGTTCACAGACTGGTACCCTTTAATGAGAAGGGTCCTTTGGGTAAGTTTTTCCATTTTGTATAAGAATCACTTGTATTTTCCTTTAAAAAATTTGTACATGATAATAAGTATTAGTAAACACAAGTGTTCTGTGAGTAGCAGGTCTGTAAGATGCATGATTTGCTTTATTAATGTATCTTGAAGAATTTTGATGAATGTTTCTAGATGATCCTTCATGAGATTTTCTTATTGTGGGTATATTGTAAGTTCTTTTTGTACCCAAATTATTTTTCCTTTATAGTTTTCGTTCTTAGCATTACATGAGTAAACAGAATGACCATTCCTGTTACAGTAAGAACATTTAAAAAAAAGAGATGTATGACTTTCTTTTTCTTTGCTTTTAACATGGTAGAGTCCTTTATCTTTTGTTTTACTAGATTCTCCGATACATCCTAATCCTTCTTTGTTAAAATCACATCTCTGTTGACTAAGCATAACATTAAGGTTTTCTTTACCTTTTGTAAAATTTATAATTGTAGAGTTTAAATCATCCCATTCTATAGTCAACATTCTAAGTTGATATATTAAGGTGGATTCTTCATTTTTCTCTTTTATTTTTCGAGAGGAATTCTCTTCCTTGACTGTTTCAATTTCTTTACTTATATCTTGATTTAGTGTTTGAGAATCTTCAATAAGTACAACAAGAGTTGAATTTTCAATTTCAAGATTTTCAATAGAAATAATAAGTGTTGAATTTTCTATTTTGAGATTTTTATTTTTCTTTTTTAATGTCTCTAGTTCTTATTTTAATACACGATTTTCTGAAGATTTATTTTCTAGTTTCTCATTTTCTTCTTTTAAAGTTTCATTAATTATGACTAGATTTGGATTTTCTATTTCTTGATTTCTATTAGTTTTAATTAATTTTTCTAATGAAATTTTTAGTTTAATAAAATCTTCTTTAATTATTTCATTATCCTCATAAAGACAATTGTATGCTTCCTGAAGTTCATGATGTTCTTCATTTATATTATCTAGACTAAGTGTGACAAATGAAGTACTAGGTAATTGATGCTCTGAATTTATCTCGAATTTTGGTGATGATATATTGTATGCCATTAGACATAGATTTGCAATTTCCTCGGGTTGTTCAGCAGTTACTTCTTCATCACTTAGATCCTAGCCTTCTTCAGCAACTAACACTTTGTTGTTGGCTAGCTTAGGACAGTCCTTCTTTAAGTGTCCAGGCTGATTGCACTCAAAGCATGTATTTGAGTTTTCATTTGAGCCAGCATTTTTGAAATTGTTGTTGTTGGCTTTGAAGTTTGATCCTTGTGCTTTTGGTTTGAAGGCTTGCTTGTTTCTGAAGTTGTTGAAGTTGTTGTTTGTCTTCATAAAGCCTTTGCCATATCTTTTTGCTTTACTTTGTATTACTCTCCTGAATTGTCTTGATAATAAAGCAACTTCGTTATTATCTAGACTCAAGAGTTCTTCATTTAACTCCTCATCATCGCTTTCTTGATCAACTAGTAGAGCTTTGAAAGCGATTCCTATCTTTTTGAGATCTGTATCTGATCCCGCTTTTTTGATTAGCATGTCGACTTCATGGGCACGAAGATTTCCAATAAGGCAATCAAGAGGATATGCAGTTAGATCTTGCATTTCCTTGATGGCAGTGACCTTCATTTTCCATACAGATGGAAGAGCTTTGAGGATCCTTCTGTTCTTCTCATTTGTTTTGTAAGCTTTTCCCAGTTGTTCTAGTTCATAATTGATTCTGGAAAAAGCGTGTTTCCATATCAATGATTTTTTCACTTTCTTCTAGCTTGAAGCTTTCATACTCTTGGATTATAGCATCTTTTCTGATTTCTTTGATATGATTGGTTCCTTCATAGGTTACAATCAATTTTTTCCTGATTTCCTTAGCATTCTTGCAGTTGCTAACTCTTTTGTATTCTTTTTATATAAGAGCATTGGTAAGCACTTGCTCGGCTTTGGCGGCTATATTCATGGTCTCCTCATCTTCAGTGGTGAATTCATTTGCATCTTTCTCAATGATCTTTTCACCTTCAATTTTTGTGGGAACTTTTACACCTCGTTTGAAAGTAGTATGCATACAAACCAATCATGTATGATGATAAAGCATATACTTTGGAGACAATCTTATATATTTATTAATAAAAATATTCATTTATTAAAGGCATTTAATTATCTATATGGTGCTATTTTTATAAAATGTAAATAACCCATAGTTTTAAGCAATGCTTTTAGAATCATGATGATGATCATGCTAATGAAATCTAAATTCTTAGAAAGCTTTAAAACTAAAATAGTTCCCAATCATGGGATTACTAAAAAGGGGATTAGTAAATCCAGATAGATTGGTGCATATGTTGCTTGCCCATTGGATGAGGATGATTGATCTCATGATCATTTTTGTGGAGACACTAAAGCAAGTATGTAGGTGCTTATTGGAGAATAAGTTCACTGAACTTGACTCGCTATGGAATACCCAATGGAGTTTTACTCGCTTGTCAATAGAAATTCTTAATGTGATAGTAGTACAAGTGATCCTTGGACTTGAGATCATCATAGTATCTTGTATATAATGAATTATACTTTGACCTATTCCTTCAAGCCCTTTAGGGTATATAAAAGGGTATGCTTGGGTATAATGAGTTACGTATGGAGATAATGAATGATCAATAAAGAATCTACCACCTCTAGTAAAAGAGGAGAAATGTCCTATGTGATAAGTTAAATGACAACCCAAAAATCTTTGGCCAAGGTGGAATGAAATTAGAAAGGAGTTTTTAATTTGCATTATTTGGAGTTGTGCATTTTCTAATCGAAATACATATAATTGAATAAAATAAGACTTGACAGTAAATTCATGTCTTATATTTAATTGGGACATTGTATGGTAGAAGGATTGAATTGTACGGTAACTATTTACTCACAGGTTCTTTTATGATTAATGTTGAAATCTATATTATCTAGAAAGACATTGATCGCTAGGGAGGCTTATCCCTATTGTAGAATAAATATTATTTATTTAAATAGATAATTAGTTTAATTTATTTATTTAAATAAGATTAAAATTGTTCTAATTGATTTATTCACAACCTGTTTAATATGGAGAACCTAAAGGGTCACACCATAAAAGGAATAATAATTATTTAAGAATGTAATGGCATAATCATAATAATGCATTAAGTATAATTAATTTAATCTATGGTGATAGAATAAATAGCATAATGTTTATTATTTAATATTTTAGAAATATTAAATATAAATTAATAAGAGGAGACATATTAATATTATTACAATTATTATTATTTTAATTTCTAAAGGAGTTTAGTAATTAATTTAATATTAGTACTCTCATTTATTCCTAATAATATTAGGAGTCAAATTAATTAAATAAATTTAATTAATTATTCCCAATGTGGTGGGAAGTCTAAATTAATTAAAAGAGTTTAATTAATTAAATGAAATCCCATGTCTAATAGGATTAGAAGGGTTGACCAATATCTATATAAGAGGAGTTTTATAATAGATATCTGTTGATGAAATTCCAATTGTTGGAGAGTACTCCTTTTCTATAGAGGATAGAAAACTAGTTTTAGCCAATCACCCTCCTTCTTGATAATTCCTCTTCCTTAGTGGATCACCTCTTGAGGCCAAACACTTGGGTGGCTAACGTTGATCAAAGGAAGGAATCTAACCCAAAAATTTAAGGAGATCACGAAGAACAAGGAGTTGAACTCGTACCTGTGGAAGCTTCGTTCTACAAGGGTATGATTCCTATAACTTCTTATTTATTTTTTTAAATGAATAATTTGCATAAAGGATTATCCGGGATGATGGTTTTGTAGAAATTTTTAAACTCTGATATATCATGCTTCCGCTAATTTTGTAATTTGATTGCATCACGATTTCGTACAAACCCAACAGTGGCATCAGAGCCAAACCTTTATGCAATTATTAATTTATTTTTAATTTCATATACATATGGATATGTATTTAGAATAATTTATTGGGCACAATTGTTCTATTTATAAAAGCAATATTTTATATGGTGTTGGTAATTTGCAAAATGGACTATATTTACTTGACTTGCATGAAAATATACTTCAAATAGAGCAAACTAAGAAAAGAAAAAGAGATGATATTAATTATACCTATATGTGGCACTGTAGACTCGGTCATATTAATGAAACAAAATTATCCAAGTTGCATAAGGATGGGCTCTTAGAGCTATCCGATTATGAATCATGTCCAACTTGTGAATCTTGTCCCATGGGTAAAATGAATAAATCTTCTTTTAGTGGAAAAGGAGAAAAAGTTACAGAGTTGTTAACGTTGGTTCACACAAACATTTGTGGATCTACGAGAACGAATGCACAGGGTGGGTATTTTTATTTTATTACTTTCACTGATGATCACTCAAGATTTGGATATGTGTATTTAATGAAATACAAATCAGAATCATTTGAAAAGTTCAAAGAGTTCAGAAGTGAAGTAGAGAAACAAACGAGCAAGAGTATTAAGATTCTTCGATCAGATCGAGGTGGTGAATACTTCAGCGGTGAGTTTCTCGATTGTCTCAAAAAAAATGATATAATCTCACAGTGGACTCCACCAGGTACCCCACAGTTAAATGGAGTATCTAAAAGGAGAAATCGAACATTGTTGGACATGGTTCGTTCCATGATGAGTTTTACCGATCTTCGAATATTATTCTGGGGTCATGCCCTAGAAATGGCTACATATCTACTAAATAAGGTCTCCACCAAATTCGTCCCCAAGACTCCATATGAGATATGGACAAGGAGGAAACCTAGTCTGAAGCATGTTAAGATTTGGGGATGTCCAGCTTATGTGAAAAGGTTTTAAAATGATAAGCTTGGGACAAGATCTGATAAGTGCACGTTTATGGATATCCTAAAGAATGTTTGGGATACTATTTCTACAATCCTACTGAACAAAAGGTGTTTGTTGTGAAACACGTTGCCTTCTTGGAAAATGAGTTTTCCTTGAAGGGGCTAGTGGGAGAAAAATAGATCTTGAAGAAATTCAAGAATGACAAACCACTACAGATCAAGTGGATGAACCTGTCCAAGTAGAGACACCTACTGTACAACACCCTATTCGTAAATCTGGAAAAGTACCGAAGATACCTGAAAGGTATAGATTCGTCATAGAGGATGATGATGAGGTACACATCATGGATGATGATGATCCATTGAATTACGAAAAGACTATGAGTAATAAAGACTCAAAGAAATGGTAGATGACCATAAAATTTAAAATAAATTTTGAAGCTATGCTCAAGTCCATTTGGATTTTACTTGCGATTGCAGCTTATTATTGCTTAATCTGGTAAAATGGACATGGAGACGTCCTTCCTCAAATATACATTATTAGAGGAGAATGTATGTATGATACAACCATATAGTTTTTTGTTTTAATGGTTGAAGCAAATCATGTATATAAGCTACAACAATCCATTCATGGATTGAAGCAAGATTCTCGTAGATGGAACAGTCGTTTTGATGAGACAATCAAATAGTTTAATTTTATTAAAAATGAGGATGAACCATGTGTGTACAAGAAGGTTAGTGGGAGCGCTATTTCATTCCTTGTATTATATGTTGATGATATATTACTAATAGGGAATGAAATTCCTATGCTAAAATCGATCAAAACGAAGTTGTCTAAACATTCCTCCATGAATGATTTGGGTAGAACATCCCACATTGGGGATATAAATCTTTATTGATATATTTAAAAGGATGTTTGGCTAAACCCAAAGAAACGTATATTCATTAGATGCTAAAGGCGTTTAGCATGGCAAACTCCAAAAGGTGTCTCATGATGATGAGCCATGGAGTGAATCTCTCAAAAATTATCCTCAATAAAAGAAAGATCGCATGAGCTACTATCATGTATGCAATAAAATATACGAGACTTGATGTTGATCAGTCATATTTTGGAGAAGATCACTGTGAGACAGTGATAAACATCTTAAAGTACTTAACTGACACTAAGGATGTCATCATATCACACGACGAGTCTGAATTAAACTAGAGTGCTATACAGACTCAAATTTTCAGACTGACCAAGACGATATCAAATCCACTTTAGGGTAAGTCGTTACCTTGAAAGATGGTGTAGTGAATTGGAAAGGTTCCAAACAAACAAAAGGTTGCTGCTTTAGTGGCAAAGACAAAGTATATAACTGTAAGTGAAGTTGGAAGTTGATATTTCAGATAAAAAGTTCATTACAGAACTAGGAATTGTGACATCCCGAATTTTTTTAAGAATTTATAAATGAGAATTTAATAATAAAATACTTATTTTTAGATGTTTCGAGTATGAGTATGTGTATATATAAGAAATATTGTGAAATATGTGATTTGGTATGAAGAGAATTTAAATGTTAATTTTAATATTTATTGAAGTAAATAAATATTTTAATTTAATTATTTATTGAGATTATGTGATTAATATGGAGTAATATAATTAAGTGTATTATATTAATTAAATGATTATTTAATATTTAATTTAATTAATATGTAATAATTTTATGTTATAGTTCTAATTTAATTGAGATAATTAAATTAGATGTAGTGATGTGGTAAGTATTACATGAAGTTATAATTAGCAAGTAATTATAATGTGATAATTTTATGTGATTAATTGATGTTAAACTTTTAATTAATTAAATTAATGTTAAGATTTAATTAATTAAAGGATAACATTAAGAATATGTGTTAAAAGATTTATTAAAATAGTTAAAAGAATTTTTAAAACCGTTTTCCCAAACAAGGCCATTACTTTTGTTTTAAACCTGTTTTATCCAAATAAGGCCTTAACTATTAAAACCTGTTTTTAAAATAATGTGGTTTTGCCAAACAAGCCTTAGGGCTTTTAAAATTCTAATTTTTATAACTTATATATTAAATTGGTAATTAGTATATGTAATTAGATTAGGAGTTACATATTCTATAATTATATGTGTTATATGTATATTGTATATACACTAAGTTACGTTAGTTTTCTAAACCTAAGTCTGAACTAAGAACAAAGAGAAGAAGAAGAGAGAAGAAGATGAGAAGCTTGAGAAAGCAAGAGAGAAGATCATCATCTTCATCATCTTTTCTCCTAATTCAACCTAGAAGGGTACCATACTAACCCTTGTACTCAATTCATATGTTTTGTATTTAGTCCTTGTCAAATTAGGTTTTTATAATCATGAATTTATATGTATATATGATGTTCATATATTTTCATAGGTAATTGTATGCTATGAAAGGGTTTTCAAAATACAATTGTTGTAAAAACAAGTTTTAAAATCATGTTTTCTATAGTTTTGGAATTCTATGTAAAAATCTCTTTGTGAAACTTCATAATTTTGTTATGAGAATGGGATATGTATGTATATATACATATATATATATATATATATATGTTTACATGAGAGTTTCATAGTTGTTTAAGAATTTCAATCACAAGTATATGATGAACCCTATGAAAATCATGTTCATAGTGTTAGATTATGAATTTATGTTAAAATTATTCTTAAATTATCAAAGAAATTGGTGAAAGCATGAAGTTATGTGTAATATATGATATATCATGATTGTATATGAATTATATGGTTGTATTAGCAATTCAAACCATGGATTTTTGATAAACAATAGGAATCGTGTTCATAGTGTTTTTCTTTGAGTTAATTTCCGAAAATTGCTTTTGAAACTATCAAAATTGATGTTGATTATGAGTTATTGTTAAAATTGATCAAGTATTATGTTAGTATGTTAAGAATAGAAATGATTTTGGAATCACTTGAATTGGATGAAAAATGAATTCGTAATAGCAATTTTCGTCAAGAACGCTTAAAATTGTGTTTTTCTTCGAATTCCATGAAATCTTGGTTGTGATTATGTGTTTATATGAAATTTTTATGTTATGATCATGTTAATAAGCTTAAATATTGTTTGTCACATGTTTCATGTTTGTCATGTTGGGAAAATTCGAATTCGGTGTGATGGAATAAGCCAAATTGGCTTATTTCTCCACCAGTTCGGGAACCAGCCCCTCCACCAGCCCTTGGACCCACCCCAGCGAGTGTTTAAGCCTTGGGGGACCCGCCCCAAATGGTACACTTGCTGTCCGGGATAGTTTAGTTGTCGTAATACAACTGTTTTGACCTCTGTTAGTAAAACGGCCATAACTTTCTCATACAAACTCCGATTGAGGAGATTCAAGATGATCCGGAACGAGCACGAGTAGACCTACAACTTTAGTTCTTTAACATTTTTGATTTGAGGTCGTTAGAAAGGGTCAAAATGATCATCTTTGTGATTGATGCGTATTCAGAGGCAATCGGAGGGCGTCGGTCATGCACATACGCAAGTATAGTGCTGTCGACGATATTAGATGTTGTTCTAAGTTATAAAACATGAATGTTAGTAAATATAATGATGTTTAACTTGAAATGTAATTTGATTGACGTAAGATGTAATTATAATTGGTTAATTATGTGAAATGTAACATGATTATGTGAGGTGATTAAATTACGTGGTGATTAATTATTAACTTATTAGTTAATGAGAAATGAGTTAACCTAAATTGGTTAACTAACAATGAAGATTAGCTATGTAATAATTATACATATGATTTGACAGCGAGTGTCAAACGAGTGAATGGAAGAGAATTACGAAGTGTAAATTAGAAAGTGTAAATTAGAATTTACTTAGACGTTTGATAAGTGTTGCTAAATGACTAATAATTGATGCGTATGGTGATACGTTATGTAGGATCATTAAGCAGATTATATTAAGCAATTTTTCGGTAATTGGTAATCCACGAGCCAGGCAAGTCTTTCGGTTCCTACTTGTCTACGTGAATTTGATGAGCTGTTTTAAATTGGATGATATGTTATATATGTTGTAAGCAAGCATGATATGTTATACATGTGGTAATCATGAAATGTTGAAGTCAATTTATGACTACACTATTTTGGTTAAATAATGTTGATTGAGTAAGGAACTCAATCTTTATATTTGTTATGTGAATTAAAGCATGTATGTCATGTTACTTTAATTATTATGATATTTATGTTGAACATGTTTATTATGTGATACGTGATGCATG
The DNA here is from genome assembly GCA_020205555.1 of Panax stipuleanatus. Lineage (NCBI taxonomy): Eukaryota > Viridiplantae > Streptophyta > Magnoliopsida > Apiales > Araliaceae > Panax > Panax stipuleanatus. The sequence goes on from CM035126.1 coordinate 69,189,507, forward strand.
AAAACTGTTAGAACTTGCTGAGCTGTCGAGCTCACTCTTGCAAATAATCATTTTTGCAGGTCAAGGATGCAAGGTAAAGATACGTGTTAAGTGATTTATAGAGATCAATGTTCAAGAATATTAGTTATGTTCAATTTCAAATTTTAGTTAATGTTTTGAATGAAATATGTTGCTGAGTTATAAATAGAGTTATCCAATGTAGATGGATATTGTTTTATTATGAAAGACTTTGTATAGTCATTTTGTTGTAACGATTCATGATATAGATTTGAATCGAAGAGATGTAATGTAAAGGTTGCGATTCAGGGCAATATAGAAAGAAAGTTTATAAAAGTTTTAAATATCCCGCATTTTTAGTGATTTTTAATATCGAATAATGATGTAATGAGAGATTAAAGTTGTATTGTTAACGATAGAGAAGGAAAATATTATTGTATGAATTTTGGGGTCGTTACAGGAATAGTTTCTAAGTCTCATCTTGAATCTAAACATGTGTTGCGGCACTTTCATTAAATAAATCATTGAAAGAGAAGCATATAGACTCTCAAGATAACATTGCAGATCCATTTACTAAAGCTTTAATACAACAACAGTTTGATAGTCACTTAGAGAAGAAGAGTATGAGATACCATGGCGATTGGCTTTAGTGCAAGTGGGAGATTGAAAGTAGTATGCATACAAGCCAATCATGTATGATGATAAAGCATATACTTTGGAGACAATCTTATTTATTTATTAATAAAAATATTCATTTATTAAAGGCATTTAATTATCTATATGGTGCTATTTTTATAATATGTAAATAACCCATAGTTTGAAGCAATGCTTTTAGAATCATGATGATGATCATGCTAATGAGATCTAAATACTTAGAAAGCTTTAAAACTAAAATAGTTCCCAATCGTGGGATTACTAAAAAGGGGATTAGTAAATCTAGATAGATTAGTACATATGTTACTTGCTCATTGGATGAGGATGATTGATCTCATGATCATTTATGTGGAGACACTAAAGCAAGTATGTAGGTGCTTATTGGAGAATAAGTTCACTGAACGTGACTCGCTATGGAATACCTAAAGGAGTTTTACTCGCCTGTCAATAGAAATTCCTAATGTGATAGTAGTACAAGTGATCCTTGGACTTGAGATCATCATAGTATCTTGTATGTAATGAATTATACTTTGACTTATTCCTTAAAGCCCTGTAGGGTATATAAAAGGGTATGCATGGGTATAATGAGTTACATATGGAGATAATGAATGATCAATAAAGAATCTACCACCTCTAGTAAAAGAGGAGAAATGTCCTATGTGATTCGTTAAATGACAACCTAGGACTCCTTGGCCAAAGTGGAATGAAATTAGAAAGGAGTTTCTAATTTGCATTATTTGGAGTTGTGCATTTTCTAATCGAAATACATATAATTGAATAAAATAAGATTTGACAGTAAATCCATGTCTTATATTTAATTGGGACATTGTATGGTGGAAGGATTGAATTGTACGGTAACTATTTACTCACAGGTTCTTTTATGATTAATGTTGAAATCTATATTATCTAGAAAGTCATTGATCGCTAGGGAGACTTATCCCTATTGTAGAATAAATATTATTTATTTAAATAGATAATTAGTTTAATTTATTTATATAAATAAGATTAAAATTGTTCTAATTGATTTATTCACAACCGGTTTAATATAAAGAACCTAAAGGGTCACACCATAAAAGGAAGAATAATTATTTAAGAAGGTAATGGCATAATCTTAATAATGCATTAAGTATAATTAATTTAATCTATGATAATAGAATAAATTAAATAGCTTAATATTTATTATTTAATATTTTGGAAATATTAAATATGAATTAATAAGAGGAGACTTATTAATATTATTACAATTATTATTATTTTAATTTCTAAAGGAGTTTAGTAATTAATTTAATATTAGTACTCTCATTTATTCATAATAAGATTAGGAGGCAAATTAATTAAATGAATTTAATTAATTATTCTCAATGTGGTGGGAAGCCTAAATTAATTAAAAGAGTTTAATTAATTAAATAAAATTCTATGTCTAATAGGATTAGAAGGGTTGACCAATATCTATATAAGATGAGTTTTATAATAAATATCAGTTGATGAAATTCCAATTATTGGAGAGTACTCTTTTTCTGTAGAGGATAGAAAACTAGGTTTAGCCAATCACCCTCCTTCTTGATAATTCCTCTTCCTTGGTGGATCATCTCTTGAGGCCAAACACTTGGGTGGCTAACGTTGATCAAATGAAGGAATCTAACCCGAAAATTTAAGTAGATCACGAAGAACAAGGAGTTGAACTCGTACCTGTGGAAGCTTCGTTCTACAAGGGTATGATTCCATAACTTCTTATTTATCGTTTTAAATTAATAATTTTCATAAAGGATGATCTGGGTGATGGTTTTGTAGAAATTTTTAAACTCTGATATACCTTGCTTCCGCTAATTTTGTAATTTTATTGCGTCACGATTTCGTACAAATCCAACATCGCTCTATTGCTAGCCAAATTTTGATTCCTTGTGACTTGGCATAGATTTTGAATCTATTCTTCCAGGTGACAAAGTTTGTGCCATCCAATAGTGGAGGTCTAGACATTGATAGTCCTTCTCCGCAATCGGTAGCATTGTAGGCCATAAATGGATCTACTCTTAGATATGCCTATATTCACTTAACAAACAAGTTAAAGAGCACCGCTCTGATACCAATTAAAAGTCCATTAATAATCTAGAAGAGGGGTTGAATAGATTATTACTGGTTAAAAAATTGTCTTAGGCCTTTTTGAATTTTTAGCAAATTAATTAATAGTGTCAGAGATTAATATGCAGAGTTAGAAAAATTCAATCACACAATGCACATAGATTTATCTGGCTCACAATATACAGCTCGGGTATATTGCTACGTCCAGTCTCAAGCTCCTCTCCAGGGCTTGAGATCATATTACTCCCAGGTAATAAATGCTCCTTCACTAGGTGGAGAAACCTTTACAAAGTTTTATAGATCAACTTACAACTCTTCATAACTAACTATCTTGGATAGCAAACTCCTAGCTCCTTCCTCAAGCTTAGTTGAACCTTGTTTTAGAGCTCAGAACTATTCTATAACCTGGTCTTGAAACAAAAATCTCTTCCTCACCTCACAAGTTCACTAGAGACCCAACTCCCGACTGACCTCTCTAAGACTCTGGTCTTGGTCAAAAATTTGTTGTCTTTCTCACAGATATAAAATAAACTGACTCTACCCTTTTCCTTTTACAACAAGATAGTTTTGAATATGCTTCTTAAAGTAAGCAGATAAAGTTTAGTACAGGTTTATAAAAGTTCAGATAACTTTTATAGTAGACGCTTCTCAGATAAGTAGATATGCAATTTAAGGTCAAGTATAAAAGTTCAAGACTTTTATGTGAGATGCTTCAAATAAGCAGATAGATAATTTATGATCAAATATAAAAGTTCAAGACTTTTATGTGAAATGCTTCAGATAAGCAGATAAGTAAATTGAAGTAGTTTAATAAAGAATTTATTCTCTTTTGATAAATAATATTTTTCTATGGATTAAATAGTTCTAGAAAAGATTCTTCTTTATAAAGAGTGTGTTTCTATGGTTTTGAAAAGATATAACTTTGATTTTAGAAAACCAAATGAAATCACTTATAATGTAACAAATATTTTTGTAAATGAAATAGGATACTTGTTATGACAGTTTATCAAATATAATATATTTATCAAATAAATAGTATTTGAAGGAATTGTTTCACCCATATATATATTATATTATATTTGATCTATGTTGTGAAAATTTGCCCACTCGGGATTTAAAGACCGTTTCGGAGACTTATCAGTAACATCCGAATTATCCGGTATCTAAGTACTGACCAAATATATTTTTCACAATCTGATAATTATATAAATATTTTTCAATACTTATATAATTTATCAATATTAATAAAAAGTTTACTTAGGATTTAAAGACCGTTTCAGAGATTTTCATATCAATGACATCCGAATAATACCGGAATCTAAGTACAAAACTTTTTATAATATTTAATAGATTAAATATATATATATATATATATATATATATATATAAATGTGTATCACAATGATAAATTTTCACCCACTTATATATATTATATTATAGTTAATCTATGTTGTGAATAATTTGGCCACTCAGGATTTAAAGACCGTTTCGGAGACTTTTAGGAAAGTAACATCCCGATTATCCGGTATCTAAGTTCTTACCAAATTGTTTGTTTCACAATATGATAATTATATAAATATTTTTCAATACTTATATAATGTATCAATATTGATAAAAAGCCACTTAGGATTTAAAGACCGTTTCGGAGAGTTTCATATCAATGACATACGAATTATCCGGTATCTAAGTGCAGACTTTTTATAATATTTAATATATTAAGTATAAATATATATATATATATATATATAATTGTGTATAACAATTTATCTTCAATATATCTATATATATAAGCAGTTTATGAGATAATATAAATGTAAAAATTTAATGACTTATCTCAACTACTTTGACCAATTTAATCTTCTTTCAAGGAATAGAACTTTGAAGTAGAAGATTTAGAGAAAGTTTTTTCAGAGAGATTATGTAGGCAAGGAGATATAGCTTTTCTTTGCTTTTGAATTGGTAAGTTTATATATAATGAATGAAAAGCCTCCTATTTATAGGATTTTGAAGTTGAAGGCAAAATAGTAATTTTCAAAATCTGAGTTTTGAATCAAAGGTTCAGATTGCATGATAAAAATTTAATGGTTTGGATGAAGGGAGGAGCACATGGATTGAAGTAAGAAATTTCCTACTGACCATTATTTGAAAAGGTTTGCATGCAATTCTTTCAAAAAAGTAGGCAGGCCTTTTACAAAATTAAAAACCATGCAAGCTTTTCAAATATAAAGGGTAAAACGATAATTAATAGCTCAGGAATTCAAATAAGAATGTAGTGAACAAAATAAATATCAATGGCTTCCAAATCTATTCTGTGAAGGTAAATAAGAACCACTACGGGTCGAGAAGTTATTAAAGGATTCAAAGGTTTCAATAATTTCAAGTGAATAAATAGATATCATTGAGTGTCACTGTGGACAAAGAATTAATAGAAGAATCCAATGGATTCAAAGTTGTAAGTTAATAAATACTGGATACTGAGTGATCGTTAAGGACCACGAACTTCTACTAGAATCACCAAAAATATTTATGGTAACCCAAACAAGTACAAATAGGGGATCAGCCTACCGTACCTGGTGTTATGCATAACATACCTACTGTTGTCGGCATCCCGACTATATAGTTTCTCCTTTTTAGGAGGGTTGTTCATCTTAGTCAATTTATAAGAGTCCGCACTAAAGCAATTGGTGTAGATCGCTTTCTAATTCATGATATTGGTCTAGCCGAATCAAATGGCGTAGACCATTTCAACAATGTATATAAGAACAATTTATAAGTTCAATACTCGCAACATAATTCAAAGAATATAATCGTGATTTAAATCAAGCTATGAAATAGTACTTTATAAGGCAAGAATTATTCTAGCACTTATTTACTCGTACGATCAATAATAGTACAAGCTCAAGTACGTGCTCAATAAAGAGTATGGTTCGAATACTTGTTCAATAAAAGTAGTAGTCCGGATACTTGTATTCAATATATAAATCAAATGAAGTTATGAAACTTGCATACAAGATCCATTGCATAAAGTAAATGCATGGGTTAGGATACTTGCATAATATTCAAAGTTGTGTAAGATAGAGAACTTGCACAATATACGAGATTATGTAAGTTAAGGAACTTGCATTCAATATAAAATTAAATGAATTTAGGAAACTTGCTTACAAGATCCATTGCATAAAGTAAATGCAAGGGTTATGATACTTGCACAATATTCAAAGTTGTGTAAGATAGAGAACTTGCACAATATACGAGATTATGTAAGTTATGGAACTTGCATTCAATATAAAATCAAATGAAGTTAGGAAACTTGCTCAATAAAAAGTAGGGTAAGAACTTGCCTTAAGCGTAGTTTACCAAAGTATATCTTATCAACACTTCAACGGACTAAGATATCCTATTTGTAATATAGTCACACACACATATATATATATATATATATATATATATATATATTAGTTACACAGTTTGAAACATACGTTATATAGCCAACACATATGTTAAGTCTTATCCTTGCTATACAATCATACCACGTATAGTATCATAACTCTCAATTGATATCGTCTTTACTATCTTTAGGATTTTTTTTACAAGTTAAACATCTTCATATTATCTTATCATTATATAAATACCAATAAGTATCAAACAGACTCTGTTCAAGAGATTAGAGTAGCATTATAAACAAACTGACAGAATCAGAAACAAGCAGAATGTCCAGACCAGATTTTAGCCTGGCTCAGCTGCTCTCTAGTTAGGCTTAGGGACGGCGCAGCTGCGTTGTCCCTTGGCCAGACCAGAGTTGGGCTTTGCTTTTCTGTTTCTATCCCAGTCATAAGCATACATTACCACATAGTATATACACATGTTAAATGCATGCTTACATAATCTTTCCAAATTCACTTACATGTTATAGTTCTAGATTGGTATTTCTAATGACTTAAGGCCAAATAAGGTCATGAATCACAAGTGTTACAATGTTCACCATGTACACATATGAGATAGTCATGAAATCAGTTTAGTATGCATGCTCTCAAAGACTTTCATCATATGCACATATTTAGTCTTGTTCATCCTTTGAAAATTTGTATGAATCACGTTTAAACGATCTTATGTCATGTCATACTAGATGGATACACATAGCACGTACACATGGTAAAGGTCTTTCATGCTTTTATAATTATCCTACGTCCACCTTAACATGCTAGGATTCTCGTTTAGGATTTCTATTGAGTTACAGTCAATTGAGGACACGAAATCACAAGGTTTCTATGTTTACCATATAAACCTACGAGGTAGTCATATAATTTGTAATATGCATGCTTGTATGTATTCGATTCACTTACGCATAGCTAATATCGTTTATAACTTTTAAAACATGTCTAGTCTCATGCTTGGCTTAACTTTCATTGTTTCTAACAAAATGTGTGTACATATAGGCTAGCTTAATGATATAAGAGTACTAGCATGCACGACCAAAAATATCAGAACATTGTTACACCATGTTCATATAACTTAGTTTGCAAAAAGTCCGAGTTTACTCTTGAAATCATTTTAACGTAATCCATGCCTTCTAGTGTATACTCCACACATTAGACTCACATTTCATGCATAGCTAGATCATACAAACATGCTCAAAAAGTCAGAATATAAACATCATGCGTATATGTCAAGGTCCATTTTCAAAACTATATTTAGTAAATGTATACTAACGAAGTCAAGAACGTTCATGCTAGGTCAAAGAGTATATATCCACATATTAAACCTATACTCATGCATGTTAAAGTGATATCCATAAGTTAGGACTTATCAGATTGTAACAGAAGTTTAAGTTTCTGGCTGGTGCCTGGCGTAGCTGCGCTGCCCCGGGACAGGCTCAGAACAACCGGCGCAGCTGCGCCATTTTGAACTGCAGGGAGAGTGCAGCTGCGCCATACCGTAGACAGTCCAGAATGGCTTCTGCAACGGTAGAATACAAACCCAAACACAAAATTTTCTTATGAAACATGCTCATTTCAAATCACATTGCATTCCTAACATGTTTACTAGCGTAGATAGCAACTAACAATCAATTCTCAATCCAATTAACATAGAATTCATGTATAATCAAGAATTTAGAATTTTTAAGAAATGAAGAACAAGGAGAGTATACCTCTGCTAAAACAGTGAGCTAAGTTTGCTAAAGGCTTCCTCAATTCACAGACTTCTCACCACTGATATACTTACTCTCTATTCTCACTTAATCAGAAATTCAGCAATTGAAAAGAAGAAGCAGAGAGCTTTATTTATAGAGACTCTATTAAACATACATTGACTTTCTACACCATTTCAAACTAACGGGAAGAACAAGAACATGATGGTTAAGAGAGAGTAGTTGGTGTAGTAGTTGAATCACTATTTGAGCCACTCCCCATATCATGATTGGCTAGAATGTTGAGGATTGATTTTTCAAGCAATAGGCTTTAGCCTTAAAGTTATTCTCGTGAATGAGAAAAGGATACTTAATTTGGGACAAGCTCTTTATTCTCAGCAACTTGCAAGTTGGAATGAAATAATCTCCTATACTATAGGTTTATATATATATATATCCACATAACATACTTAGGTTACTATGCATATAATATACCTTGGTTTTAAATTCATTTGGGTGTACACATAGATTTTAATGAGATAACATTATTACATAATAGCAAGTTGAGGGTATATATCAATACGCATAATATAATCCATGTACATTGTGTTAATACTGAATATAATCTAATTGAGTATTATCTATCCACATCATTATAAAATTTATTACTTCAATTATATTAAATTATTGAAATAATCATTAAGTAACAATTGTTTATTTAGTTTATTATAATATTCATGAGGTACACACACATTTTGTCACATAAATAATATTTTACTTAATTCACATAATTCATTTAATCATAATATATAGTTCTTATATATTATATAGTTACATTAAAGTGTCACACTACACTTTATATAATATAGATGTAACTACTATATATTATATGTTTAATCAGCACACATCCTTGCACATAGTAATTAATCGAACAAGCATTAATCTATTATATAAATTAATTATTTATTCATTAATCTACTATCATTCATAGTAACAATAACAATAAAATATTAATTATTCATTTACTCAATAATATTTTATTACTCATAATAGCAATCAGTATAATATTAATTAATTATTCACTTATTAATTCCTTCATCCTTTAATTAATTAAATTATTATCATTTCCATTCTCATGCCACACAAAGCATTCTACGAGTTCATCGTAATTCTCCATATTTTCTTAATTATCATAAATTCAATTTGAAATTAATTGAATTACTCATCTTATAACACATAAACATTTATATTCAAATAAATATTCATTTTCTTATTATATCAATATTAATATTTATTCATGAAATTCACGGTTCTTACACCAATCATCTGTAAATCCTACAAGTCCTTCATCCCAGAAATTCGGAGAAGTCCGACGCATGAGAACATTTACACCCCTAGGGGACTCGCTAGAAAACATACTGAAGCTTTTGACAGCATAGAAGAAAATCACTCAGCTCCTTCCCCCAACCAATCCAAATGGGAAGCAATTTGACCTAAGTAAGAAATTTTCATACTATTCTGGGGCTCCAAGACATGATACTCAAGAATGTTGGTCTCTAAAACACATGACTCAGGACATAATAGACAGCAGTGAAATTGTTGTGACAATAATTGAGCAATTACATGTTCATGCCAATCATTTGCCTCAACATAATGAGGAAGGAGTGAATATGATCAGTATGGGGAATGGAGAAGGTTCTAAATACCTCAAAAAGATTGGAGAGTCGTCTCAACCAAATAAAGTTGACTCCGCTATGTGGGGTTATTCGGAAGGACGTTCTTCGATAGAGCGTGAAATAAAATCCATCAAAAAGCAGATTGAGCAATTGGCAGAGCTCATAGTATATCAGCATCAAGTCACTAGGCAACTGATAAGCCATATAGACCAAAACCAAACAAGCATGCCTCCACCAAGAATCCTCCTAGTTGTAAAGAGGAATCATTTTCGTTTCCAAGAACATGAAACATGGGCGGATAAAGTTGCAATGGAAGCAAGATTCCAAGCCCGCAAAGAGTTTGCGGCCAAAAGCAAGTTCACTCATTTGAACCAATCTAGGGAGGAGATTCTATAGATGTTGATCAATGAAGGAAAGGCCACATAACTTTTACCACCAATAGATCCTCAATCGAAGAGGTTTGATGCTACTTGTAGACACTCAAAATTTTGCATTCCTTATGTTACTAACCATGCAGGAGGGAAAACAGTCTTTTATATTTCGAAGAAGACCCTGGAAGTCTACAATCACAATCAAACCCCCAGAGACAGCCCCAGGAAAAATAAAATCAACCTCAGAGATAACCCTAAGGACAGATAGAAGTAAACAGCAGTCAAACCTCGAATATAACCCTGAGGGAAGACAGTTGTAGCTGCATCAAGTCCAGAGACAACCCCCGAAAGGTTAAAAGGGTAATTTTTCCAACTCTAAATCAATACTAATCAAACCACTATGAATAAGGTCTTATAGAGCCGTCACAACAATCTCGAATGCAAACTGCGCCAGACAGCTCAACGGGCTGACTGTGAAGACTTGAAGATCTGGTCATGGAACCATCTTCCCGGATTCAGAAAAGGTCAAGCCCTATGTCATTGCATAGCTCTCGGAAAGAGCTTTCTGGAAAGGTATGGCACACCTCCATAGGATTCCCGAATTGCAAGTTATAAAGGTTTAAAGCAGACTGCACGTTGATCGAGATGCACGTACTTCGAGGTAGTGGGGCCCATATATACCCCATCCCCCTTTAGCTTCTAAGAGAATGAAGAGGCAGAGAGGAAGGAAAAGAGAGAGATAAATGGGCCAGGAGGGAGAAAAGGAGCTCAAATATTACTCCGATCTTTGTAAAACTTCTTTGTAAACACTCTTATACATATATACTACAACATATCAGATTTTAACCGATGGAAACTGAGTTTTGAGGTGCCGAAAGTCGTTCGATAGCCATTCTCGTGCCATACTGTAAGATTTTGTCAGATCTGCTCTCTTCGCTTGCTCTAATATATATATAAGTGCTATATATATATAGTTAGTAGTTGATATTGGTCAGATCTGCCTTTTTAACCGTTTATTTCATGTATATAGTTAATATCTATGCTTTATTGACTAGATTTGTACCAGATCTAGCCAGATCTAGCTTTTAACTAGTTCAAAAGTTGTAAAACTTGAACCTGGAAGCTAGAATGGCTACGATCTGTACAGATATAGTTTTTTTTCTAGTTTTTTGTAAATATTTAGCAACCACGTGACCCTAGATCTGTATCTAGAGGAAATTGGAAGCTACTCGCTTACGAGGATTTAACTGATGAATCCTTCGTCCAACGATATCTAGAATAGATATGCATGTTATTGCAATATATTCGTTATGTAGGCTGTTTATGTGATATCCTGTGAGCCTAGGATCTACAGGATCTACGATTCAATCATTGGATCTAGATCCGGTTCCCGTGATGGACTTTTTTGAGTTGTACAGTTAGCTTGCAAATCTTTTTACTTGTAAATCCAGGGCCTTAAAACGGTTATACGGGTTTAAGGCCCCCGAAATAGAGAAAATTGTGGTTTGTAGTGCTCGGGCATACTTCGATGGTTTTTATGCCCATAAGAAGCCCGACACTTATATAATATATATATATATATATATATATATATATATATATTGTCAAAGATGCTTCGCATCTTAAAAAAATCAAATAAAGCTGAATATGGAATAAAATGGAAGTATCAAAGAGCTTCAATTCCTATGAGAGCGAAAGAGTTTGAAAACCTCTTTTCAAAACATCACTTTCATATGATTGCTTAAAATAAATCTTTTAATAAATCAAACCCTTCGTATATAGATCCAACGAAGCACAACACTACTTTTAAATAAAGCACTTCGAGCACCTTTATTTGCATCACATACACACACACAAACACACTTCACATGTTTAGGGAATGAAAAGACGCGGTAACCGTGTTTTACGGAAGTCAAGGGGTGCCTAACACCTTCCCCTCGCTTAAGCAAGCCCCCGAACTCTATGAATCTCGGGTTCCAGACCAAATTAAACGGAGTCACCTATTGGGCCATATTGCAAAACCTTTTAAACTCCAGTAGAGTTGGTACAACCATTTAAACTCATACCAACTTGCGGCTCTGTCTAATTCGGCACAATCATTAAAATCAAATCTTTTCAAATCGTCGACATTGTATGTCGGGTTTTCCTTAAATCTCACCTTTTAAGCAAAATAACTTAAATCACATAGCGGAATACAAAGGGTAAGAACCAAACACAGGAATTGAATTTTCCCGACGTCGACAGGTGGCAACTTTGTTGGGGATAGTAGAGGGCTTAAGCCGTATTTCAATCTTTTCAATTCCATTTTTTATCTGCATGTGTGTGAATGGTGTCTTTACATTGAATAGATGTGAATGAATGCTTTATTTACATCGCTTTATATTAGTGCTTTAGAGAATGTCATCATATTGCATACGATGAATATATGTTGTGTGATTCCTCTATTAGAAGGCGAACCCGTCGGTGGCTGATTACTGGACTCAAGAGAAAAATAATCCCGCGAGGCTCAGGAAAGGCATCACTCACATCCGCTCCAATTGAAAGATCAGATTAACTTCTCAACTAGTAGATTGCGATGATCTAACCTTCATTCTGAAAAACCCGTGAGAGTAAACCTAAGATAGGACAGCCTCTAATAAACCAAACGCAAAGGGAAGTCTCTTCATGCCTTCCCTCTTTCAAATACATGTCCACTTTAAATCCTGTCAAATATTAAATGTTGTAAATATTAATTCTTTTTAAATCCATTGTCAAATATAAAATCCTGTCATCAAAAAAACTGACCTCTGTTTTGCAGGAAAACATTAAAAACCCCTAAAAATTGACACATTGCATAGCATGCATCCTGTTAATATTTATCAAAACTAAGCTACCTACTTTTATTGTAGGCAGGATTGGTCCTATTACCAGATCCAAATCTAAAAAGGCACAAAGGCTATCCACTAACATGGATGAAAGTACCCAACAAGGGTCAGGTTTTGTGTCTCGAGAAGAGTTCAAAGGACTTAGAAATCAAATAGCATAATTTGTTATCTTCCTGAACGAGCAGAGTAGAAATACTCAGGATCAGCAGATACCCACTCAAACTGAGTCCTCTGCATTAGGTGGCAGTCAGGTTACTGACAAAAAGAAGGAAGCATAGATACTTGAACCTCAATTCAATAAAAAAACCAACAAAACTTCTGAAATCACCAATCTCAAGGAAGATCAAGAAACTTATGATATCCGAAAGAAAGTCCAATGAATGGAAGAAACCATCCGGTCAATCAAAGGGACTAGAGCATATGGAAGTGTTAACTACTCAGATCTCTGCATCTTTCCCGAGGCCCGTTATCTAGACAAGTTCCAGATCCTGGATTTTGAAAAGTACGATGGATTGGGAGATCCTTACACTCATTTGAAAGTATACATTGGAGAAATTGGATCCTATGCCGAGGACGAGAAGCTGAGAATGCATTTGTTTCAGAAAAGCCTGATCGGAGAAGCCAGAGCCTTATATGTTTGACTGGATAACTCCAAAATTCATAGTTGGGAAGAGCTATCTCATGCCTTCCTAAATCAATACAGCTTCCAATCATAAATAGCTCCAGATAGATATCAAATTACTAAGGTTAAAAAAGAAGAACAACGAGTCATTCCGAGAATACGCCCAAAGGTGGAGACGGATGGCAGCACAAGTCATTCCACCAATGATAAAAACTGAGATGGTAATGACATTCATTGAAATACAGGAAGATCCATTATATGAAAGGGTCCTAGCAGGCATAGGGAAACCATTCTCAGAGATGATTAAACATGGAGAAATGACTGAGATGGGATTGAAGTCTAGAAAGATTAAAAACCTAACTGCTTTGGAAGTCGTGGCTGAGCACATTCAGACCAAAAATTATGGGAATAATCCTCGAAGAGTTCATAAGAAGAGCGAAGAAGATGTATCCTTGATATTCTAAGGTCAAACTTAGAGACGTAATCAAAACCTGCCCATTCAGAGAAAAAATTATTCCCCTTTCCAGACATCTATACAATCTTCAAATCCTCCGTTTCAAAGAGCCGGAGAGTTTAAACGTCGAAGAACATTTACATCCTTGAGGGGCTCACTTGAGAATATACTAAAACTTCTGACAACACAGAAGAAAATTTCTCAGCTCCTTCCCCCAGCCAATCTAAGTGGGAAGAATTTTGACATAAGTAAAAAATGTGCTTACCATTCTGGGGCTCCTAGCCATGATACCCAAAAATGTTGGTCTCTAAAGCACAAGATCTACGATATGATAGATAGTGGTGAAATTGTGGTGATAGCACCAGAGCAGCCATATGTTCAAGATAACCGTTTCCCTCAACACAATGAGGAGGGAGTCAACATGATCAGTATAGGGATCGGAGAAGGTTCTAAATATCTTAAATACATAAGGGACTCTTCCCAAGGAAACTAGGATAGCTTTGATAAATGGGGGTATGCAGAAGTTCGGTCTATGATAGAACAAGAAATGAAGTCTATTAAGGAACGTATTGGTTAATTGGTAGAACTGATGGTATACCAACACCAAGTAACTCGACAGTTGATAACTCAGGTCAGCCAGTGGAAAAAAAAATCCTCCTATGCCTAAAATTGTTCCAATTGCGAAGAAGGATCATTATTGGCTCCATGAACATGAAACCTGGGCATACAAAATTGCAAGGGAAGAAAGATTTCGAGGTAATAGAGAGTTTCCCTTTAAAACAAAGTTCAATTCTTTGAATCAGCCTATGGAGGAAATTCTCCAGATGTTGATAAACGAGGGAAAAGTAACAGAGCTGTTACCCCCAGTGGACCCTCTATCAAAGAAATTCAACGCTTCTAAAATATGTCAATATCATTCCAACACTCCTGGTCATGATACAGAAGAATGTTGGGGACTTCGCCACTTAATTTAGAACCTGATTGAAAGTGATGAACTTCTAAAAGTAAGTTAGGATAATGTTTTTCCTGATAAAGAACTGATATTTCCTCCCATGGCATGGAGTTTGAAAGAAATTATGGCGGTCATTTCATGTGAGAAGGACATAGTTGTAGTACCCCTAATAATTCAAGGAAAGGGAGATAAAGGAGGAAAGAATCCTATGAAAGTGGCTGCACCAGAACCCCTAATGTTGCCATTCAGACCACAATATCCCTTAATTAGTCTGAAAAGAGTCCCATAGAAATATAGGGAGAATAAGGGATCTACATTGAATCACGTTGTTGTTATATTAAAGGAAAACCTGTTGTATCTACCTCTGTGTGTGATAAAACCAATCATTAAAACCACGGGGAGAGTGCCCGAGGAGAAAATTGAAGAACTCCTTAGCAAAATGGGGCATAATTAAGCCAAGGTGGTGCAAAGATTAAAAAAGGCACCCCGACAGATATCTATTCTAGATTTAGTATTCTTTTCGGAAGATCATCGTAAAATCTTAATGCGAGTAGTGGAAGAAGCGCATTTTCCAAAGGCTGTGGATATAGAAAAGTTCCATCACTTGATAGATCACATCTTCAACAGTAATGTGATATCTTTTACTGATGATGACATACCTGCAAAAGGGACTGGTCATTGCAAGTCATTACATATAGCAGTGATATCCTCTGCATATGTGATGAGTAGGTTTTATAACTACGAATTGGATACCATTTAGGCTTAATTCTTTTTTAACTTTAAGTATTTTTAGTGTCATTTCACTTGTTTTTGTGTTTATGTCGTAGAAAACGGCTTCGGAGGGTCAAAACATGAAAAATGGAGCTTAATGGTATTTTTGTAATTTCTTGAACTGTTCATGCGCCGGGGCTAAGTTTCCTTGTGTAAAAACTGCGTCGACGAAAAGTTATCGAGAAGAAAAAAAGTTTTCAGAAGTTGAGTATAAAAAGGATTTGTTTGGGTTGATGGCTGGAAGGACTTGAAGGAGGACAAAAAGACACATTAAGAGAGATATAAAAAGAGGAGTATGCACAAGGTTTAGGAGTTCATTCCATTAGATTAGATTATATTAGATAAAACCCTAGTTTAGATTAAAGTTGAAGATTAAAGCAATTGAAGATCATTGGAGATTCAGATTGGAAGCAAGGAAATTCATATTTGCTTACCTCAAACCCTAAATTCTCTTTTTATCTCTTTGTATCTTTCAATGTTTATTCAATTGTAGATTATAGATTTTACTTCAATCATGACCTAATTTCTATTTTGAGATTATAATGGATCTTATTGAGTAGTCTATTTCGATATGCTTCCTTGTTAGCCTTATTTATTGTTATTAGATTATATATTATGATTTGTGATTAACTGCTTAATTGATTTGCCATCAATTACCATGATAACTTATATAAAATTGAGAAATGGGTTATAGATTTAGATCTGATCATAATAACATGTGTTTGTGATTTCTACATGGAGATGGAAATCATGATTCGTGCCTAGGATATAGATATACCTATGCACCATATGTAATCTGTTGAGAACTTGTGCTTCAACCCTCTTTAATTGTAATTCACATAGAGATATAGTGGGTTAGTTAATTAGGGTGTTTTTCTTAATTCTATCATATGTGAATTTAAGTTGATATGGGTATGGTACATCGAGAGATGGTTATATTTTACCTTCGTGTTCTTGATTAACAATCCGAGATAATTAATTTGATTTAATGGAAAGTGTATTTATTTAAATGAAACAATAGGTGAAATTGTAGTCTCAAGTCTTCAAATTCTAGTTCAGTCTAAAGGTAGTTAGAATTAGTTTAATTACATATTGTTAATACTAAATCATTTATTTTATTAAGTTTAAGTTGGTTACGGGTTAGTACATGGTGATTTTTATTTAAAAATTCCTCGTTGGAACGATACTCTACTTTCACTTTATTACTTGTTGACCGTGTATACTTGCACGCATATATTGATTATGAAAACGACCAAAAAAATTTTGGCGCCGTTACCGGGGAATTAGTTTAATATTTTTTTTCAATATTAATTTCAATCAAATTAGTCTTAATTTAAACATTTTTTTATTTTAATTCTATTCCTATTTTTCTCTCTTATTAGGTATCATGGCTGAATTCAATTATCAATGGCCATATTCGAGCATGCCTCAGCCAAGGGACACATGGATTAATGGACTCAATGTAATTTATGCATTATCAGCACAACTTGAGACACTTTCGAAGAGGTTGGACGCTTGTGTAACTCAATGTATTCGAAGGATAGCAGTAGTTTGTAATTATTGTGCTGGTGATCATCCGAGTCATCAATGCACCTTCAGTTTCGGGCCGATACATTATGGTGGTGACTAACTCAACCAATAAGCATATCCCAACAATTATCATCAAGGTTGGGGGTATCACCTAGATTTTTCAGGGAGCTATAATCATCAAGAGCAATTATATGCTCCATGTCCAACATATTCACCGGAATTCTCATGTCCGCCTCCACTGCAACAAGAAGAAAATTTGAGATTGGAGGAATTATTGTCCAAGTTCATAGCGTCGAATGAGGATAGAATGATTAATCAAGAGATGTCAATTAGAAATATTGAGAACCAGATAGAGCAAATGTTCAAAGCCTCAAACAACTTTCCTCAAAACACTTGGCCATAACACACTTGGCTTTATGACATGGATTCTGAGACTGATGAAGTGCTTGAACTAAATCTGCAACTGGATGTGCCAAATGATCTAGATATTGAGAGAGCGGAGACAAGTGGGGATAAGGAAAAAAAGGTCGGCGAAGAGTTATCTGTGAGTTCCAACGATGTAGAGCCAATTTTGTTAGTTCCCCACGTGCCCTCTCCACCAAAATTCAAGGGTTTGGTCAGATTTGCAATCCCATGCACACTTGGTAGTCATGTCACTGAAAAAGCTCTTTGTGACATAGGAGTGATTGAAACTTTGGAGCCATAATGGGATGTTTGCTCCATTTCAGTGTGAACAAAACAGATACAAACGCGTGCAAGTATACACGGTCAACAAGTAATATATGATAAGTAAAGATCGTTTCCATAGAGAAAAGCAATTATGTTTAAACTATCATGCAACAACTTTATAGCTATTTTCAGCTGCTCAAACGAGTATCAAAGTGTGAATTACTTATTAGAATGATTATAAACTAAAATTAACTAAATAACAGATTATTGACTCAAATTGGAGAAATATAGGATCCTAACTTCACTTATTACATTATTTAAAACATACACCTCTTATTAAACATAATTAATTACTTAGGATTGATAGTCGAGAGCACGAAGTTGAGAAATGGCTATCTTTCGATATACCAAGTCCATATCACATAAAATCCACAAAAGATATAGAATTCATGTGAACACCAATATTACCTAACTCACTATATGCCTATGTGACTTACAAGTAATATCAATTTAAGTACAAGCTTTCAATTGACTACATATGGTAAGCCGATATATGTCTATCTGGATTATAAATCACAAAATTCATCACATGCAAATTTCACGAACATATGCTAGCATGGCCAAATCTAAGTTTATACTTCATCTTTTAATTTCATATAAACTATGAAGGTAGATGGTGATCAAGCATCTAAACATTAAATACCACCATACCAGTCAATCCATACACAATCAATTACATATAACAATGAGGCATAATAATCTGAACTAAACAATAAGATCCATTAGAATCCCATGATGGTGGTTAGTTCATCTCTGAACTAATAACCATTATGGGATTTGATCTAAACATAGAAAATATAAAATGAGAGCAAAGGGATAAAGAGATGATGAGAATGCAAATATGATATTCCTCTGTCCACAATAAGATTTCAAGTTCAGTTCAGATCATAATCAATCTAATTATAAACCCTAGAATCAAAATCTACTTAGAACTAAAAGAGAGAAGAAGTGAAGCTCCCCAAACCCTCTCTAGCTCTCCAACCCTAAAAATAGCAATTAAAACTGTATAATAAAAACTGAATATCTCGTCCTTTGCAAATTACACCCATATATGGAAAATACGCTCAGCAGAAATGATTAAATGAAAAGTCAATAAATTTCCAGTCTTGATTGGCGCGGCCGTGTGACCATGTAGTTCATTTGGGGCGCGGACGCGCGGTTCTTCAGAAATCCAGAATAACTGCATCCTGGCGTGGGTGCTTCTTCTTCAAACTGGCACGGCAGCGCGATGCTGTGGTTTCTGCTGGTGCTTTCTAGTGCATTGCTGATCTTTTCTGCTTTGTTGCTACTTCCTTTTGCCTTTACTTGCCTTCACTCCCTACTGAATTGAGGCCATTTGCACAGGCCATAAACTGTCTCCTCTTGCCAAGTCCACCTTTGGTTCACCAAAAACTTTCAATCTTGCCTTCCCACCATTTCCATGCCAAAACAATGCCATTCCATGCCATTCTTTTGCCAAATGAGTTTCCATAGTAAAACCTATAAAACAAAGATAAAACATATCAAAAGACACTAAAATGCTTGAGATTAAGCCATAATCCTAGCATGTTGATAGCCAATAAGTAGGTATAAAACCTACTTATCAAATACCCCCAAACTTGAACTATTGCTTGCCCTCAAGTAACAAACACAAATGTAACTACATGCTATGCAATTATACTAACATGAAAATGAATCCCAAAATTTCAGCTATGCTATGAATTCCAATAAGATGTGCCTCAGAGAAATAACAAGAACTATGAACAAAGAATCAACCCAAGCTACAGTCATAAAGTCATACAATCCGGAAATCACAACATGTTGCTAAGATGTAGTGTGTGTGTGCTATATCACAAATAAGCTTGATAAAGGCGAAGATTCCACATGCTATACTTCTAAGGAAGGAAAACTGAGATTTTAAGTCAAGAATTTTTCATATATATGAAACAACGACCAATCCAAAACATCGATACAAGCTAAGGTTCAACAAGGGTTTATTATGATTTTATTCACACATGAGGGCGATATTCGCACTTTCCCGTGGTTACACCCGACTGTGCAATGCGAAGCCCTCTTAGGCTTTTCAATGATACCTATTTATCGAGCTTTCGACCAATGACTCCCAAACCATAAAGGCCTTAGGGCGCTGGGTGTAGAGACAATCCTCGAGGGCTTACTTGCTCGAGTATCAAAGGCTACAAGACTTAGCTAGCCAAGGTGCTTATTCTATTTTTTTCTTCTTTTTTCTTAATTTATTTTATTTTCTTTTTCTTTTTAGCATGCATACCCAATGTTTTCCCCCAAACTTGCATTTCTATGTCATTAAGGCCATTATTCATTTTCTCACACAATTCTATCATTAAAATAAAATTTTCCCCTCAGAAAACAAGCATGTGCTAATCTAACCAACAAGCAAATAATAACAATACCGTGCTATCCCGTAATATCAAAGTAACAGGTATAGACTACATCATGTATGAAGTTATAACTAAGCTTAAACTATCCACTGAGTTTAACAATCTATCATATTTCAATATCATCATCGGCCATACTGGAATTCAACAGGCTAAAAACATGGGATTATGCTATGCAATGCAACTAAACACATACTATCTACACAACAAAAATAAAATAGAAAAATATTTCATGCAAAATTTAACTAACAAAAAATTAAAATGCTGCTACTATGCAACCTAAACATGCAATAAACTATATGTGACTACTACTAACTACACCCTATACCCCCAAACTTAAAATTTTCAATGTCCGCATTGGAAGTAAAGGGTAAGGAAACTCCCCTAATTATTGGCATGGCCACCCTCCTCGGGTGGCGAATCTGGCGATGGATACGGCATGGCAGAACCAAAGATAGACCACTCCACAAGCGTTCCCTACTGTACGAAAGCTTCACCCAAGGCTCGGGCCAGACCATCCGCAAAAGCGGTGAAGTTGCCATGCAGAGCCTCCATCCTCCTCTCCAATCGCCTCATCTGGCGATCCTGCGGCCCTATACTGGCGGTGGAAGGACCGGCTACTGCTGCTGGCTACGGTGGGGGAACTGGTGGAGTAGTCGGTAGGATGAAATCTTTGCCCCGCGGATGTGCCATGCTACCAGCCCAATCTTCAAACTTCTTAATTATGGCATGATTTATGTCCCCGCTCTGCGTTTGGATCTGCTCGTCTTCCCACTCAAGGCCTGCCTCAAAACAGAGATGAACCACCACTGATGCGTGTGGAATTCCCCCAGTGGTACTGCCTCGCATGAAGCGTAACATGTTTTGATGGAGCAAATGTCCGACATCGATGTTTTTCCCAGTAATGATCCCCCACAGAATAATGGCCCTCTCGGCCGTAATTTCGTGCTGGTTAGTGGATAGCATCATATTGGAGCACAATAAAAGATTCCGTGCCTTGGCATATTTATTCAGAGTGGAGGCGGGGAAATTGGTAGGCTTATTTGTGCCCTGCCTATACTTCCACTTCGTTCCTGGCACGCACAAATCAGTGAGCAACTGGTCTAGGTCAGTTTCAAAACACTCCACCTTAAATAAATTTACTTGGTCAGCCGGGATTGAAGGCACGCTTAAAACCTCACGTATCATTGACGGACGATAATTAACGTTTCTACCCCGAACGAAAGAGAAGCCACCCTGTGTCACCTTGGCGTTAACATAGAATTCACGAACAATGGCCAACGGGATAGGTAATGGTGTTGCACAAACTCCTTGCCAACTCCTCTTTATGATTATGGCATGCATTTGGCCATCTTCCCTCGTCAGGTTTCAGTCCCCACACCTTTACAAAAGACTTGGCTGCGATCCGATAATACAAAAGTTATGCCTCAAGGCTGATGAACCTAGTCAAATCCACAGTGTCTTTGCCCTGGCTACTCTGAGCGGATAAACCGGGAGTGGCAGAGCGTGCTCAATTTGGACCCATTATAATCTGTAGAAAATTAGTCTTGCAAACCCTAGATGATGATTGTTGAAGAATAACCCCAAACTTGTACCTCTGTAAATTGATTTGAACAAACCCTAACTTCTGAATCCGAAGAACAACCCCAAACTAGTCTCTGAAATTGCTCTATATCACACCCTAGGTTGTGAACTGGAGATTGGAGAAGGATATGATGTAGTGGCTTGTATATAGAATTGAAGAGAAGAAGAGATTGTGTATGAGAAGGAGAAGGTGGTTTGTGTATTTGATTAGGGCTAGGTTTGTAGAGAATAGGTTTGTGAGAAGGAGAGTTTGTATAGGAGAGGGGTTATATGCTGATAGAGAGAGTGTGTGTGTTTGTGTATTTGAGAGTAGGGGTCGATCAAAATAGATAAAGAGTTAGGGCTGGAGACGAATTTTTAAAACTGTAATCAGGCAGTTTGATGGGGTCGGGCGAGGGCGCACCGAGTTTAGCTGTGAGTGGGGAGCTGCCGCGTTTGTTTCCAGTCAACTCTCTAGACATCTGCATATTGGCGCGGTCGCCCTGAATTTAGCCTTAATGATGGCGTAGTCGCACTGCTCTGAGCCCAGCCAAAAATTTTGTTTTTTGCAGCATGAAATGAAGATTAAGCAGCAATTTGAATAGCATTCTTTTCATGAAATACATGAATGCAAACAAATGAGATATAAAAGAATATGAAACCCGAAATTGGACTATGTATCTCTGCATCATGCTATATTGGAATTTGTCTATACTATATGCATATATATTCATCGTAAAACTTTCAAAATTGTCATGATTTTCAGAAAACCAACATTCAATACTATATGTATCATGAAAATCATATGTAAACTGATCTCATACTTACAATTGAACTATGTAAGATGTATATAAGTTTGAATCCTCAAAAATGCTATATGTGCGTATATGCAATATGCTCACACTCCAAAGATATATTCATTAAGCTCCTAAAACCAAAACTGTTCAAAAAATTTCAAACAGTTCACAATGCTTAGAATTAAACAAGAGGGGGGAAATGGAGATAAGTAACAAGAATTATATATGAGGGAGAAGAGAGGATGGGGTGCCTCCCATCGAGTGCTTGTTTATAGTCCATTAGCTCGACTCTGTCTGAACAGGTCATGTGGTGGAAAGAATCGAGGCGACCTTCTCTCGATTGACTTTGCCGCCATAATAATGCTTCAACCCCTGTCTATTCACTTCAAAAGACTTGTCTGGGTATTGGTAAAAAATCTCCACTGCACCATGTGGAAACACAGTTTTCACTGTGAAAGGTCCCGACCACCGTAATTTGAGCTTTCTAGGAAAGAGACTAAGGCGAGAGTTATACAACAACACCGCTTGCCCCGACTCAACTTTCCTTTCCATGATCTTCCGGTCGTGCCACCTTTTTACCTTCTCTTTATACAACTTGGAGTTTTCATAGGCTTGCAGTCTGAATTCGTCTAACTCATTTAGTTGGAGAAGCCTTTTCTCCCCTGCAGCCTTCAAATCAAAATTCAGCTTCTTTATGGCCCAGTGGTGTCTTATAGGCAGTCCTATATGCCCACACTACATAGTCAAGCTTAAGAGACCAATCCTTCCTCGTGGGATTTATAATTTTCTCTAATATTTATTTCTCCACACGATTTGACACCTCGGCTTGGCCATTTATTTGGGGATGGAATGCCTTAGCAACACGGTGATTCACCCCATACTTGGCCAATAGAGCAGTAAACTGACAGTTGCAGAAGTGGGTTCCTTCATCACTTATGATAGCTCTAGGGGTCCCGAAGTGTGTGAATATACTCTTTTAAAGAAAATACAAGACCACCCTAGCATCATTAGCCGGTAAGGCTGCTACTTCTACCCACTTGGACACGTAATCCACTGCCAGCAAGATATATAGATTTCCATATGATGAAACAAAAGGCCCCATGAAGTCTATCCCCCAGATGTCTAAGATCTCGACCTCTAGGATCATATTCAAAGGCATCTCGTTCCGTTTGGATATGTTACCCACTCGTTGACACCGGTCACATTTCTGGACGAAGTTATAAGCATCTTTAAACAATGTTGGCCAATAAAAGCTTACCTGAAGTACTTTGGCAGCTGTCCTCTCGCCTCCGGAGTGTCCTCCATAAACTGATGAATGGCAATCCTGAAGTATGCTGTCCATCTTACTTTCTGGGATGCACCATCTGATCATTCTATCAGTGGACTGCTTAAACAAATGCGGCTCATCCCAACTATACCATCTAACATCGTGTAGAAACTTCTTCTTCTGGGGCTCTAGTGAAGTTAGAAGGGATAATATTTCTCACTAGGAAGTTTGCAAACCAGGGCATTTTTCCTTGCACCACAAATAACTGTTCGTCCAGGAAGGACTCATTTATCATCACTTTATTGTTTGTGTCCATCCCCGGGTTCTCCAGTCGAGATAAGTGGTCAGCCACTTGGTTTCCGATCCCCTTTCTGTCTTTGATTTCTAAATCAAATTCCTGTAGAAGAAGTATCCACCGAATGAGACGAGGATTAGCATCTTTCTTTGAAATCAGGTATCGGATTGCAGCATGATCTGTGTATATAACTACCCTTGTTCCAATCAGATAAGACCTGAATTTATCAAAAGTGTATACCACCGCTTGAAGCTCCTTCTCTGTGGTGGTGTAGTTTAGTTGGGCATCCGTCAGGGTTTTTCTTGTATAGTAGATAACATGAAAAACCTTGTCTTTGCGTTGTCCCAAGACAACCACCACAGCGAAGTCACTTGCATCGCACATCAATTCAAATGGAAGAGACCAGTCAGGAGCTGAAATAATGGGTGCTATAGTCAATTTCTTCTTCAAGTGTTCAAAGGCTGCTAAGCATTCCTCATCGAATCTAAAGGTGACATCCTTCTCAAGCAGATTGCACAAAGGCTTAGTGATCTTTGAAAAGTCTTTTATAAAGCGACGATAGAATCCTGTGTACCCGAGGAAACTACGGACCCCTTTTACAGACGCTGGTGGCGGCAAACTTTCAGTGGTCTCCAGCTTCGCTCTGTCCACCTCTAATCCTTTCCTTGAGACTTTGTGACCCAAAATAA
Source organism: Panax stipuleanatus (assembly GCA_020205555.1). Taxonomy (NCBI): domain Eukaryota; kingdom Viridiplantae; phylum Streptophyta; class Magnoliopsida; order Apiales; family Araliaceae; genus Panax; species Panax stipuleanatus. The sequence goes on from CM035126.1 coordinate 69,214,335, forward strand.
TGCCTTCCTGTACCATAAAATGGCACTTTTCCCAATTCAGTTCTAAGTTGGTCTCAACACACCTCTTTAAGACCAATACCAGATTCTCCAAACAGATGTCAAAAGAGTCTCCAAAGACGGAGAAGTCGTCCATGAAGACTTCTACATTTTGTTCGATCATATCAAAAAATATTGCCATCATACATCTCTGGAAAGTGGCTGAAGCGTTGCGTAATCCGAAAGACATCCTCCTGAATGCAAAAGTACCATATGGGCACGTGAAGGTAGTCTTCTCTTGATCTTCTAGGGCTATAACAATCTGGTTATACCCTGAATAACCATCCAGGAGGCAATAGTATTCATGTCCCGCTAACCTATCCAGCATCTGGACAATGAACGGAGAGGGAAATGGTCATTCCTTGTAGCTTTGTTCAATCTGCGATAGTCCATGTAGACCCTCCACTCTGTGACTATCCTGGTAGGTATAAGTTCATTCTTCTCATTTGACACGAATATCATGCCTCCTTTTTTCGGAATGCACTGCACCGGCTCACCCAAGAGCTGTCTGAGATCGAATAAATGATTCCGGCATCTAACCACTTTAAGATTTCCTTTTTGACGACCTCTTTCATAATCGGATTCAATCTCCTTTGTTGCTCTACCGTAGGCTTACTATCATCCTCCAAGAGTATCTTGTGCATGCAGTATGAGGGGCTGATCCCCTTGATGTCAGCTATGGTCCATCCAATAGCTGATTTCAACTCTCGTAGAACCCACAGCTGTAACGCCCGAGAAAATCGAGCGTTTATGTAAATGAATTTTTATTTGATTTATTGAATAAAATTTGGATTACTTGTTTATTAAACTGAGTAAGCTAATTGTAGGTCATTTTATGACCTAGAGAATGCAGAAATGAGTAGGATTCTGGCTACGTGCTTAGAATAAATGATAAGAATTTATAAGACAAAAATAAAAGGTTTTCGAGAATAAAAATATTTTGGGAAAAGACGAAATATACACTATTTGACCCTAAGGGGTAGGGTTTATGGAACCCTACGCCATTTTGAGAGTTTGGAATGTCAGAATGCCATTCTATCGAAAGATTTGACGGTAATATACCGTGAAAAGTTAAGTTAGCCGAGTAAAGTTTTCTCGGGAGGAAAAGTGCGAGAATCACTATTCATCTATTTCTGCTAGGAAATTTATTTTGAAATTTCGAGAAACGCGTAATGATAGGATTTCGATACGAGATGGAATATGTAATAATATTTCATATATGACTCACGAAGTTTTCGCGTAGGGACTTAAAAAGCCTAAGCGTTAGGGAAAGTGAAATTAATGATTAATTATTTACGTATAATAATATATGATTATGATACGGAAATAATACGAGTATAATACGAGGTATTGTATGAGAATTATGCGAAGATAATACGAGAATTAATACGATATATAATACAAATTTTATACGGAGTAAATACGTTAAAAATAAAGTGAATTAGAATTAATTAGAATTAAAAGTTAATAAGTTTAACCCGTGAGTCGAACCATTAGGTAAACGGGTGGTTTTAACCCATGGTTCAACCCACAACCCATGTTGGACATAGGGGAACAAGGCCACATGGGATTATGTGGGAGCACAAGGGGGGGACATGGGGAGCCATGTGCTAGCACATGGGCTTTAACTTGGTGAGCAAGAAGTAGAGGAGGTTGGGCCTAAATTACCATCCTACCCTAAGCCTTGCCAACTCTATAAATAGAGAGCCTTGTCTTCATATTTTGGTTATTTGAGAAATCCTAACTATAACGACCATGAATTTTAAACTCCTTATTTATTAAATATGTGATTTAATTTTAATGAGTTAGTTTTGTGAGTTTATTTAAACCTTATGTGGGGGTGAGAATTGTGAAAGGATTAAAGGAAGTCACTAATGAGTTATTTAAATTAGTGGACTAACCTTAAGGATTTAATATCAGAGAATGTATGAGATTATTAATAATTAAATATTCAATTTATTTGAATATAGTGTCAGGAATTGAACATATTGATTTATCGCAATTATGAGTAATTAATTGATAATGTGTTGATTAATAATTATTATTGTTGGGAATAATATATTAATGAGCAAAGAAGTAATGAATATAATATGTAATTATATTTACTTGATTAATTATTTCATACAAGCATGCGATATTAAACCTTTAAGATATGGTAGTTAACTATATATTATATATAGTACAAGGTGACATATGAATATATCTATCTATTATATATATAGACTATATAGTAAGATTAATTGCATTAATAGAGTTACATAATAATATTGTTTATGTGACATGATGTGTGTGGGGAAAATTTGATGAATACCCTATTACCTTATATTAATATCAATAACATTATTAATTGATAAATGATTTCAATAAGTTAGTATAATGATTATAGTAACAGTTATTATAATAGTAATACCAAATTACTTTACATTTGGTATTAAAGAAAATGTGCATGAATTATATGTATGTACACTACTTGATACATTGCATTATTATTGGCTCATTAGAAATTATGAATTTAAACTTAAGTATATACTATGTGTATATATATTATACAACCTAGTGTATTTATTATATGACTAGTGTTGGACATATATGATATATACCTTGCTAGTTGCTACATTTCTGAGTTAACTGGCTTGTCCCATAATTAGAGTTCCATCCTCAATTTTCTCTTCACGTGTATGCCCACATGCTATGCTACACTAGCCTCTTTTCTTCTCAAATTCATCAATGCTAGCTAATGATTTCAAGAGGTGAGGAGTTCATGATGAACTCACCAACTACTCAACCACCAATCCTTAACCATTGCACAAACACTCATTCCGTTGGTTTAATCTAATGGAGAATTGCAAAGTTTGTGTAAATATTTATCTATAAATATAGCTCCCCTTCTCCTCATTTCATTTGCTGAGGATTTCAATTGAGTAGGAAGGAGTATTATAGTAACATTGTGAGTTAGCATAGTAGCATTATATAATCTGTAACAGCAATTTTAGTTTCCATTACAAAGGTATATCACTTCCCATTTTTGTCTTCAATTTCTGTGAATTTCTAATTCTTTGATTCTTGATTTCAATTGAATTGAATGTTAATTGGTTAAAGAAATGGTTGTTATATGTTATAAGCCTGATAGAAATGTATTGTAATATGTTTAGATTGATTTTTGTATGAAAATTTCTGAATTGGGCTAGCAAGCTGCCGAAGCAGCCTGCGTCTGCGTCTGGTCTGTGCCCGGCGCTGCTGCGCCAGTTTTGAACTGGCCAGCTGCGCAGGTCCTACTGCAGAACTTTTGCTTCTATTTTTGTTTTCTGTCCAGGTTAGCTTGATGGTAACCTTTAGTCAAGCATGGGAACTGATATGAATCCATAATATAAACTTCTTGGTATTACATGGCCATGTTAGCATGTTTTACGAAAGGAAAGTATGAGGTTTACGAAGAAAAACTTATGTTTTGAAAGCTTTGAATGCGAACTTTGTTATATAAGTAACATGCATGTATTCTGATATTATGAGCATGATAGTAGGTTTATATTAACTTTAAATGCATGTTTAAAATGTTGAAATTGTTAGCATACGAGATTGATGGATTTAAAGGTTTTCAAAGGCGAAACTTAAGACTTTTGAAAACAAACTTGACCGAGATTTTGTCTTGTGATTTCTGACCTTGTGAACATGTGTAAATACCTTGATATGTATGTGAAGAAGTATAACATGAGGCATATGTTTGCTTCATGAATGATCAGTGTTGATAGCTAGGTATTAAAGAACTTTTTAAAGGAAACCTTGAAGACTAGTTGTTAATAACTACATTACAAGTATTCTAGGATCTAAGATCATGGTTAAGTGTGTCATGATTTACAAGCATGCTAGCTAGTCATATGTATTGTTAAATAGTAGAACATGGATTTCACATATACATACTTAAATCATAGGAAATGAACTTCAAGTATGGACTAATGTGAGTTAAGGATACACATGTAGTATACGCATAACTACTTAAACATTGTTTAACCTCGTTATGTGATAACATGACTTTAGAAGCATGAATTTGTATTGTTTAAAGTATGTGAATTACCAGGCATAAAGACATATGATTTTGAATCGAATAGGGTGAGCATGCTAAGATTCAAACTTGAAAGTATATTCTTGAAGCATGATTACTTGAAATGCTAAATGTTCAAACCTATGCTAATGTATAGAAACTAGATATTCTAGCACTATTAAATCAAGGTCAGAGTTAATTGTTTATAGACCCAATCAAAGTGATTGACTTACGTGAATTGCATGATAAATTTATATGATGATTAGATTCTTGTTAGTGTAGACACGTATTAGTTTACACATGCTAATTGGAATACCGACTTATTAATGTTAGGTCGTTTCGACACAAGTTAATTAAAGCTAAAACTTATTTGTAGCAGAGCAATCAGGCAAGTCTCCGAACTTCACTCTTTGGTTGTGCAAGTTCTTTAATTCTTATTGTGCAAGTTCCTATCCTTCTCATATTGTATTGAGCAGGTTACTATCGTATTGATAGTTAATTATTTAAAGCTTGAACTTTATTTCCAAGCATGCTATTAGGTGGTTTAATTACTTTACAATTATTCCACATCGATATTATTGTTATTTGCACTTGGTGCACTTGAGTTCGTACAGTCTTAGACTTGTACAATATTTAAAGTTCTACAATTCTTGAACTGTGTCAGATAGAGTCTGAACCCTTGTTTGGTCAGACAATTGTATAAAATTTTATAAAAGCTATCAAAACCAATTGATGGTAAGGATTCTTAGACTGAAGAACACCCCTTATATATAAAGGGGAGTACCCCAGGTATCTAGTATAAAGATACAAACAGCAGAGTTGAATGTTATGCATATACATAGCGTACGCGAGGCTGATCCCCTTAAGTACTTATTCTATAGCCAGTAACCAAAGGGTCAATCAGCTATTGATTTCGTTGGAGTTTTATAGTTCAAAGGTCTACTTGACTATCAGTTATTCTAAAAGTAATCATTATTCTTGCTTCCGATATTCATATTGTTGAATTCATTGTCAGATATTTTCTATTCATCATAATATATCCTTTATTGTTGTATTTAAACTTGCAGAGAAAACTTGTTGCTCATTCTTTCTATATCATGACTTATGTTGCAGATAAGCCCGAGACTTTAGGGAAGGACAAGGGTAAAGGGAAGATGTAGGATTAGTTTGCAAGGAGCAGACTTTATCTTTATGTTTAATTAAATTACTATTACGTAATATGAACCCTAATGACTATTCTAGGGTATGTTTATATGTTTGTATTAAGGTTATCGAATCTTGGGACTAGTAACACCTTTTGAATGAACGACGTACGTTTATTATATTCCGCACTTTAGTTATCGTATGTTGTTTAGAGGTGGATGTTTAGTATTGTTTCGTGACGACCGGACCGGGGTCAGAGGACCCGGATTCGGGGGTGTCACACTAACATCTAGAGAGAGAGAGCGATAAGAAGAGAAGCTAGCTTGTGTTTATGAAGACATTTCATCAACTAAGGGGATTAAGAAAGCTTTGAGTATTCCTACTCACTCCACCAAGAACCTTAAAGGTATACCCATAAGGAACAATATGTAAAACTTTCTTTTCTTTCAATATTAGTGTTGATAGAGAAGTGTTAGAGAAAGTTTGAACCCTAAGAAGTTATAAGGATGGCTTAATAGTGATCTAAGGACCCTAATAAGCCATGCATGATAAGATAATAAGAATTGATTAAGGACTAATGAAGAAATTAATGAATTCATAGGAAATGGACTAATGAACATGTGAAACCATGATAAACTTACATGTTTTGAATGATTAGAATTATTAATAATCAACCATGGGATTGATTCCAAATGGTTTGGAGTAATAATAATGAAGAACGAAGATTCGGCGGAAGTTACGCGATTAGACGATATTTGTCAAAAATGTAAATTTCTCGAATTAGAAGTTAAAAGTTGTCGTGTGCATCGAAAATGATGGTTTTCGACGTGTAATTAGGTAAATAAAACTTGCGGGAGCAAGAACGGATCAATTCTAACTTAAAACGAAGAATTGAGCGTCGAACGTTCACGAACGTTTAAGGAAAACATAAAAATGGACTAATCGAATGAATTTCTCACCGACGGATTCAAAAATGAATTCTGACTTGATAGGATGATAGAGCATGTCGTTTATGAACTTTTGGTTTTGAAACGAACTAATTCCGAGTTATAACGATCAAGTTACGGACTCGGAAATTTTAGAATTTTCAAAGACTTAGAAATTTTTCGAAGTTGCAGAGCTAGCGCCGCAGCGCCAACCAATAGGCTTAATCCGTTGCCGCAGCACCACATTCGGGAGAAATCTCTGGAGGGGTAGCGCTGCAGCGCCACGCCAAGAGGAAAATCTACCGCTGCAGCGCCAGCATGTCAGAAAATTTTGACATTTTTAGTAATTACTTAACCTTTTGCATATCATTAAGGGGCTAGTAAGTGATGAATATACACTCTTTAAACAACATGTTTAACCAAGGGAGATTAGGATTAAATGTTAACTAAACATAATTAAACTTATGTTTTGGACGTTAACCAAAACTAAGTTAAGGAACAAGTTAAGTACTCGTTTATCATCATGCCTAGTGATGATTAAGAAGAGTTGCTTTATAACATAGGATGTTAATAAGCCGTAATGAATATTAAATAACTTAAATGAATGTTATTAATTTAATGATTCGATTAAGTTATACAAAAAGGAGAAGTTAGGCTATACTTGGTATATCGATGATGAATTCTCATAGGTATGCTTTGTGTTATGCTTTGTAGACGTTGTAAAGACTGAATAGACTACGTGTAAAGGTTTAGAAGACACAAAGGCAAGTTTCCTAACTTCATTCATACTTTATTATGAATGCAAGTTTTTCTAAACCCTTGTCTATACATTATGGTTGGGCAAGTGGTCATTGTACATAATTGCTTATGCATAAACTATTCTTGAATAGTCAATGCCATTTCACTCGGCTAGACTGAGACTTATCATATTTTGGTGGATTTTTCCACAAATCTTTTCAGAATATATACAATGTTGTGATCCTATGCCAATTGCTTGGTATGGATTCTCAGGTAAACCTGTGTATGAATAAAACAAAGGTTTTAAACGTCGTTAATTCGACAGGCACGTGAGGTTGCCACCAATTAAACGTAAACACGTTTAATGTATGAGTGTTGATCAACATAGAGTACTACAGGCTGATCACCTAGATGTGCTCGTAAGCTATATCGAACTTACGGCCTTCGTGCCGGGTTGTTCCTTTCAGGAATGAGAACTAAAATATGGTTAATGGTCATTGACCAAGATGGATTCCGAAGAGGCTATAAAGTCCTTGGGAATGGTTTTAAAGGAATCAAAATGATATTTTGATTATTCTTAAGTACTTCATAACTATTGCACAGTTATTGAAGACCAAAAGATATGATTCTTGATTTTGTGGTTTCAAGATATACTATTTAACTTGCTGAGCTATTTATGCTCATTCTTGCTTAAAACTAAATGATTTCAGCTAAGAGCGAACGGACTGAAGGATCCAGTAAAGGACAAAGGCAAGTCCAAGCTGGACAAGTAGTGACCTTTGTGATAGTATAGTATTAGTATTGTATTTACTAATATTATGACACAGAACAATGTATTGGTTACGAATACTTGGGAAGGGATTAATAGAATGTAATAATTAGTAAACTTATGCATTGATATTGATGTCCTCAATTGAATGTATGAGTAGATTGTAGCACCGTGTAGCACCATATATTGGGTTTGAAGGTACCCGGATTTGGGGGCGTCACAGGTTGGTATCAGAGCCGTAGGTTATAAAACTTAAGGGGTAAAAACCTTAGGCTATAACCTGGAGAAGTGAAGTAGAAGTTAGAAGTTAAAAAACTCGGGTAAAGTTTTGAAAGAAGAAAGTAACCTTAAACATATTAAATGTGATATAAACTGTTCATATTTGATTGTATACTAATCCAGTTATTTATGTTTTATGTAGATAACAGGAATAATGAGCATGTATAATGAAATACATGAGGTTAGCGAAGATTCAGTCAACCTTGTAGAGGTGGTACCTATGCTAGTAGTAGAGATACCTGTGGTAATCTTAGAGGGGACTGATATAGAAGAAGAGGATTCGTCCGAGTACTCCGATAACTTTGACTACACGTCATTATTTGAGTGTATGTCGGAGGAGGAGGTTGAGTTAGTGTCGATTAATACGGTACTGTCTACTGAGGAGGTGGAGACAATGCCGATTAATATGGTATTTCCTAATGAGGGGGAAGCGGAGGAGTCGGCACAAGGGGAGTCCATGAAAATGTTGTTCATGGCAATACTGGACAGAATTGTCCAACTGAGAAAGGAGGTCCGTGACCTTTAAAAAGGTGGTGGATGATGTGGTAGAAGATAGAAAGGATATGTATATCTTCTGGGAGGCTGAGCACGATGAGAAAGTGCTGGCTAAGGATAAAGTTCGGGACTTAAAACTAGAAGTCCAAGAACTGAAGGTTGAGCTTCTAAACAAGAAGCAGAAGATAGTTAAAATGTGCTATATTCATAGGTGTTCGCACTAGGATTACCAGCAGCAGATGGCTGAGTATCCTGTGGAGGAAGGACAGACTCGGCATACTATTAGCCGGGACATTGTGGCCAGTACGGCCGATGCAGATTACATGAATGCCTTGTTGTAGATGTAAATAGCTATGTAAATGTGTGTATAGCTAGTGATGACGTAAAACCCTCTTTTGTATAGATAAGGGTAGTCTTTTGTAAGTCCCAACTATTGGAAAGTAATTACGGGATAGTAATGTAAATGGCTGAAGCCATGTAATGTAAAGTGTAGTGTTATACTACAAGGAAGCATTTTAATATAAAAGTTTTATTAAAATGATTGGCAATGTGATTGAGTTATTATTTGATTGTTAATAATAACCGAATGAAGGAATAAAGAATAACGAAATGTTTTTGCATTAATAGAAATAGCCGCCAAGAAGACGTATAAGAAATCAAGAAGAAGAACCTCGTAATGAGGATGGGCAAGGGAATAATACCTGTGACACCCCCGAATTCGGGTCCTCTGACCCCTGTCCGGTCGTCACGATACTATACTAACATCCACCTCTAAACAACATACGATAACTAAAAATGTGGAATATAACAAACGTACGTCATTCATTTAAAAGGTGTTACTAGTCCCATGATTCGATAACCTTAATACAACAATACAAACATACCCTATAATAGTCAGTAGGGTTTAAATTACAATAATAGTAATTAAATTAAGCATAAGGTAAAGTCTGCTCCTTCCAAACTATCCTACATCTTTCCTTTGCCTTTGTTCTTCCCTGAGGTCTTGGGCTTAACTGCAATGGAATTTATAATATAGAAAGAATGAGCAACAAGTTTGCTCAGCAAGTTTAAATATAACAATAAAGGATATATCATGATGAATGGAAAATATCTGACAATGAATTCAACAATATGAATATCTGAAGGATTCAACAATATGAATATTAGAAGCAAAGATAATGATTGCTTTTAGAATAACTGATAGTCAAGTAGACTTTGAACTATAAAACTCCAAAGGATTCAATAGCTAATTTACCCTTTGGTTACTGGCTACAGAATAAGTACTTGAGGGGATCAGCCTCGCATACCCTGTGTATATGCATAACATTTAACCCTGCTGTTTGTATAATATATTAGATACTTGGGATATTCCCCTATCAAATAAAGGGTGTTCTTTCAGTCTAAGAATCCTTACCATTAATTGGTTTGGATAGCTTTTATAAAACATCATAAACTTGTCTGACCGAACAAAGGTTCAGACTCTATCTGACATAGTTCAAGAATTATAAAACTTTAGTGATATACAAGTCCAAGACTGTACGAACTCTAATGCACCAAGTGTGAATATCAATAATATCGGCGTGGAATAATAGTAGAATAATTAAACCACTTAAAGAATGCTTGGAAATAAAGATCAAGCTTAAATGAATAACTTTCAATTCAACGATAACTTGCTCAATTCAATATGAGAAGGGTAGGAACTTTCACAATAACGAATAAGTTCTAGAATACTAGCACAATAGAAGTGAAGTTTAGAATCTTACATAATAAAGGATATAAATCAGGGAACTTGCACAATCGAAGAGTGAAGTTAGGGAACTTGCAGTTAATATAACAATCAAATGAAGTTAGGAAACTTTCCTGTTTGCTCAGCAACAAATAAGTTCTAGCTTTACTTAACTCGTTGGAACAACCTAATATTAACAAGTCGGCCTTTCAATTAGCATGTGTAAACCAATATAAGTCTATACTTACAAGCACCTACTTATCATATAATTTTATCACATAATCCACGTAAATCAATATAATCATGTCTTAGATTTAATAACTTTAGATTACCTAGTTACTATGCATCAATATAGGCTTGAACACATAGCACTTCAAGTCACTTATATAAATCAACACACATGCTTATAAGTTTTATAAACTCGAGTTCGAATCTAGTATGCTCATTCCAATTCAATTCAAAATCATATGTCTTCATGTCGGTAATTCACATACCTTAAACTAATCAATTCCATGTTACGAGGGTTATCTACATAGTCATATTACCACATAACGAGGCTAACCATACTTAGTGAGCATGCTTGTGCGTATACTACTCATGTATACTCTTATCACATAGGCTATGCTTTAGAAATCCATTTTCTATGAATATGTGTGCATGGGTGGAATCTATGTTTAAACAAATGAGGTTCATGTCAATACATTTATAGGCATAATGAAATCTTAATACACATGCTCGCATGATCATAATGTAATTCACATGGTAATCAATGCTATTTCACATTCTAAGTTTCTTTGAAATTTACACTAAGTCCACAAAGGTCATTTAGTACGTGTAAAGCATCTCAACATATAATTCGTATGCAATTGAAACACATATCTAAACCTTGTTAATGTTCTCATATGGTTAGAATCTAAAAGATACTAATCTTGGTCAAGTTTGTTTTCAAAAGTCTTAAATTTCTCGTTGAAATCTTGCAATCGTGTATACTAGTGTGTTCGACACTTTAAACGTACATTTCATGTCAATATAGACTATATGGTCATGCTTGCCAAAATCAGAATATACATAATACGTATATGCTCATAACAAGTTCACTTTAGCAAACTCTAAGTTCACTTATAAACTTCAAGGCTTTTCATTAATAATGTGTATTAATATCGTTATACATGTTCATACTACATGCATGTACTCATACATACATATTAACCATGTCTACATGCTTGCAAAATAAGATATCACATGATTGCATACAATAGTTCTACAATAGAAATTAAAAAAAGAATCTGCAGAGGGGCGCGGCAACGCCCCATTTGTAATAAGGAGACGCGCGGCCGCGCGGCTCTGTTTCCAAACCAGGAACGGCTGCTGCTCGGCAGAAACTTAGCCCAACTCAGAAATTTCATACGAAAATCACTTCTAAACATGATACATTGCAATTCTAAGCTAACACATCAACTTATATAATGCATAGCATGCATTCTCTACTCAAATGATCATCCAATTTAGCATAATCAAGAATTAGAAATCTTGCAGAAATGAAGAACATGATTATACCTCTGCAATTATTTTGCTTGAATTAACAAATTCTCCCTCACTGATAATTCTCACAGAACTTACTCACTATAAATGCTATCAATTCTATACTTATATGAAAGTCTCAGCAATTCAAATTGAGAAGAAGAGAAGCCAATTTATAGGGAAATGTTTACCCAGACATTTCCATTCCACTTCAAATTAAACCAAGGGAAGAAGCAATGGTATGGTAGATAAGAGAGGGTGGTTAATAGTGGGTGGATTCATCATGAATCCCACTCCCCTTACAATGATTATGGCTAGAAGTGTTGAATTTGAGAAGGAAAATAGAGTATAGCTAGCTTCTTATTTTCACGTGAAGAGCAATTGAGGGGTAACTCTATGTGAGACAATGTAATATAGAACTCAGCAACTTGCATTTCATCAGACTAATGTTATATATGTACTTATATATAGTATATACTTAAATGATGCAATTAAATGGGTGTTACAATGTTATTTCAATTAACAATTAACAATATAATGTATCAAGTAGGTACACATATATTAACATATAATCCATGTACATTTTCCTTAATACCGAATGTAATTCCATATAGGCATTATTATTACTTACCATCATAACTGTTATTATAATAACTTATTGAAAGCATTATCAATTAATAATGTTATTGATATTAATATAAGATAATAGGGTATTCATTAAATTCTCCCACACATATCAAGTAACTCACATAGTGGCATTAATCTCACTATATAGTTTATAATGTATAATCATAGTAATGTGTCACCTCGTACTATATATAATATATAATTAATTACCATATATTAAAGGTTTAACATATCGTATGCTTGTATAAAACAATTAATCAAGTAAATATAATATTATTATATTTATTAATTTCTTACTCATTAATTATTATTTATTCATAATAATTATAAATCAACACATTATCAATTAATTACTCATAAGCGCAATAAATCAATATGTTCAAATCCTGCCACTATATTCAAATAAATTGAATATTTTATTATTAATAATACTATCAATTCTTTGATATTAAAGTCTTAGGGTTGGTCCACTAATTTAAATTACCCATTAGTGAATCCTTTAATTATTTCACAAATTCACATAACCACTTAAGGTTTAAATAAGCTCGCAAAACTAACTCATAAAAATTTAAATCACATATTAAATTAATAATGGAGTTTAAAAATTCATGGTCGTTACATCCCTCCCCCCTTATAAAAATTTCGTCCTCAGAATTGTATAAATAAAGTTACTCGAATAAAAATGGATAATTCGCTCTCATTTTCTCTTCTAGTTCCCACGTAGCCTCTTCGACTGCGTGATTCCTCCAGAGAATCTTGACGGAATGAATAATCTTATTCATCAGCTTCTGTTCCTTCCTATCTAGTATCTGGACAGGAACTTCCTCGTACGATAAGTCTTTCTCGACTTGGATCGGTTCATATGAGATAACGTGCTTGTAGTCTGGTTTATACGGCCGCAACACTGACACGTGAAATACGTTGTGAATGTGCTCAAGTTCAGGAGGTAATGCTACCTCGTACGCCACTTCACCGACTCCCCTCAGAATCTCGAACGGTCCTATGAACCTAGGGCTCAACTTGCCCTTCTTCCCAAAACGAATCTTCCCTTTCCAGGGAGATACTTTTAGAAATGCATAGCTTCCTAATTCAAAATTTTTCTTCTTGTGATGTAAGTCCGCATACTTCTTTTAGTGATTCTGAGCCTCTACCAGTCGGGCTCTTATCACCTTGATAATCTCTACTGTTTGTTGCACCAATTTAGGTCCCAACAGTCGACGCTCACCTACTTCATCCCAAAACAATGGTGTTCGACACTTTCTCCCATATAGCTCTTCATACGGTGGCATTCCGATACTAGCGTGATAACTATTGTTGTACGCGAACTCTACTAATGGAAGGTGATCCTCCCAACTACACTTGAAGTCCATCACACAAGCTCGGAGCATGTCTTCAAGTGTTTAAATTATTCTCTCGCTCTGCCCATCGATCTGCGGATGATACGCGGTACTCATTCGCAATTGTGTCCCCAACCTCTCTTGAAGACTCTTCCAAAAGTTTAACGTGAATCGCGGATCTCTATTGGATATAATAGATTCCGGCACCCCATGTCTCTAGATAATTTCTTTGACATATAATCTGGCTAGCTGTTCCAAACTATACTTAATCTTAATCGGCAAAAAGTGAGCTGACTTAGTAAAACGATCTACAATTACCCATATGGCATCGTGCCCTTTCTGCGGTGTCGGAAGTCCCACCACAAAGTCCATTGTGATGTGCTCCCATTTCCATTCTGGAATCTCTAACGGTTGTAATAACCCGCTTGGTCGTTGGTGCTCTGCCTTGACTCTGTGATAAGTTAGACATCTGCTTACGCATTCCGCAACCTCTCTCTTCATGTTTGGCCACCAGAAGTGGTGACGCAAATCTTGGTACATCTTTGTGCTTATTGGGTGAATCGAGTATCTCGTACTGTGCGCTTCTTGCTGAATTTCTTCTCTTAATTCTGGTACTAACGGTACCCAAATTCGTCCTTCAAATCTTAGCAGTTCAGTGCTATTAATCTTAAATTTCAATTCATTACTTGCAGCTAACCACTTCTTGATGTTATTACAATCTTCGTCCTTTTCTTGTGCCTCCTTAACCTTATCTAATAAAGTTGAACCCGCTGTCACTGTAAATAATTGCTCGTTGGTCTTGTAATGATCAGGAATTTCAAGCTCCTTATTAATTTTATTTGTGATTTTAAAAATTTTAGGAGTTAATTTTTTAAACTTATTTAAACCTTATGTGGTTATGTGCTTATGTGAATTTAACCTATGCGAATAAATGCTAGGATTTTTATTAAAGGGAATCACTAATGGTTATTTTAATTAGTAGATTAACCCTGAGAATTTTATATCAGAATATTGATAAAAGTGTTAGTAATTATATATTCAAATTTCTTGAGTATAGTGTAGAGAGTTAATCGTGATTAATTAATTATTTGAGAGTAATTAATTGGTAACGTATGAAATTATTATTGTTGTTGATTAATAATTATTATGGATAAATAATAATGAGTAATTAATTGGGAGTATGTTGATTAATTATTTTGAATAACTAATAATTAATGAGTAAGAGATTAATAAATATATTTACGTGATTTATTATTTTTATACAAGCATGTGTTATATTAAACCTTTAATATATGATAGTTAACTATATATTATATATAGTACAAGGTGACCTTTGATAAGGCTATTATATATAGACTATATAGTAACCGTAATTGTATTATGTGAGATTGATAAGTGTAATGTGCACTTAGAGCATGTGACATGATGTGGGTAGAAAAACTTTTATGAATACCCTATCACCTTACCTTATATCAATAAACATTATTAATTGATAATACTTTCAATAAGTTATTATAATTATAATAACAGTTATTATTATAATAATACCCACTTGCTTTATATTCGGTGTTAAAATAATGTACATGGATTATATGTATGTGCACTACTTGATACCTTGTAATTAGGAATTATATTGTATGCCCTTTAAATTATTGTGACCTATGTTATATGAAACGAATTGTGTATACAATTTAATAACCAAGTGTTAGCATACACTATACACCCACTTGCTAGATTGCTGGGATTACTTTATCCCATAATATGAGCCCAATTTCTCTCTTCACGTGAAAGCAAGAAGCTAACCTACTCTATCTCTTCTCAATTTCCTCACAGCTATAGCAATGATCATGGGGGAGTGGAGATTATGATGAGTTATACCAACTCCTCACCCACTAGTTGATAACCATTAGCTAATTGCATCTCCCATTAGTTTGATTTGAGGAACAATGTCTAGAACCGGATATTAAAATTTCCTATAAATTAACTCTCTTCCTTCTCTATTACAATTGCTGAGATTTCCATACAAGTATAGAATTAGTAGAGTTGCTAGTGAGAGTCTGTGAATTGAGAGAGTGAGAGATAGCAGCAAGTCCCTCATAACAGAGGTATAACTCCATCTTTTCAATTCCTGTAAAATTTCTATTCTTGTTCTTCATTAGCACAGTTCTTGATTTTTGCAAGTTAGATGTTAATTGAGCTATAAAGTATGCTTGTAAGTTAGTAAGCATGTTAGTTATATACTGTGACTGGTTTGGAATGAATTCGTAAGAGTTTCTGAGTTGGTATTTTCAGGAACTGCCGAAGCAGTTCAGTCTGGGTTGGAGCAGGAGCCAGCGCAGCTGCGCCGGGTTTATGCCTGGTTGCAGCACAGCTGCGCAGGCCCTGCGATTCAGATTTTTATTTTCTGCATCAGTGCTGTTGTGTGATAGTTTTCTTGCATTGATTTAAACAAACATGTTAACATGGGTAATACGTATATATGGGTACATAAACCTAACATAAACATGTTCAAGCTAAGATGGTATACATTTCGACGAAACAACTCATGGTTTTCGAAATGAATGTTGAGTTTTAAAAGGGGACTTTGGTATAAAAATGTCACAGATATATTCTGACTTTTGAGACGTGTTAGTATGACCTAGGAAGGCATGAAATGCATGTTAATTGATATATATATGTTTTATGTTGTAAAGAGAACGTACGAACTTAACTAGTACATATTCCTAACAAAAATAAAAGTTTTGAAAACAAACTTTGACACGTCGACATTCTAATTTTTCAGACATGATATTATAATGTAGAGATGCATGAGAGATGTATTACCTTGTGTATATAGGTATCATAATATAACTTGAACATGTGAACCTTAATATTGAACGTTACTAACAACAACATAAGCTTTGAATGTGAACTTTGACGTACACGAAGTATGTATGAATTTTGATTTCATGATCATGATCATGTGTTCTATATAAACATAAGAACTAAGACTAATGTGATAGAATATACTAGTATACTTAACCGTAAGTTAAGACGTTTTTAAAAGTGAAACTTAAGACTTTCAAAGTGAACTTAACCAAGACTTGTGTCTTTTAGATTGTGACCACTTAAATACATGTATGTAACTTATTGTATGCATTCTAATATATGTGAGTAACGGTTACGAGATACTTTACATGTACCGTGTTGTCTTTTTGACTTAGTGTACTTTGCAAATGGAAACTTAGAATGTGGAAGCTAATTAGCATTGATTACCATGTGAATTGTATTATGATCATGCAAACATGTTTACTAGGATGTCATTATGCCTATAGACATATTAACATGAACCACACTTGATTAAACACATATTTCAACTATGTATGTACTCATAGAAAGTGGATTCCTAAGGCATTAGTTATGACGATTAAAGTATACACTTGTAGTATACGCACAAGCATAACTACTTAAGTATCGTTTGACCTTGTTATGAGATAACATGACTTTAGTAACCAAATCTTGAAGCATGAACTTATATTGTTTAAACTATGTGAATGCCCGACATAAAAACATGTGGTCTTGAGGTAGACATAGAATGAACATGTTAGCTTTCGAACTTGAGTTAGATAAAAACTTGATAAGCATGTGTATTGGTTTAATGGCAATAGTTGCATGGTAGGGTTACGCCGGGACACTTTCAGACCCGAACAATTTTCTTAAGTCGGATTTTAACAGTTAACATATTATGATGCTATAAATGGTATATTTGATATTGAAACATGATGTTATGTGATAGATTTATATAACGACTAGATTCTTGTATGTGTGAACTTATATTAGTTTATATATACTAATTGGAGAGATCGACTTGTTATTATTAGGTCATTCCAATGCCATTTAAATTAAAGCTAGAATTAATTGTAGCTGAGCAAACAGGCAAGTTTTCTAACTTCATTTAATTGTGATATTGAATGCAAGTATTCTAGACCCTTGCATTATTTTATTTGATAAATCTTGTAAGCAAGTTCCTTGACTTACACTTATTATTTGTGTAAGTCTCCCTAACTTTACTCAATTTTATATTGAGCAAGGTATTTTCAGTTTTCCTGAACTACTCTTTTATTTGAGCAAGTTTCTTGACTTATACTTATTTATTGTACAAGTATCTGGACCCTATTGTGCAAGTATTCTAAATTCTTGCACTACTTTATTCAATGAGTCGTGTAATCGAGTTTCTTAACTTCACTTATTTTTTTGTGAAAGTTTCCTACCCTTCTCATATTGTTTTGAGCAGGTTATTATTGTATTGTGAAAGTTCCCCGAACTTCACATTTTGAGTATTGTGAAAGTTCCCCGAACTTTACATTTTGAGTATTGTGAAAGTTCCCCGAACTTCACACTTTGGTTATTGTGAAAGTTCCCCGAACTTCACACTTCGGTTATTTTGCAAATTCCCAAACTTCATTTCTTTATTATGAAAGTTCTCTAAACTTATACAAACTCGTATATTGTGCAAGTATCTTATCTTTGTGTTTACTTTACTCAAAGAGCGTTGTCAGCAAATGTCCTACTATGCATTTACTTTATGCAAGAGATCTATTATGGTGAAATTTCCCGAATTTCACTCTTAGATATTGTAAGTGTCTAAGCCTATGCATTTATTTTATGCAAGGAATCTATTATCGTGCAAGTTCCCCGAACTTCACACGTTGAGTATTGTGCAAGTTCCCCGAACTTACACAAATTCCTATATTGTGCAAATTCTAAACTTCACTTTGTGCAAGTTCTCTATCCTTCTCATATTGTATTGAGTAGGTTATTGTTGAATCAAAAGTTGTTAACTTAATTGCTTGAACTTTATTTCCAAGCATGTTATTTAGTGGTTTAATTACTTAGCAATTATTCCACATTGATATTATTGATGTCCGCACCTAGTGCATTTGAGCTCGTACAGTCTTGGGCTTGTACATTATTCAAGGTCCTAAATTTCTTGAAACATGTCAGTAAGAGTCTGAACCTTTACTCGATCAGACTAGTGGATGAAGTTTTCTTTGAAGCTATCCAAACCAATTGATGGTAAGGATTCTTAGACGGAACAGAACACCCTTCATATGTAGGAGTGTGCCCAGGTATCTAACATATATGATATGAGTAAGCAGATTTAAGTGTTATGCATATTCACGTTGTGCCCGAGGCTGATCTCCTCGAGGTACTTATTTTCTGTAGCCAGAAGCCAGTAATTCTAAAAAGGTTCAATTAGCTATTGAACCCATTGAAAAGTTATAGTTCAGAGTCTACTCGACTATCAGTCATTCTAAAGGCAATTATTATCTTTTCTTTTAATAGTCATATTATTGAATCGTTCAGATATTCATAGTGTTGAATCATGTAGGTTGTTGAACCTTACAGATATTCATATCGCTAAATTATACAGATATTCTTATTATTGAATCGTTCTAATATTCATATTGTTGGATCTTTAAGATATTCATTTTGTTGAAATCATTGTCAGATATTTTTCCATTCATCATGATATATCCTTTATTATTGTATTTAAACTTGCTGAGCAAACTTGTTGCTCATTCTTGTTATATCATGACTTATATCGCAGTTAAGCCCGAGCCCTCAGGGAAGGACAAGGGTAAAGGAAAGATTTAGGATGGTTTGCAAGGAGCAGACTTTGTCTTTGTGATTTGTTTAATTACTGTTAATGTAATATAAACCCTAATGTTTATTCTAGGGTATATTTGTATTAATGTATTAAGGTTATCGAATCTTGGGACTAGTAACACCTTTTGAATGAACGACGTACGTTTATTATATTTCGCATTTTAGTTATCGTATGTTGTTTAGAGGTGGATGTTTGTATTGTATCGTGACGACCAGAGGACCCGATTTTAGGGGTGTCATAGGTCTCCATTGGATATTTAACCTCCAAGTCTAGTCGTTCAAAATCTTTCACTAACTCTTCTTGAATGGTCAACTTCAATAACTTCTCTCTACCTTTTCTGGTTAAGGCATCTACCACCACATTTGCTTTACCTGGATGGTACAGAATCTCACAATCATAATCTTTGATCAATTCTAACCATCGGCGCTGCCTCATGTTTAACTCTTTCTGCGTGAAGATATACTTCAGACTCTTGTGATCTGTGTATATCTCACACTTTTCTCCATACAAATAATGCCTCCAAATCTTCAAGGCAAAAACTATCGCTGCTAACTCCAGGTCATGAGTCGGATATCCCTTCTCATAATCTTTCAGCTGACTTGAAGCGTACGCAATGACCCTGCCGTGTTGCATCAGTACACAGCCAAGACCTTTGTGTGACGCATCACTATACACTACAAATCTTCCCGTGTTGTTCGGTAAAGCTAACACAGGTGCTTAACTAAGCCTCTTCTTCAATTCTAAGAAACTTTCTTCACACTTCTCCGTACAAACGAACTTAACTGTCTTTCTAGTAAGATTGGTCAATGGATATGCTAATTTTAAAAAATCCTGGATGAATCTCAGATAGTATCCCGCTAATCTTAAGAAACTTTTGATTTCTGTCGGCATCTTCGGTTGTTCCCAATTGATAACCGCTTCTACTTTTGCTGGATCCATCGAAACACCATTCTTGTCGATAACGTACCCCAAAAATTGCACTCTCTGCAACCAAAACTCACACTTGGAGAATTTTTCATACAGTTTCTCCCTCCTTAAGGTTTCCAACACTATCCGTAGATGCTCGGCGTGCTCTTCCTCCGTCTCCGAATACACCAGAATGTCATCGATGAACACGATAACAAACTTATCCAAATACTGTTTGAACACTTTGTTCATCAAGTCCATAAATGCTGCCGATGCATTCGTCAATCCGAATAACATTACCAAAAGCTCAAAGTGTTCATACCAAGTTCTGAATGCTGTCTTTGGAATGTCCTCCGGCCTCACCTTCAGTTGATGATAACTGGTCCTCAAGTGAATCTTTGAAAATTACTTTGCCCCCTTCAACTGATCAAATAAATCGTCGATCCTAGGCAATGGGTACTTGTTCTTAATGGTGACCTTATTCAACTCTTGGTAGTCGATACAAAGTCTTAGCGATCCATCTTTCTTCTTTACGAATAAAACTGGTGCTCCCCACGGTGATACGCTCGGTCGAATGTATCCCTTATCTAACAACTCTTGTAATTGAGCCATTAGTTCTTTCATCTGTACCGGTGCAATACGATATGGCGCTTTTTATACCGGTGTTGTCCCTGGTGCCAAATCAATAACAAACTCTATCTCTCTATCCGATGGCAATCCCAAAATTTCATTTGGAAAAACATCGGCGAATTCCCTTACAATAGGTATCTGACTCAGTTCACCCTCGACCAGTCGAGTATCAACCATGCGAGCCAAATAACCTATACAACCCTTCCTAAGAAATCTCTGTGCTTGCACCATCGTCAGACAATGAGATTGTCTCGGCGATTTACTACTATAAAATACCACCTTCAACTTATTAGAAGTCTTAAGGCGTACACACTTCTTCTTACAGTCGATAACCGCTCCGTGAACCGATAACCAATCCATTCCAAGGATTACATCAAACTCCCCCAAATGAATCGGTATCAAATCCACTTTGAGCTTAAATCCTTTTAATTCGGTGTAACAGTTCCTATGAATGTATTCTATGGGAATAATTTCCTTGTTTGCTACTTCTACGCTCATAGGATGTTCTAATTTCTCACGGGGTAAGTCTAATTGTTTAGCAAATTCTTCGAAAATAAAAGAGCAGGCAGCACCCAAATCGAATAACACATATGCATCTATATTATTGATCAGGATGATACTTGACACCACGTCCTTGGACTCCACCGTATCTTGTACGATCAAGTTGAACGTGCGTGCCGTTGGTCTGTTGGCTTGACTGGCTGGCCCTCCGATGCTCAGTCCATTGTTGTTGTTGTTGTTGTTGCGATTGCCGCTAGCTGCATCGCCCTTTTTCTTCGGGCAGTCCTTTATTTGATGGTCTGAGGCTCCACACCAGAAACATCCTCCCTTCGGTTTATTCGAACACTGAGGAGCCATGTGCCCTGGTTATCCATAATGATAACATGCGTTCTTTCCCTTCATGCATTCCCCCGAGTGGTTCCTCCCACAATTGTTACACTTTACACCTTTCTTGGCCTCTCCCCCGGACTTGCTGCCTCCGGATGATTGTCTCTCTATCCATTTATGTTTGTTGGGGTTGCTGCCTCCGCTGCTTCCCACTTTTTGTCCCTCCTGACCGGTCTTCTTTTCTTGTTTAAATCGAGTGATGGCTTCATTGCCTCCTTCGGCAATGATAGCCCTTTCCAAAAGATAAGAGAATGTCTTAATCTTTACTACAGCCACTGCTTTCTGCACCCATGGTTTCAGTCTTAATTCGAACCTTCTTGTCTTCCTAGCCTCCGTGTCCACTTGGTGTGACGCGAATCGAGCCAACTCGTTAAATCTTGCCACGTACTCTGCGACTGACATATTACCTTATTTCAGTTCTAGAAACTTAACTTCGATATCTTGCTGCGTATTCTCTGAGAAGTAGTTCTTGAAGAATATCTCCTTAAATTTATCCCATGTGATAACTCCTTCGCCTGCTAGTCCTTTATTGGTTTTCCACCAATAGTTAGCTTCGCCCTTCATCATGAATGTGGCAAAACCCGTCTTCTGTGCTTCGGCCACCCGTGCGACCTCAAACACCTTCTCCATTTCTTCTATCCATGTTTGGGCTTCAGTTAGGTCCAAGGTTCCTCGGAACTCCGGTGGTCCTACCAATTTAAAGTCCTTAAAGCTAGCCAAGTGATGTCCTGGCTGCCCTGCTGCTGGCTGGGGTCTGTTTTGCATTGCTTCTGTTAATAGGTTAACAAAGTTCTGCATTGGGTCAGCATTTCCCCCTCCGTTGTTAACGGATCCTTCCTCCCTCTAGTTTCGTGGTAGTCTCCTAGGCTACATGATCTGAGGAAAGGAAGAAAATATTAGGTTTTACGTGATATGCTATTCATGTTAGTATTAAGAAGTTTAAGACGTCTATCAATCATATTTGATTCAAATTAACAACTTCAGTATCACAATAAAACTCGATGGATCTCCACAACCCATCACTTACATACTCTACTTGAGTTTTTTACTAAGGTTATAACCTAGCTTTCGCATTCTTAATGTTTATAACCTACAACTTTGATACCAACCTGTGACACCTGACCCCGGTCCGGTCGTCACAATACTATACTAACATCCACCTCTAAACATAATACGATAACTAAAAATGCGAAATATAACAAACGTACGTCGTTCATTCAAAAGGTGTTACTAGTCCCATGATTCGATAACCTTAAAACAATAATACAAACATACCCTATAATAGTCATTAGGGTTTAAATTACAATAATAGTAATTAAATTAAGCATAAGGTAAAGTCTGCTCCTTGCAAACTATCCTACATCTTTCTTTTACACTTGTCCTTCCCTGAGGTCTCGGGCTTGACAGCAATGGAATTCATGATATAGCAGGAATGAGCAACAAGTTTGCTCAGTAAGTTTAAATACAATAATAAAGGATATATCATGATGAATGGAAAATATCTAACAATGAATTCAACAATATGAATATCTGAAGGATTCGACAATATGAATATCTGAAGGATTCAACAATATGAATATTAGAAGCAAAGATAATGATTGATTTTAGAATAACTGATAGTCAAGTAGACTTTGAACTATAAAACTCCAATGGATTCAATAGCTAATTAACCATTTGGTTACTGGCTACAGAATAAGTAATTGAGGGGATCAGACTCGCATACCCTATGTATATGCATAACATTTAACCCTGCTGTTTGTATCATATATTAGATACCTGGGATATTCCCCTATCAAATAAGGGGTGTTCTTTCAGTCTAAGAATCCTTACCATTAATTGGTTTGGATAGCTTTTATAAAACATCATACATTTGTCTGACCGAACAAAGGTTCAGACTCTATTTGACATAGTTCAAGAATTATAGAACTTTAGTGATATACAAGTCCAAGACTGTACGAACTCTAATGCACCAAGTGCGAATATCAATAATATCGACGTGGAATAATAGTAGAATAATTAAACCACTTAAAGAATGCTTGGAAATAAAGATCAAGCTTAAATGAATAACTTTCAATTCAACGATAACTTGCTCAATTCAATATGAGAAGGGTAGGAACTTTCACAATAATGAATAAGTTCCAGAATACTTGCACAATATAAGTGAAGTTTAGAATCTTACACAATAAAGGATATAAATCAGGGAACTTGCACAATCAAAGAGTGAAGTTAGGGAACTTGCAGTTAATATAACAATCAAATGAAGTTAGGAAACTTGCATGTTTGCTCAGCAACAAATAAGTTCTAGCTTTACTTAACTCGTTGAAACAACCTAATATTAACAAGTCGGCCTTTCAATTAGCATGTGTAAACCAATAGAAATCTATACTTACAAGCATCTACTTATCATATAATTTTATCACATAATCCACGTAAGTCAATCTAATCATGTCTTAGATTTAATAACTTTAGATTACCTAGTTACTATGCATCAATATAGGCTTGAACATATAGCACTTCAAGTCACTAATATAAATCAACACACATGCTTATAAGTTTTATAAACTCGAGTTCGAATCTAGTATGCTCATTCCAATTCAATTCAAAATCATTAGTCTTCATGTCGGTAATTCACATACCTTAAACTAATCAATTCCATATTACGAGGGTTATCTACATAGTCATATTACCACATAACGAGGCTAACCATACTTAGTAAGCATGCTTGTGCGTATACTACTCATGTATACTCTTATCACATAGGCTATACTTTAGAAATCCATTTTTATGAATATGCGTGCAGAGGTGGAATCTATGTTTAAACAAATGAGGTTCATGTCAATACGTCTATAGGCATAGTGAAATCTTAATACACATGCTCGCATGATCATAATGTAATTCACATGGTAATCAATGCTATTTCACATTCTAAGTTTCTTTAAAATTTACACTAAGTCCACAAAGGTCATTTAGTACGTGTAAAGCATCTCAACATATAATTCGTATGCAATTGAAACACATATCTAAACCTTGTAAATGTTTTCAAATGGTCAGAATCTAAAAGATACTAATCTTGGTAAAGTTTGTTTTCAAAAGTCTTAAATTTCTCGTTGAAATCTTGCAATCGTGTATGCTAGTGTGTTTGACATTTTAAACGTACATTTCTTGTCAATATAGACCATACGGTCATGCTTGCCAAAATAAGAATATACATAATGCGTATATGCTCATAACAAGTTCACTTTAGCAAACTCTAAGTTCACTCATAAACTTCAAGGCTTTTCATTAATAATGTGTATTAATATCGTTATACATGTTCATACTACATGCATGTACTTATACATACATATTAACCATGTCTACATGCTTGCCAAATAAGATACCACATGATTGCATACAATAGTTCTACAACAGAAATTAAAAATAGAATCTGCAGAGGGGCGCGACCGCGCCCCATTTGTACTAAGGAGACGCGCGGCCGCGCAGCTCCGTTTCCAAACCAGGAATGGCTGCTGCTAGGCAAAAACTTAGCCCAACTCAGAAATTTCATACAAAAATCACTTCTAAACATGATACATTACAATTCTAAGCTAACATATCAACTTATATAATGCATAGCATGCATTCTCTACTCAAATGATCATCCAATTTAGCATAATCAAGAATTAGAAATCTTGCAGAAATGAAGAACATGATTATACCTCTACAATTGTTTTGCTTGAATTAACAAATTCTCCCTCACTGATAATTCTCACAGAACTTACTCACTATAAATGCTATCAATTCTATACTTGTATGAAAGTCTCAGCAATTCAAATTGAGAAGAAGAGAAGCCAATTTATAGGCAAATGTTTACCTAAACATTTCCATTCCACTTCAAATTAAATCAAGGGAAGAAGCAATGGTATGATAGATAAGCGAGGGTGGATAAGAGTGGGTGGATTCATCATGAATCCCACTCCCCTTACAATGATTACGGCTAGAAGTGTTGAATTTGAGAAGGAAAATAAAGTATAGCTAGCTTCTTGTTTTCACGTGAAGAGCAATTGAGGGGTAACTCTATGTGAGATAATGTAATATAAAACTCAGCAACTTGCATTTCATCATACTAATGTTATATATGTACTTATATATAGTATATACTTAAATGATGCAATTAAATGGGTGTTATAATGTTATTTCAATTAACAATTAACAATATAATGTATCAAGTAGGTACACATATATTAACATATAATCTATGTACATTTTCCTTAATACCGAATGTAATTCCATATAGGCATTATTATTACTTACCATCATAACTGTTATTATAATAATTATAATAACTTATTGAAAGCATTATCAATTAATAATGTTATTGATATTAATATAAGATAATAGGGTATTCATTAAATTCTCCCACACATATCAAGTAACTCACACAGTGACATTAATCTCACTATATAGTTTATAATGTATAATCATATTAATGTGTTACCTTGTACTATATATAATATATAGTTAACTGCCATATATTAAAGGTTTAACATATCGTATGCTTGTATAAAACAATTAATCAAGTAAATATAATATTATTATATTTATTAATTTCTTACTCATTAATTATTATTTATTCATAATAATTATAAATCAACACATTATCAATTAATTACTAATAATCGCAATAAATCAATATGTTCAAATCCTGCCACTATATTCAAATAAATTGAATATTTTATTATTAGCAATCCTATCAATTCTTTGATATTAAAGTCTTAGGGTCTGTCCACTAATTTAAATTACCCATTAGTGACTCCTTTAATTATTTCACAAATTCACATAACCACTTAAGGATTAAATAAGCTCGCAAAACTAACTCATAAAAATTTAAATCACATATTAAATTAATAATGGAGTTTAAAAATTCATGGTCGTTACAATAACCCGATGCAGAAATTTGTGAATTTACTGGCTACGGCTCTCAATTGAACGAGAGATATCGTACGCACTAATCCCGGGGTAGGTCGGGGGACTACCTTTAAGGAGTTTAAGATAATAGGTCCGCCTGAGTTTTATGGAACAACGGACCCAATAGCCGCCCAAGTTTGGGTAAAAGAAATAGAGAAGGCATTTGTAATTGCAAATATCGGTGAGGCGCAGAAGACTTCTTTTGCGACTTACATAATGAAGGGGGAGGCCAACTACTGGTGGGAAGCCAACCAGGGTAGGGCCGGAACAGAAGTGGGGACGTGGGAATGGTTCAAGGAATTATTTTTTGAGAACTACTTTCCCACGAGTATGCAGGGGAGAATGGAGATTCAATTCCTAGAACTAAAGTAGGGGGACATGACAGTACCCCAATACGCAGCCAGGTTCAATGAACTGGCAAGGTTTGTTCCACACCAAGTGGACACGGAGTTGCGAAAGGCACGACGGTTCGAGCAGGGATTGAAACCCTGGCTCTACAACCGTATCTTAATTTTCCAATGTGTTACCTTTGGAGCAGTATTAGAGAAGGCGATTATCGCCGAGGGTTATACCACAAGGAGAAGAAGAATAAGACTAAGATTGAGGTATCAGTCAAGATCAAGGGAGCCAGCGGGAGTGGCCAGAAGAGGAAAGATTTCAGCTCCGGGAATACCGGAGTAAAACAGGAGTTTTCCAAGAGGAAGATGGAGGCGTGTAAGAATTGCGGTAAGACTCATCTGGGAGTCTACCTCAAAACTATGGACAGGAGGGGCATATTTCGCCTAACTGTCCTAGTCCCAAGAAGAGTCGCGGTTGTTTTGTATGTGGATCTATGGACCACAGTGGCGCATAACTGTCCGAAGAACGGTTCGGATGGTGGGAAGGGAGCTAGCGGTAATAAGCTGGCGATTGGTGGCGCAGTACCACAGGGTAGATCGACTGCCCGTACTTTTAATATGACTGTCCAAGATGCGGTAGCATCGAGCGACGTCGTAGCAGGTATCATTTCGGTCAACGACATTAATGCTTATGTACTATTTGATTCGGGTGCAACATGTTCGTTCGTAGCATGTGAGTTTGCTAAACGATTAGGATTACTCCCCGAAAAACTTGTAATACCTTTAAACATTAAGGTAGCAAACGACGATGTAATTCCTGTGGACTCAGTTCATAAGAGTTGTTGTGTGGATATTAGAGGTAACAAATTGTCAGTAGATCTTATACCGATAAAGTTGGGAGAATTCGATATAATTCTCGGAATGAACTGGTTAATTAACCATGGGGAGATGATAGATTGCCAAAATAAGCGTGTGAACCTTCAGATTTCTAAGAAACCCAAGGTAGTGTTCTACGGTAGTAAATCACCGGAACGCTCTTGTTGTCTAACCATGAGACAAGCTAGAAAATTGTTGAAGAAGGGATGTGAAGGTTACCTGTGCCATGTTGTTGATACCCAACGGTTGGGAGCAACGTTGGAACAGATACCTATAGTCAACGAGTACGTGGATGTATTTCCCATTGACTTGCCAGGTCTTCCACCTGATAGGGAGACCAAATTTGTGACATCCCAGATTTTTAGAATTTATAAATGAGATATTAATAAATAAAATTCTTATTATCTGATGTTTTCAGTTTGAGTATGTGAATACGTGTCATATATGGTGAAATATGTGAATTTATATGAAGATAATTTAAATGTTAATTATGATATTTATTGGAGTAAATAAATATCTTAATTGAATTATTTATTGAGTTAAATAAATAATTATGTGATTATTATGGAGTAATGTAATTAAGTGTAGTATATTAATTAAATGAATATTTAGTATTTAATTTAATTGATATAATAATTTTATGTTATAGTTCTAATTTAATTGAGATAATTAAATTAGATAAGTAATGTGATGAGTGTTACATGCAATTATAATTAGTAATTAATTATAATTATGTGACAATTTTATGTGCTTAATTGATGTTAGATTTTTAATTAATTAAATTAGAATGTTAGGATTTAATTGATTAAAGTATAACATTAACAAGATGTGTTAAAGGACTTATTAAAAGAATAAAAAGAGTTTTTAAAACCATTTTTCCAAACAAGGCCCTTGCAATATTTTA
Organism: Panax stipuleanatus; assembly: GCA_020205555.1. Lineage (NCBI taxonomy): Eukaryota > Viridiplantae > Streptophyta > Magnoliopsida > Apiales > Araliaceae > Panax > Panax stipuleanatus. The sequence goes on from CM035126.1 coordinate 69,243,110, forward strand.
AATCCGTTTTGCCAAATGGGGCCTTAACTATTAAAACCTGTTTTTAAAATAACTTGTTTTGCCAAACAAGCCTTAATGCTTTTAAAATTCAAATTTATAACTTATATATTAATTGTAATTATTATAGTTAATAAGGGTTATTATGTTTATATTTATGATTGTATTATATGTATATAGATATATGTATATTACAATATACGTTAGATTAAAACAAGAGTTAGAGAAAATAGTCAGTGTTAGAAACAAAAAGAAATACAGAGAAAGAGAAGAGAACACACAGAGAAAAGATAGAGAGAAAAGAGAAAGAGGGACAAAGAAAAAAGAGGAAGATGAAGTTTGAGAGAGTCAAACACACCACCATCTTCATCTTGTTCTTCTAAGCAAAACAAGGTTATAATCTCAATTCGTGTTTTTAAATATGTTTTTATGATTATTCATAAGCATTAGTTCTCTGTGTTTGTACGTTAACGAGAAATTTGTATAACCATGAATTGAATATATAAGTTGTGTTCATATAAGTGAATTGTATGCTATGTACGATTTTCAGAAATCAAAATTTGTTATAAAACAAGTTTTTATGAAGAATTTGTGTTCTTAAGAAATTTTCATATTTTGGTTGAGTTTAGAATGAAAAATTTATAATTACTTAAGTGATATATGCATATTTAGATTTTTGTATGATACTATCTTCAATAACGAAGATAATACATGAATTATGAAGTTAATTGGTTGAGAATTGGATTTACGGTGAATTATTTGATAAAGGTATGGACTTTATGAAAATAGTAAAATTGGTTTCTAAAACCTTTTGATTATTGTTGCTTAGACAAATTTTGTGATTTGGATCATGTATAGCATGTGTAATAGTGCATGTGAGTACCTTACATTGTGGGAATTGCTTGTAATTATCGTTTGTTGGCATGACAGTGCTATTGCTGCTCTGTTTCTGCCCGCGTGCTGGCGCAGCTGCGCAGGCAACAAGGGCAGAAGCAGCGCAGCTGCGCCGCTGGGTTTCCTCATGTTTGACACTTGCGCAGCTGCACCGGTGTCAAGGCAATGAGTGGTGCAGCTGCGCCGGACCCTGAACAGAGGCAGAAAACTTTAATTAATTGTACAGTTTTTAAAACCCAAATTGTATAGGTTAATGATAATGGTTATGTGTTACACATGAACCAAGATTTTCAATAAGATATTGTTAATAGGTATTTGACGATTTCAAAGTTTAAAAGAAAGAAGGTTGTGAAAACCTTAAATTAGTATTTGATTTATTAAACTAAATGGTTAGCTTAAGTTGTAATTTATTTAGTTATAATTTAGTTAACATGATGTGTAACTGTAATTTGAAATAATTATAGTAAAGGTTTAATGTAAATTATAATTGTTAAATTATAATGGATTGAGTTGATTGATTTAATCAAAGTAAATGTTTAAATTTAAATTATAATTGGTTTAATTATAATTTAATGCATGATGTAGTTTGATTAGTTATAAATTATAATTTATTTAATTATAATTTGATTAATTAGAGTAATGGTTTAAAGTAAGTTATAAATAGTGCAATTATAAATTGTTTAATCATAATGTGATTAAAGTGGATGTTTAAATTATAATTTATTTAATTATAATTTAATATGAGTATGTAATTATTAATTGATTAATCGTGTGATATATAATATGATTATGAGAAATGTAATGTGAGTATGTGATGTAAATTATTATGTGATAATAATTATTAATTTAATAGTTAATGAGGAATGAGTTAACCTAGATTGGTTAACTAGCGTTGAGGATTAGCTATGTGATAATTAACTGATATTGTTAATTATACATATGATTTGACAGCGAGTGTCAAACGAGTAAATAGAAGAGAATTAAAAAGTATAAAGTAGTATTTACTTAGACGTTTGATAAGCGTTGCTAGGTGACTAATAATTGATGCATATGGTAATACGTTATGTAGGATCATGAAGCAGATTATATTAAGCTATTTTTCGGTATTTGATAATCTACGAGCCAGGCAAGTCTTTCGGTTCCTATTTTCTATTTGAACTTGATGATATTATGAACTGTTTTAAATTATATTGCAAAGAGTATGCTATGTTATATACTTGAAATGTTAAAGTCAATTTATGACTACATTGATTGATTTAATAATGTTGATTAAGTAAGGAACTCAATCTTTATATTTGTTATGTGATTAAAGCATGTATGCCATGTTACTTTAATGTTGAGCATGTTAATTATATGCTATGTGATGCATGAAAACTGTTAGAACTTGCTGAGCTGTCGAGCTCACTCTTGCAAATAACCATTTTTGCAGGTCCAAGATGCAAGGTAAAGATACGTGTTAAGTGAATTATAGGAATCAATGTTCCAGAATATTACTTATGTTAAATATCAAATTGTATTTGATGTTTTGATTGTAACGTAATTGGTAAGTTGTAAAGTTGAGCAATCCGATGTATAGTGGATATTTCTTTATGATGTAAAACTTGTATAGTCGTTTTGTTGTAAAGATTCATGATATAGATTTGAATCGAATAGATGTAATGTAAAGGTTGCGATTCAGGACAATAAAGATAGAGTTTAAAAAGTTTTAAATATTCCGCATTTTTAGAGATTTTAATATCGAATAATGATGTAAAGATAGATTAAAGATGTATTACTAACGATCGAGGATGAGAATTATATTGTATGAATTTTGAGGTCGTTACAGTTGGTATCAGAGCTGATGGGTTATACACATTAGGTAAGAGTATCTTAGGTTATGACCTTAGAGAATGAGAAGTTAAGTTACGTATAACGAAAATGTGATTCCTTTCACATACCTAGAAGTGTAGGATGTGTGAAGTCCTAGAAATGTTATAAGAAGAAGGTGAGAACAACGAGGAATAAAACTCGAATAAAATGTTGAACTTTATGAACGACGTTAGAAATTCTTAAAAGAAGAATTAATAAATAAACAAGAAGAATCAAAGAAGAATCTTGAAGAGATATGAAGATGAGAATCAGGAGTTACCTAACTCCAATAATAAAGATGACGAATAACGATGAATAGACGGAGTTTATAAGATTAAATCATAATGAGGTCATAATATAACATGATGAAAGGAAAAGATAAGAAGTTTTAAAACAAAACGATAATGAGATAAGAAAGAATCATAAGGGAGATGATTATAGAATAAGATCACAACGTGATCTTTTGAAGTTGAAAGACAGATGGTCTGTAATGACTGAATACTTATAGTTTGATGCTATAACGAGAATGTACTATGATATAGTACGAGATTAACTCACGAGGAGTTATAAATGATGGGATACAGAAAGTCTGTATCGAGTATAGAGCGAGAAGTTATAAGTAAGATAGAGTTAATTGAGATTTCAACTGAGGACTCATGTGGTGGCTGAGTTGTACAAATCTTTGTATGGGCATGGTTTTGTGCTTACACTTGGCTTATCATATTGATAATCGTTGGAAGGTTGGTGTCGCGCTATCGATATATATATGACGAGAAGGTGATTCTTTCGTCATATTATATTTGATAGTTAGAGTCAATAGAGATTAGATTAGATGATAGTAAGATTACAATAGATGATCTTAAGGTTAGGCGAGTTCTTAAAACTCATACTTATGGTAAGATCGTGACTCATAATCATATGTATGTTTTGAACCCCTAAGCATATGGACAGTTTCTGATCAGTTCTTTGACTACGTATTGCTAGGACAAGTTCTTAAACTCATATTATTGTGGCAAGTTCCTAAACTTCCAAAGTGTGGTAAGTTTGATGAACTATACTGGGTATAGAAAAGTTATGTTATAAGAAGCATTGATGTTGTTTAAGGTTGATAGAATGATTAAGTAATGATGGAGTAAAGATTTAATTGATTAGAGAAAGTTTTATATTCTAAATCTCCTAGCTTTGCTAGATTTTCAAAATTTATTGACTTCGTGCTGATGTTGCACTCCTGTTTTCTTGAAAAGCATTGGATCAAATGATGGAACCAATGAATTTTTTTTAAATAGTGCTATTATTCATATGTCTATGCTAATTGCTTCAGCTAGACAAAAATAATTTCAAATTTTGAAAATGTATTTTATGTGTTCTATGAATCATTTGATATGGTGTAGAGAAAAAAAAAATCGAGGAAGTCATCAATGCAGTTAAACCTAGTGTTGGATGTGATCGTATGATCGTCAGCCCACTATGGTATGATGTAGTATGACGAGTCAAGCAGTATATCCATTCAAAGGAGGAACTATTCCCCTTTTCAAGCTCCAGCCTAACCTTCTAACCCTCCATTTCAGAAAAATTTGGAGGCCAGACATCGGAGATTGTTCACCCCTTTAGGGGATTCACTCGAGAATGTGCTAAAACTGTTGACAGCACAGAAGAAGATTGTTCAACTCCTTCCACCAACCAGTACCAGGGGAAGGAATTTCAACCCAAGTAAGAAGTGCGCATACCATTTCGGATCTCCGGGCCACGATACACAGGACTGTTGGGCTCTCAAACATAAAATCCAAGATTTAATAGACAACGAAGAGGTTGTGGTGACCAAACCGGAGCAACTGCACGTGCAAGACAATCCCCTCCCTCAGCACAAAGAGGAGAGTGTCAACATGATTAGCACGAAGAATGGAGAAGGATCCAAATACCTCCGGTATGTTGGAGAGGCAGCTCAATCCAGTACCAGTAGCCCAGACAGTTGGGAGTTATCAAAAAGGCTATTCCTGATAGAACAGGAAATCAAGTCCATTAAGGAACAGATTGAACAGTTAGCGGATCTGTATACCAACATCAGGTAACCAAATAGCTGATAAACCAATCCAGCCAGGCTGAATCAAGTCCTCCTACACCGAAAATTAGTCCCATTGCTATGAGGGACCATTATCGGATTCATGATCATGAACCCTGGGCCGATAAGGTGGACAAAGAGGAGAAATTTCAAGCAGATGGAGAGTTTGCCTTTCAGAGGAATTTCACTAATCTAAACTAGACGATGAAGGAAATCCTCCAGATGATGATCAATGAGGGGATGGTTACAGATCTGTTACCCCCGGTGAACCCTCGATCCAGGAAATTCAAACCTGACAGGATCTGTCAGTATCACTCCAATGTGCCCGGTCATGACACCGAGGATTGCTGGGGACTTCGGCACCTGATTCAGAATATGATTGAAAGCAGTGAGCTGATAAGAGGGAATCAAGACTATGGCCTCCCTGATGAGGAAACACTTTTTATTCCCATGGCATGGAATCAGGGAACAGTGGCTGTTATTTCCTATGAGAAGGAGCTAGGCGGAACACCCTTAGTACTGCTTGGAAAAGGGGTGCAAGAAGCACTAAATCCTATGAAGGTAGCTGCACCCGAAACTTTAATACTGCCTTTCAGACCACAATATCATGTCATCAATTTGAAGAGTGTCCCATGGAACTATGGGAATGATCAAGGTTCCACCTCAAACAACATTGCCATTGTATCCAAGAAGAATCCATTATACCTTCCTCGGCGGGTGATCAATCCAGTTACTAAGGCTAAAGAGAGAGTGGCTGAAGAGAAAATCAAAGAATTCCTCAACAAAATGGGGCATAATGAGATCAAGGTAGTGCAAAGCCTAAAAGATGCACCAAGCAGATGTCCATCCAAGATCTGGTCTTATCATCGGTGGATCATCGCAACATTCTGGTGAAAGTACTGGAGGAGCCCCATCTGCCAAAGACAGTGGATGTTGAGAAATTTTGTCATGTGATAGAACACATCTTCAACAATAATGTGATATCTTTCACTGATGATGATATACCTGCAGAGGGGATGAGTTATCGCAAGTCCCTGCATATAGCAGTAATGTCATCCGGGTATGTGATCAGAGGTGTGCTTATAGATGGAGGATCGTCTCTAAACATCTGCCCCTACGATACCTTGAAAAGAATGAAGATCAATCCAAACCGGATCAGAACCAGTCATGTGGTTATCCGGGCTTTCGATGGGTCTCGCCGAGAAGTCGTGGGAGAAATTGAGCTGCCACTGGAGATTGGTCCCCACACCTTCTATGTATCCTTCCAGGTACTCAATATTACCACCGGATACAAATTGTTACTGGGAAGGCCGTGGATCCACATGGCAGGAGCATTCCCATCCACCCTCCATCAGTAGCTCAAGTACATTATCAATGGCAACCAAATCACGATGAATGTTGAACCAGAATACCCTGTCTGCATACAGGGAGACATGTCGGTGATCAGTTTGGATACAGGGGTTGAACCTGCAAGTTTTCAAGCATTAGAGGTGAGCAATACTCAGTATCTACCTGTCGAGGCACCAGCTCTGAAACCAAAAGTCTCCCCCGAAGTAATGACAGTGGGCCAAAAGATGGTATCTTTGAGTTTTCACCCTGGAGAAGGGTTATGAAAGAATCAACAAGGAATCAAAATTTCGGTGCAAATCCCGAGTCAGTCAGGGAAAGCAGGATTGGGCTATTCATCTTGGTCAAACCACCGGAACCCACACAAGCATCCAAAAGCTCATGCTTCCACTATACTACTGCCAAACCTCACTGATGCCGGATTTGTGAAGCCAATGAGGAAAATTCCTACTGTTGTGTCAGTCATGCTGTTTCCTACGGTCATACCGATAAGTGAGAGAAAAGCCCCAAAGCCTAACGTGGAGAGTAAAAATGGAAAAAAAAGTTCCTGTACGAAGGACGAGACCTATTTACTAACATGCATGTTCTAATATACTACGAAGGTATGAATGATGATATCCCAGACAGTGATGAAGAGGATCAGATCCAAATTCCTCGCATTAAGAAAGGAAAGGGAGGCAGTTCAAAGAAAAACCCCGGCTCTAATCTAAAGGATGTCTTAGTCGTTATCAAGGAAGAGACAGACGACCAAAAATCTTGTGTCCTCCCTATTCATGAGGATCTGACCCTAGACAACTTGAGCAGCGTCCCTTGCCTCATTCAAAAAGGGTAAAAGGGCAGAGAGTCCATCTGCCCTGTAACATAGTTTCATTTACTGCTTATTTTGGTTGCACAGCTATAGCAGTAACTTTTGTCATGCTTTGCTAAATATTTTGTATGTTTAAACAGTTTCATATATTAAAGCAAAAGCTTTTTGTTTTTAGGAGTCCAAGATTGGATTTGTTTGTCCCTGCTGATGAGATGCCAACCTATCACATTGACTACAATTTTGATGTAGAACTGAACTTTGACTTGATGTAGATTGATCAAGAGGAGGAAGATGACTATGAGGTGCCCGAGGAAATCAAAGAATGGGTCGAAGACAAACCCAAACCAAACCTCGACCAAACTACCACAGTCAATATCGGAACCTCAAAAAACTTCAATGAAATCCAGATAGGTCTAGACCTCACCAAAGATCAAAAAGCCGACCTGATTGAAATCTTAACACAGTTCCAGGATGTGTTTACATAGTCGCATGAAGATATGATTGGTTTATCTACTAACATTGTCATCCATCGACTCCCCATCAAGGATGGATTCAAGCCAGTCAAGCAGAAGCTCAGGCGTTTGAAACCTGAATGGAGTCAGAAAGTTAAAGAAGAAGTTGACAAATAATTCAAAGTCGGCATCATCATGGTATCAACATACCCGGAGTGGCTATCAAACATAGTTCTTGTGCCTAAGCCCGAAGGGAAGGTACAAGTATGCGTGGATTACAGGAATTTGAACAAATCTTGTCTCAAAGATAATTTCCCGGTACCTTTTATCCACATCCTGATAGACAATACGGCGCAGTACGGCATGTATTCTTTCGTGGATTGCTTTACTGGTTACCACCAAATTATGGTTGCTGAAGAGGACAGGGAGAAAACTGCTTTCATCACTCCTTGGGGAACCTTCTGTTACAGGCGATTGTCCTTCAGCCTCATTAATGTCGAGGCCACGTATCAGCAAGCCATGATGGCCCTATTTCATGACATGATGAATAAGTAGATAGAGGTTTATGTGGATGACATCATCGTCAAATCCCGAAAGGAAGACGATCACATCAACCATCTCAGGAAGCTTTTTAATAGGTTACGTAAGTACAACTTCAAGCTGAATCCAGCCAAATGTGTTTTTGGCGTCAAATCTGGCAAGTTGTTGGGATTTCTGGTAAGCAATAGAGGCATTGAGCTGGATCCTGCCAAGATTAAAGCTATCACGGAGATGCCAGTACCCCGAATAGAGAAGGAGATACGCGGGTTTCTGGGAAGAATCAATTTCATAAGCCGGTTCATTTCCCAGCTCACGGCAACGTGTGAACCCATCTTCAAGCTACTAAGGAAGAATTCCTCCACGAAATGGAATGAAGATTACCAAAAAGCCTTCCTTGCCATCAAGAAGCAGTTGATTCAAGCGCCTATCTTGGTACCTCCGAGGGATGAAGTTCCCATGTTTATGTACCTATCCGTCAATAGCAACGCAATGGGCTGTATGCTGGGACAGAAAGATGATAGTAGCAAGGAGAGAGCCATCTACTACATCAGCAAAAGATTCAGCAGCGGTGAACAGAAGTACACTTTGGTTGAGAAGACATGTTGTGCATTAGCATGGGCCGCCATAAGGTTGCCACATTATCTGCATGGGCACATGACCTATCTTATATCCCGCATGGATCCACTAAAATACGTATTCAATAAGCCAATGTTAAATTATCGACTGTTCAAATGGCAGTTGATCCTCTAACAGTTTGATATTGTCTACGTGACTCAGAAGTCCATCAAAGGTCAAGGCATTGCAGATCAATTGGCCGAAGCTCAGTCAGGGGGATTTGAACCTTTGGAGACTTATTTCCCGGACGACGAAATCATGGCAATTCAACAAATCCAACAAAAGAATACAGTCCAACCATGGAGAATGTATTTTAATGGAGCGGTGAACATGGAAGGTGCCGGAGCCGGGGCAGTCCTCATATCTGGTACAGGAGAGCAATATCCTATGGCTACCAAGTTGTAGTTTGTCAACACCAACAACACGGCTTAGTATAAAGGCTGCATAGTGGGGTTGAAACTAGCCCAATCCATGGGTATCCAGCGTTTATTAGACTTTGGAGATTCTGAGTTGGTTATCAGACAAACCACTGGGGCTTATCATACCAAAGATCCACATTTACTGCCTTATCACCGGCAGGTCATCAACATATCCATGGATTTTAAAGAGATAACCTTCATCCACATCCCTCGAGGTAGGAACGATTTTGCAAATGCATTGCTAACTTTGGCTTCCCTGATCAACGTATCGGGTAGGAGGGGAATTCCCGACATCAAATTCAAAAACCAAAAGGCCCTGATATATGAGAATTACATTGGAGAAATATCAGGTGAGATACCTCATACCAATCAACCTTGGTATCAAGACATCAAGGAATATCTCCGAGATGGATCAACACCCGATGGGGCAAGCCAAGCCGAACGAAAGTGGATTCACAAGATGGCCATAAAGTTCTATCTAAGTGGAGATGCACTTTATAAGAGGGATGCTGGAATAGGCCTGTTACGATTCCTCGACAAAGAGCAAGCCCAGAGATTAATGGATGAAGTCTACGGTGGAGTCTGCGGTCCACATATGAGCAGTCATTTGCTGGCTAAGAAGATATTGAGAACAGGGCATTACTGGATCTCTCTCAAAGCTGACTGTGACGATCACGTCAGGAGATGCTATCAATGCCAAGTCCATGGAAATGCCATCCATGCTCCTCCAAATGAGCTGCACAATATGAGTTTGCCATAGCCTTTCTCCATGTGGGGAATGGATGTGATCGGGCCAGTAGAACCCAAAGCCAGTAACAGACATTGATTCATTTTCACTATGATCGATTACTTTACCAAGTGGGTTGTAGCTGCCTCTTTTCCCAAAGTTACCAAGGAGGTAATCATTGGTTTCATCCGAAATAATATCGTTTGTCGATATGGACAGCCGGAGGTGATCGTATCAGATAATGCCAAGAACTTAAACAATCAGATGATGAGAGACTTATACAGCAAGTTTCATATCAAGCATCTCAATTTTGTCATCTACCGACCCAAGATGAATGGTGCTATCAAAGCGGCCAATAAGAATATCAAAAAGATCATGCAGAAAATGTCCGCCAATCACAAAGGATGGCCTGACATGTTGCCTCTGACTCTGTTAGCATACAGGACCTCAATGCGTACCTCTACTGAGGCTACCCCCTATTCATTGGTCTATGGCATCGAAGCAATACTTCCCATATAAGTAGAAATGGAGTCCTTGCGAGTATTAATAGACGCGCAGATGGAAGAAGATCAGTGGTTGCAAGAGCGATATCACTAGCTGTCCTTGATAAATAAGAAGAGGGCTACATCTATTTTCCACGGGCATTTATATTAGCAAAGGATCGCTAGATCATACAACAAGAAAGTCTGAATTCGGCAATTCAAAGAGAATGACCTGGTACTGAAGAAAGTTCTGACCAATCAAGATGAAGCCAGAGCAAAGTTCGCCCCAAATTGGGAAGGCCCTTTCATTGTCAAAGAGGTGTTGACAAGAGGAGATATTAGATTATAAGAAATGGACGAGAGCGAATTTCCCCAACTCATCAACTCAGACACCATAAAAAGGTACTATATCTGAAGCACATGTCAGCCATCATCTTGGTCCTGCGAATCGATCAAATCAATTTTGGTTTTCACTAGAAGATCGAACTACGAATGACCTGATCTCCCTCAGCCCGAGAGTACGTAGGCAGCCATTCCTGGTGCGATCAAACTAAATAAAAACTCAAAAACTCATCAAACCAAGCTCAAAAGAGACACTTCTCACACCCCTCACACAAAAAATTGAACTACAAATGACCTGATCTCCCTCCACTCGGGAGTACGTAGGCAGCCATTTCCTTTGCGGTATGACCTTTAAAAAACCAATAAAAACTAGTCCCAAGACACCGAAACCTGATAAAACCTAAATTCTATCAAGCCTCCCTGGTCAACAGGCCCATCTGAGATATTCTCTGACATCTCACTGTCAATCCATCAAGGGGAAGCTCATGATACATCAACAACAGTAAGTCATGAAAGAAGTGGTAATCACTCAGCAATAACAATACATATCCAATAGGGAAGTGAATCAAAATATATTTCTCTGATATATAATACTGTTTGATAGATACATAGTGTCCTGTACATGACAAAAATGGCTAATCTAGTATGTGCAGGGAAAATAAAGCTAGTCTTTGGACCCAATGATAGATGAGATAATACTACCAACAAGGCATCTCTCTCTGAAGATGAAGGAGCAGCTGCAAGTGTAATACCCTCAGCCTCCATACGAGCAAGGACATCCACTGCCATCTGCATGGTGCTGCTATGGCCATCTATAAATGCACTCATCTCTCCCACCAGGCTTTATGTATATGACCTGAGGGCTATGCTGTCCGATATAGATACATCTCGGGTGGCTATGGCATCGTCCCTCTCCATAAAAGTAGCATCCCTAGCAATCAAAACCTCTTCAATCTCCTCAAAGGTTACATCTCTGGCAGATCAGACCTTATCTCTCTCCTCAAGAGCTACATCTCGGGTAGATAGAGACTCGTCTTTCTCAACCAATGCTGCATCCCGAGTAGCTCGAGCCTCGTCTTTGCCGACAAAAGATGTATCCCTGCCTGACAGGGCCGTCAACATCAACGCCCTAACCTGATCTCTCTCGAAAGACATCCAAGCTAGTGAATTAGCAATAGCTGGATCTGTGCAGGCAGGAATAATCGGAGGGTCACCAACTAAAGTCGTTGTCAAACCAGTGAACAACTCTTCCTTCGTGGGAGAATCAGGATCCTCCATAGGCTCCTCCTCATCTGAATTAACAATCGGAGCTAACTTGATAAATGCATCTTCCGCTATATCAGCCTCCAACCACGCTGAATACTCTAGAGGGCGATCCGAATGGCTAGTAGAGAAATCAACCCTCTCCTTATGAGTCCAACTCTCATAAATCCTGATTAGGTCAGCTAACGTTAGAGATGAAGCTGATATCCGCTGATCAATAGCCCCCTCAAACTGGTGTAGGCTCTGGAACTGATTAAACTGACCCATAACTGCCAATGGATGGTAAGTGGTCACCCCTCTCAATCCCGCTAGGGGAAAGTAGTCCATGTCGGGTGCATGAGTAATAAAGTTATAAGGGGAGACAAGCCCTGAGCATGAGAAAATCAAAAATGGATGCTCAATATCTGACAGAAAGGCAGACCATGTCACTGCATCCGAACACTCCGCTGGCTGGAAGGATTAGGACATGGCTATCTCATGGGTAAAACAGTACCTATGATGTCTAAAGCTGCTAATCAAACGCAAATGGGTCATGAGCCATACGTACAGCAGGACGGAGCTACCTCTAAAAAACCCCTCTAGATGGGTGCTACAATAGGTAGCCAACCTCAAGGTCTCGGCCAGTATCATCGGTAAAATAGTACTACCCTGTCTAAGGACACGGACCAAAACCATCAATCCAATATCCAAATGGTCCAAGTACAGTGGTATGTATACATAGGCCGTGACGCACATCAACAAAACATCTACTCGGGCCAACTGCCACTTATCTGCTAAAATCATAAAATCCCCGGCGTGTCGCTCATAGCTATTTAGACTGCTGAAGTGATCAATCAAAAAATTGATAGAGATCACATATCCTGAAATGATCTCATCAGTGACTACACTATGTCGAAAACCCGGCATACCCATGAATAGTCTCCTCATGTCGCTGATAGCTGTGAGAGCACAAGGCAGGTCCAGTGCTAAACCTATAAGCCGCTCATACTCCTCCAATGTCGGTGTCAATGCATATCATCCAAAGTAAAAAACCTGCTGCTCAGGTATCCAGCAGGATAGAATACCATCTACAAATTCGTATAAAACCTATAAATCTAAAAGGGCCAATGAATGCCCTATAATCTAATCTACTATCCCTCTGGCTGTATAGTACAGACTATCATACCACGACCTCAGTGAGGATGCTACCAAGGATGGTAGTGAGTGCTAAATGCGGCTGACCATAGAGGACGACATCTGTATCACCGTATCACAAGACCATCCAGGGTCAAGTCTAAAATCACATGTCTAATTGCATATCCATGACATAATATATGTATAATGACAATGATAAACATGATGCAATAGATAGGAAATATCATTCATATCTAGAATAAACTATCTACTGCAAGCATCATCTCTGTCTGCTCATACAATCCAAAATAAAAAGTAAAGGGATATGGGGCAAAGCCGCCCAACTACTAACAGAGGCCTATCAAAAGATATAGCGATAAATGGGGCATAGCCACCCAATACCTAAATAGAGGCCTATCAAAAGATATAGCGAGAAAAGCTATCAGATGAAATCAGAAATATCTACATCCAGGCTATTAACCTGCTCCAGCTCCTCCTGAGTCACAAAGTCTCGGCCAGTGGGAATGTCCAGTCGATATAAGGGAGAATTAGCACCTGTAAAATTGTTGGAAAATAAACCTGTAGAGGGGCCCGCTTCAGAGCTGGAAGGAGCAAAATAATCTGCCTCGGATGGCTCCCGGCCAAGGTGCCTGATGAACAAATACGCCCTCTCCAACTGGTGGGTCAATCCTGTGATCTGATCTAGATGTGTCTGATCTCGGAGGCAAGCTATCCATTCTGTCATCATCACAGACCCCGACACCATATCTGCCATGAACTGGGTAGTACAAGTCTGAGCCCTAATGGTACGAGGACTCCACCAGCTATAAAATGCCTCATGGCTGTAAGGACCCTTTGACAGGGTAAAGCCATCTATGCCCACTATAGGAATGTTTGTGAGTGGCTGAGCTAGTGGCCAATGATGCCAAGAAGGAGGAACAAAGGGAATGCGGATCTCCCCCGTGGTGCTCCTAATAGCACGCTCTCTTAAATAGAGCTCCCAACCTCCCTCTGTCAAAAATGGGACTCTGCGGGTGGGATAATACAAACTCCCAGCCAGTGGGAAAACTACCCTTAAACCCGACTGTCAAAAAGTCTGAGGTGTACAGGACCCACGAGATCAATTCGGCCGTCAATAGCTCAAGCTGCAGGCGGGAGTGGGTGAATCCTCAGCTATAAGGACCTCCGTCAATGTGGAGTGATTCCAGCGTCATCCCCGAGGATAGGTCTCCAAGCCCAGAGTAGTGGCAAGACGTAGGCAAGGAAGCCTCTCATATGCCCAAAACTGGCCATGTAAATATCAAAAGTCCTCAGTGATCAAGACTGATATATAAAAATGAGGAAATTAAAAAGGTACAAGAGAGATGTACTCACCAGCAAAAATGGGTAAAAGCCTAGCCAAGCCTCCGTCACACCCTCCGAGCGCATGCGCATCCCTCGGAGGAAATAGGTAAAGGTATAGGTACCCCAATCAAAATCACTAAGGCGCTCCACGTACTAGTAGCGCTAACCAGGGCAAAGGACACCGTCGAAGAGTTATCCGCAAGGAAATAACCCTTGATGATCACCAAAAATAGGCTCCGTATGATGCGATCTCTAACCCTCTGATCATTAGGCAGAGGCTCAGTTAAAGCCCCACTCTGGGCATCTACGCTCAATGGACCAGAACGGACTGTCCGACCCTTGATGGTCGTCACAAGAACTCCTAATAGGGACCGAACGGCAGTAGGTGAAATGTCCGATACAACCGGTACTGGCTCACCTATGAACTCTATCCCAGCGATGAACCTCCAATCCATAAGCGTCATCATCACCTTGCAATCCAGCAAATGGAGAGACTGAGTCTGGTGGAACCAGCGCTAAGATAATGCCCTCTGATAACCCCAGGGGCAACGACGAGGAAGAATAAAAAAGAATGCATGAAACCCCCAGGTGTTAACAATGGTCCTGTACTCCGGATGTATGGTGTGGTACAAAGAATGCACATTAAACTAGTTCCCCCTAGGCTGTGTAAAGCCGGGAACCTGCATTAAAAAGCTCACTCATATCAAACATGTGCCCTAAAATGGAAAAAAAAGGAAGAAATAGAATCCAAAAGGAAAACTTCAGTCACCTCGTTGGCATGAAGGAGTCTCGATGGATGGCGCCTTAAATCTCCTAGCAGCTCTTGAAGTGGAACCACAATGCCTGAAAGCTCCGCACGTAGAGCCTGACTTGGGACAGGATGAATAAAAGGCGCATCCTCGTCGTCCACATCGACCAGTGGAGTAACCCGGATAGGACGAATCATTGACTCAGCTAATCTACGAGGAGGTCGGGCTGGCCGTGGCTGAGGAACATCGGAGACTCTCCTCCGTCTAACTCCTGGGATGACCCTGCTAGCACTGTCTGGTCAATCTAGCTCCATAACCTGGACAAAGTATTCAAATCACCTTAAAAATGGTGAGGCAAGCCTAAAACCTGTGGCTTATTAATTTAAATCAGTATTTTATACATTTTAAGTCCTAAAACATTCATGGGTCAACCAAAATCCTCAGTAGAGTCAAAATTGCATGTTTATTAAATGCTTAGGTTATTGAAAATTTTTTGCTAGAGTTTTCTTTGTAAAATGGACTGTCCGCATGCACACGGCATATTTAGGTGGCCATTCAGTAGCACACCTACCCAAAAACAAAAATAGTTCATATTTATGAAAACAAAATCAAAAGTACACTCCACATAGTAGTTAAATTACCACGGGCATTTTTAGTTGAAATTTCAAGCTCACTAGGCCTCAAAAAGGATGAATAAATTAATCAAAAATGGCATCAATTGACTGTCTCAGAATTCAAATTTTCTTACATCAAAACGTGCATTATAATAAAATATGCATACTTATGAAGTTTGAAAATTTGTATCAAGTCATATAAACATACATTTTTGATACATTGTGTTTAAAAGCATACTACGTGGTTTATGACATTCTAACGGTCAAAACTGGAAAAGAAAGAATGTAAACATTACCTGAGATGTGCAAAATGCATGGGCGCTGATGAAATCTAAAAAAAGCTGCCCGAAATTCGTAGATCTGAAAAAGAAAATTGGATTTCTATTGAAACTCAAAACTAAAAATGAATTCTGAGAGCCCTTGTTGCCCATCTTAAACTCGCAGGAAGGAGCGGGCCCACCTACGACTGTCGTACCCCTATATGCGGCTCCCCAAGGTGGGACCCACCCCCTCCAGCTCGGTCTAGTTCCAGTGGAAATAGAGTTTACTGGAGCTGAAAAGTCAAATCTGAGAAAAAACTGCAACGCGATTGAGCAGATTGTCCTGAAATCCTGCGTATGAGCGACGGATTCCTGACGGAAAGAAGAACTTTATGTAAGCCATTGGTTATCATCCCGAAGTGATATCCGAGGATCAATGATGAGAACTGATAAAAAACTACTAAAAAATTACGAAAAACTGCTGAAAACAGCCGCTGTCAGAGCATCGGGTAGGTCTGACGATATGAACGGTAGGTTTTGACTGTATCAAGGTATCCAGACTGATCCGAGGGTGTGTTTTGTCACAAAGAGTACCCCCGCATTGAGATTGATCAGATTTGACATCTCAGCCACTGGCGACAACCCCAGCAAAGCATCGAGAATGGTCCGGTGACATCAGTCATTGAAGGCCACTTCAGCGAAGGTCAGATTGCCTGACATCTCAGCCGTTGGTGACAACCCCAGCAAAGCATCGGGAAAGGTCCAGTGACATCAGCCATTGAAGGCCACTTCAGTGAAGGTCAGATTGCCTAACATCTTAGCCACTGGCAACAACCCCAATAAAGCATCGGGAACGGTCCGATGACATCAACCATTGAAGGCCACTTCAGTGAAGGTCAGATTGCCTGACATCTCAACCGCTGGCGACAACCCCAGCAAAGCATCGGGAACAGTCCGGTGACATCATCCATTGAAGGCCACTTCAGCGAAGGTTAGATTGCCTGATATCTCAGCCGCTGGCACAACCCCAGCGAAGCATCGAGAATGAACCGGTGACATCAGCCATTGAAGGCTACTTCAGCGAAGGTCAGATTGCCTGACATCTTAGCCATTGGTGACAACTCCAACGAATCATCGAGAACGGACCGATGACATCAGCCATTGAAGGCTACTTCAGTGAAGGTCAGATTGCCTAGCACTATCATCCGTTGGCAACAACCCCAGCGAAGCATTGGGAATGAACCGGTGACGAAAATAGTGTATCAATTTATCCCCACAGAGGACAGATGATGGAATCTATTATACAAATCCTTAGAGGAAGCATCGAGAAGGTTTCGGTGATGGTTAAGCCTTGCAAACTACCTTCGAGTAGGTGTCGAGAAGGTCTGATGATGTAAATCAGTATCAGCTATCATCAGGGTAGGCCTCAGGAATCTCTAATGAGGTAATTCAGCAAAAGAGAAACATCCCCACCGGAGGAAAAGTCAGAAAACTAATTTGGAGACACAAGACGTTGGTGACAACCCTAACATTAATCTCAAAAATGTCCCACGACATCAGTCAAGAGAAAATCTTCCCCAATATACTATTATGGATAACGTCATCCCCAGCAGAAAATGGCGTAAACAGTCAGTGATAGCCCCATTTTCCTCGAACGTATCTAACATTCATAACATATCATGCTATGCATTGCATTACATTTTCATTTAGCATATTTCAAGTGTTTAGCAATCTTTATCCTGTTCATTTCACTACGTTGCATAAACATGATAAAAACAGGCATCTGTAGACACTCGAAATTTTTTATTTATGTTGTAGACACTTGAAATTTTGCGTTCCTGTTGCTAACCTTGTAGGAGGGCAAAATCATCTTTTCAACCCCAATCTCAATATCAGAATATCAACTCAGCCCCGGTCTCAATACTGGACTGCCAACTCAGCCCCGGTCTCAATATCGGGTTTTTATCTTAACCCCAGTCTCAATACCAGGACGTTGGCTCAACCCCGGTCTCAATACCGAAAAGTCAACTCAGCCCCGGTCTTAATACCAATATGTCAACTCAACCCCGGTCTCAATATCAGGATGTCAACTCAACCCCGGTCTTAATACCGGGATGTCAACTCAACCCTGGTCTCAATACCGGGTCGTCAACTCAACCCCGGTCTCAATATCGGGACGTCAACTCAGCCCTGATCTCAATACCGGGATGTCAACTCAACCCCGGTCTCAATACCGAGATGTTAACTCAGCCCTGGAATCAATACCGGGATGTCAACTCAACCCCGCTCTAAATACCGGGCTGCCAACTCAGCCCCGATCTCAATACCGGGATGTCAGCTCAACCGCGGTCTCAATATCGGGATGTCAGCTCATCCCCGATCTCAATACCGGGATGTCAGCTCAACCCCAGTCTCAATACTGGGATGTCAGCTCTGCCCCGGTCTCAATACCGGGATGTCAGCTCAACCCCGATCTCAATACCGGGATATCAACTCACCCCCGGTCTGAATACCGGGATGTCAGCTCAGCCCCGATCTCAATACCGGGATGCCAACTCAGCCCTAGTCTTAATACCGGGATGCCAGTTCAACCTCAGTCTCAATATTAAGATGTCTATTCAAATCCAGGCAACGTCGGGATGTCAAGTGAAGCCCTGGTAACCATACCAGGATGTCAAGCAGCCCCGACGACAACCCCGGGAGGTACAGGTCAACCCCGGTCACTATACTGGGATGTCAGGTCAGCCTCGATCATAATTCGGGAGGTCAGGTCAAGCCCCAATCATAACCTGGGAGGCCAAATCAACTTCGAAGACAACCCTAAAGCATCACATCATCCCCAGAGACAACCCTGGGGAACTAAGTCAGTCTCGGAGACAACCCTGGGGACAAACAGAATCGACTTGGATCTAAACCTCGGAGACAACCCCAGGAAAATAATCGAAGACCGTGCCAGTACAGGAGACAACCCCTGGAGGGGAAAAATGGTCATTTTACCAACTTGAAGCCAATCTGGTCAAAATCAACCCAAATTGATGCCATCAAGGTCAGAAAGAACTATAACAGTGATCCCGAGTGAGAACAGCGCAAGACAGCTCAACAGGCAAACTGCGAAGAATCAAAGACCCGATTATGAACCCATCTTCTTGGACTCAAAAAAGGTTTAGTCCCATGTCACTGTGATGCTCTCGGCGAGGGCTTTCCGAAAAGGTATAGTACACCTCAAATGGACGCTCCGATCAAAAGTTAGAAAGTTTCGAACCTGACCTCGTGTTGCTCGGAGTGCACGTACTTTGAGGCGACGGGACCCACCACCCAGGGCCTTCCACATGGCATCGTAGGTAGACCCTTGGCTACCGCAAATAGGCCCGCTTCCATCGGGTCTTTATATACAAGTGTCCCCTAGCCATTTTAAAAAGAAAAAAAATAAGAAAATGCTCTGAAACTCCGCCCATTTTATTTTCTAGCCCGACTTCTAGTACTCCAAATCCATATTTTATCACTCTAACACGTAGGTATACTCATATGCTACCACATATCAAAAACTGAGCGGTGGAAACACCCATTTGAAGCCTACGATTTGGCAAAAATCCCGTGTAGCAGTCCATTGTGAGCATTTTTACGATCAAAAAGTTCATACTACTTCATTGCGCATTTATACACGTGCACGTTAAGTTTCGTTTTTTGATATAGCCCAGAACTCAGTTCTGTAGCTATTTTTGCTTACGTTTTCGTATATTTTAGTACATAAATACATTTTCTGGCACTTGCACAGCCCGGATCGACGATCAGTGACTTTTAACTACTTTTTTATATTATATATATATATATATATATATATATATATATTTCAACCTTCTGGGACTGGGTCATGGACTCGTGTCCGTTTTGGCTTTATTATGTATATATTTAACTATAGATATACTAACTTTTTAATTCTGTCAAGCCCGGATGTCAAATCCGTGGTAGTTACTGCTTTTATATAAATATAACTATATATATATATTTAAATTTTTCTAACTTCATTTGACCTGAATTTTGACTTTGTGGTCTTTTTATTGCTTTAATATATATATATTAACATTTAAACTTCCTTTTGGCCTGAATCATTTCGTGGCCTTTTTACCGCTTTTATAAATATATATATACTTACATTTCTGTCCGGGTATAGGAGTGAGAACCCATCGCCCTTTTACAGCTTTTATATATATATTTCCATTCTGTCAAGCCTGGATCATCCTGTGGCTTTTTTACAACTTATATATATATATATATATATATTTCAATTCTGTCTAGTCTGGATTACTCTGTGACTTTTTATAGCTTTTATAAATATACATATATATATATATATATATTCATTCCAATCCGGGCATAGGATTTGAAATCCGTCGCCCTTTATTGCTTTTGCATATATATTTTTATTTTGTCAAGCCTGGATTACTCAGTGGTTTTTTACAACTTTTATAAATATATATATATATATATATATATATATATATATATATATTTACATTCCAGTCCGGGCATCGAAGTGAAAACTCATCATCCTTTACAGCTTTCGTATATATATAATTACATATATAGATATATCCTTTATTCATTGTGATTAAATATCGGCTATAAATATTTATTTGATGTGATTCGGTACTGATATCTATTTGGGCGATCTAGATTTCTTTAAATCTCGCCAATTTTATCTTTCAAACGATTTGAAATAGGTCCAACCGGAACCGGAAAGCTAGAATGGCTGAGATTTATTTAAATCTGGCTTTCTTTCTAGTTTTATTCATTATTAGAGCAACCTCGCGACCCTTAGATCGCTATCTATTTGGAACGAGAAGCTTTGGCTATACGCAGGCTAGGATTTAACTGATGAATCCTTGGTCTTTGCGACGTTTAGATGTAATATATACTTTCTGTGAATATCTGTGTTGTGCAGGTTTTCTTGGCTTCTCTCTGTGAGCCTAGAAATCGTGGGATTCATGATCAAACTGATCAGAATCTGATTCCCACGATGGACAAACTTCACTTTACAAATGTACCCTACCAATTTTTCTATAAATATGTACATCCAAAAGACCTTAGAACGGTTATTCGGGTTTAAGGTCTCGAACATAATGAAATAATGGTATGTCGTGTCAGAGTCACTCTGATGGCTGTCATGCCCATGAGAAGACCGGCACTTGTATATATTTTTTGGTCGAGGATGCTTCGCAGCCCGACAATCACCATTCAAATTGAGCCAAAAGGCTAAAAAGATGAAATAAAAGTATCAACAGGCTTCTATTCCTATGAGAGCGTAGGGGTTTTAAAACCAATCTTTTCAAAACATTATTTTCACATCTTGTTTAAGAAAGGACTTTTGCAAATCAAATCAAACCCTTCGTATATAGCTTCAACGAAGCAAAGCACTACTTTCAAAATAAACTAACGTAGGCCCAATTTCTTCCAGCATTCGTACACACACATTACAAATAAAAAAAGGAAAATATTGAAAAGATGCGGTACCGTGTTTTCACAGGAGTTGTGGGGTGCCTAACACCTTCCCCACACTTAACCAAGCCCCCAAACTTAGAAACTTCGGTTTCGAAGATTCAGTTTCGACAGTGTCCAACAATTGGTCCTACATTCAAATAAAACTCGATTGAGCTGGTACAACCATTTCAAATCTACCAACTGGCGACTCTGTAAACAGTTCAAATCGTCATCATGATACATGTTGGCCTTTTCCTAAAAAACCTTTTCACCCTTCATAAAACAGGCAAGATAATAAGGGTAGAAAAACAAGACTTAGGAAGAGAGAAAGATTCGGGTCCAACTCGACCCGCATTTTTTTTCGACGTCAACAGTTATTAAGTCTAGGTTCAAGCATAGTATATCATGTAATATATTCATAATCCCTAGAATTATGCTATTATGTAAATTAGTATATCCATCCCTAAAATAATGGGATTATTAATTGTATTAAGCTAATTAGTTTCTTATATATAAAACTTTATTTTTAAAAAAAACTAGATTTTTTTTATTTTTTTATGTAAAATAATATTTTTAGATAAGAAAAAGTTTGTGTTTTTACCATTATTATATGTAGTCTTAATATTAGAATTTTTCAAAATAAAAAGTAAAAATAGAAATTAAAATACAAAACAGTAAAAGATAAATAAATAAACTGATTCAATTTTTAAAAAAAACAGGAATTAAAAAGTTTTTGAAAAAACTTATTTTCTGGAAGAAAAAAAATAGAAAATTTATTATTTTTTAAAAAAATGAGTGAAGGTTTATAAAATATAGATTAAAAAAAAAAATTATTTTTTAAAAAAATAGATTTTTTTTAAAATGAGTAAAGTTTCATAAAATATATATTTCAAAAAAAGTAAATAAAAAAACTTTCTTTTCATAAAACAAATTTAGAAATTTTTTATTTTTTTAAAGATATGTAAATTTTAATAAAAAATAATTAAAAATTAAAAATTTTAAACTTTAAACTTTAATTGTTTTGAATCTATATTTTATGAAACTTTACTCATTTTTGAAAAAAATAAAAGTTTCAATATTTTTTCCTAAAAATAATAAATATTTTAAAAAATAATATTTTATTTTATAATATAAAAAATAATTATTTTTTAAAATTAATTTTTATTTTAAATTATTAAAAATAAAAATATTTTAAAAATATTATTTTATTTTACAATGTTAAATTTTTTTTATTATTTTAAAAGAATATTTTATTTTAAAATATTAAAAATAATTATTATTTTAAAACTTTTTTTAAAAAATTAATTGGTGAATTTATGATCTGGTCAAACTGAGTCGGGTTAGGTCAACATTTGCTTAAAATGAGTCGGGTTGAGGTCAAATCAAGTAAAAAAAATAGAAACTCCAAAAAAGTCACTTTAAGGATCTAATTGGCGAAAGATGAACTTTATGGACTACTTTAAAAGTGGGTGGCAACTTGAAGTGATAGAAGTGTCATTTAGCCATAAATGAATATTGCTTATGAAACAACCCGGGTTAAATCCTAAGTCCAGAATAAATCTTGGGTCAAATCCCTAGTCCGAACCTAATCAAATTCATCAAAATAAGATCTTAAATCACTAACCCAATAGTATCTTCTTAGGTCATCTTGGCTCATCACAGGCTCACCCAAAAGGTCATGACTTGAAGATACTATTGGTAGTAACTTATTTTCTTATATAGACACATTTTTTCCCCTATCTTTTGATGTGGGACTGGGTGTTACAATCTCCTCACTTAAATTTCTAACGTCTCCGTCAGAACCGATAACACACACGGTCCAAAGATTTTTTCCTCTCTAGCCATTGTGGGATAATACCGGCTGGTTTCTGATAAGTGGCTTTTATGACAACTTATTCGGATAGTAAACAACTCATTCTGTTGCTTAAACTCAAGTATCGTTGTGCGTTTTATGTGTTTTTGCATTGTTTTGTGATTTTCAGGTTTAGAAACTCTCCGAGTGTAAATTGAGCTTAAATGGGGCAAAGCACTGAAATGGGCTTAAAGCATGAAGATAGCATGGGTGAGGAATCAATGAAGGTGATGCCACGAGTCTAGAGGCCAAAAGGAGCAAGAATGGCCTTCGCAACAAAAAATGGGAAGGAAATGCAATCCGGACATCGTTTGGGGGGTTTATGTTCATTTCATGTTCTTGGATTGGAGCTTAGTTCGTATTGTAGAGCGTCTTCTAAGCTTTCAAGAACATCTCGAATCATCCCAATCGGAGTTCGGAGGCGAGAGTTATGCCCCGTATACCAACGGACGTTAAACTCCACGGTTTTGGGTTTCTATTGCATAGCTGTCACTTGGAGCTCAATTTCAGCCTTCATCTATCCATTATTTCTCACTGCTCAAAGAATGAAAGTTGTAGAGCTCTTCGATAGCTTTGATTTGACAGGTGGCAGGCCTAGTAACTCCTCTCGGATCAAAAGTTATGGCCATTTTACCAGAGGACTCTGCGGTAGAAAAGCCTTGGCGCGGGCGCGCGGATTCTAGTGCATTTTTGGGCTCGGCCGCGCCATTCCCCAGCTGTGCCAGACTTGACTTTTCAATTGAACGGGTCTTGGCTTTTGAGTGGGATATAAGGGGGCCTTTTTTAGGCAAGAAAGGGGATCAGATATACATGTATTGGCCTTAAGCCCTAGTTTTTCCTCTTTCTTCTCTTTCAATTCCTTGTCTAGGAGTAGATTAGGTTAGAGATTAGTGTTAGATTAGTTTAAAAGTAGTTAGATTCTAGGGTTTGATTTGTATTGAAGATTGAAGCAAGAGGATTGACATCAAGGGTCCAAGCTTGGAGAAAGATTTGAAATCTCTATCCTTAATCTCTCTTTGCTATTACATTGTATATTTAGATGATGTTATTGAATCTGTGGATAATATACTTGAGTTATTTATGGCTTAAGCTTATTTTGAGGTTCCAATGGAACCTTTTGAGTAGTTTACTTTGACATGCTTCCATGCTTGTCTCTTTGATTGTTATATGACTATCTATTACGATTCGTGCTTGCATTGCTTAATTGATTCGCGACCAATTAATGTGATAACCTATGTGGACTTGAAAGACAAAGCGTAGGTTTAGATCTAATCATAGTAGCGGGTGATTGTGCATTCATATGGCGTTGGATGTATGATTTGTGCTTAGGAATAGACATATACCGAAGCGTCGTCCTTAGTCAATAGAGGACTTGACCTTAAACCCTATTTATTTGTAAACACCATAGACATATAAGGGTTTAGATAATGTGGGTGTTCACGTGCGTTCTATCATCTGTGGATTGCACGTGATATGGAGTAGGTGCATCGAAAGATGGCCTTCTCTCACGTTCGTGTTCTCGGCTAACTATCTTGACTATTAATTTGACCTAATTAGAAGTATGTCGATTTAGATGAATCGTTAGGGGAAATTGGAATCTCTTGTCTTCATTATCTGATTTTAACTCTAGAATTAATTAGTTTAAGTTAATTGCTTGCCTAGTTTAACTTAGTTTTAATTCATTCTCTTTACCTTCCGTTTAAATAATACTGAGATGATTATGTGCTAGTGGTTTGGTGTCTTTTATCCATTAATTCTCTGTGGGACGATATATGTACTTACACTTTTTTACTCGTTGGCCGCGTATACTTGCGCATTAATTGTGTCATCTAAATCGGACCAACAAGTTTTTGGCGCCGTTGCCAGGGAATTATTTGGATAACTGTTTGCCAACATTAGTTTCAATCAAATTAGTCTTAATTTAAACTTTTTATTTTTGTTTTAATTCTTCCTATATTCTCTTCTCAGGTACAATGGACTTAAATTTCTATCCATGGAAATGTACAATGACAAGAGCAACCAAGGGAAGCAAGCACTGATGGACTCGACCCAATTGCCACACTCTCAGCACAGTTAGAGGAGCTCTCGCGAAAGTTGGATACTGTTTCAGCCCAACAGAGTCGAGAGCCAGTGACTTCATATGACTATGGTGCTGGAGCTTATATGAGCCATCAGGAGCCTATCAATTATGGACAGGAGCAGTATGGGGGTGAGTACTTCCACAGTGAGCCGTACACCAATTATCAGCAAGATTGGGGGTATCACCCGAGCCCTTCTGGAAACTACTATCAAGACCAATACTGTGAGCCGAGTCCAATTTTTACACCCAAACCCACTTATCCATTCCCATGTTTACAAGGAGAATAGTCTTCCATGGACATCCTGGATAGAGACTTAGCGAAGCAAGAGGAGATGATTAGGAGCCAAGAAGAATCGAACCAAAACTTTCTGAACCAGATGGCCCTAATCAACAATCCTTCAACAAACGAGCCTCAATACATGGATCCCGAGACTAAAACTGAAAAGGAAGGATTGGACAATTTGTGGGGAAATTCCATAGCATCAACACAGGAGACCTCAGTTGAGCAAGAGCAGTCAAGCGAGAATCTCCAGAATTGGGCAAATCAGAATAACATGGCCTTGATGAAAGAGGAGTTGATTGAGCAAGGGATACAGACTCAGAATCTTCAGAATCAGCTCTCTCAAGTAGTAGAAGCCGTGAGCAAAGGACCTCAGAACTCCAGTGAGTTTTAGTACATGGATTCTGAGGATGAAGCAGAAGAGGAGATCTTGATTGAGCAAGAGTATTCAAATGAGGATCTTCAGATTTGGGTGGAGCAGATTAGCACATCATTAAATAAGGACGAGTTATATAAACAAGAGACAACAATGCAAGATCATGTACCTCCAATGAATGATGCCATGAGTTACGACCCTTAGAAAGATCGGTGTTATGACATGGGTGCAGAAATTGATAGAGAATCCGAAGTGCAATTGCAACTAGACGAGCTGAAAGCAATGGAAATAGAGAAGCCAATTGGGGATGTGGAGTATGAATGTGAACCAACAGTGAAGATCCCCCAAGAGCCTTCTCAGCCTTCGCGGAACAAGCCAGTCAAGTTTGCACACCCTTGCCCCCTTGGAAGCCACATTACAGAGCCGGATCTCGATAATATGAGAGAGTCCGCCAATTTCAAACCATGGTGATCAGAAGAGAAGAGAATAGAAGAAGAGCCTGTTGTGTGGTCTATTCCTCCATGCCCCGATCATTTCACATACACAGCGGAACCATTGCCTAGCTCCCCGACCTTTTGTCTGGGGAATTCATATACATATCCGACGCTAGGTAGTTTAAATCCGAGTCCTCCTCTATTGGGAAGCCTCCAAAAGCATATAGCAATTCTGATGGATGGAGGGGTTCTCCAATATCGTCGGGGAGTTGGATAGCAGTGGTCAGACACAGTCCAGCTAGAGGACTATAAATCAAGCGCTCGATGGGAGGCTCCCCATCATTTCTCTTTCTCCCTCCTTGTTTAATTCTCCATTTCCTGCTTTCTATCATACTTCCCTCCCCCTTGTTTAATTCTTATTAGTTAATATTTAGTTTAAATTTTTGCATACCTTAGGAATTAGGAGTTCATTGCTTACATTTTTGAACTTAGGCATGAATGCGTATATTTTTAGGATTACAAAGCTTATAGCATACTTTTGATGCACTTGCATTGCATATACGCCTTTAGAGAATTTTTGGGAATATAAATGCATATATCTTTCCATGTTCATTCTCTTAATGTAAATAGATAATATACTTTTGATAGTATATGAGGGCCTAATAAAGGTTATATGTCTTTCTCAGGATCAATGCATGCTACAAGAAGCCAAACTAAAGGGCCAATCAAGTGCATAGGAAAAATTCTGTAGAAACAAAATCTGATGGCCCGCGCGGCCGAGCCCAATTCAAGGCATTACCACGCGCGGCCGCGCCACACATAAACTGGGCTTGACTTGGGAAAATTCCTGCAGATTTTGGGGGGCACCACTTCATGTCAATTATCAACAGCACCCCAGTCTCAGTCCCTCTAATCCCAAACCCTCACAGTTCCTTAATGCAATCCCTCATCTCTCCCATCTCATCCTTAGTTTTGAAAACCTCCTACCTCCTCAATCCAAAGTACCAATTCTTATCCACCTCATCCTCTCAACCTGATCAATTGAGATATTGAGTGTGGGATCTCTAGCAGAGCAAGATTGATATGGAGTTGGGTTGGTTCATTGAGTATAGTGTTGAGCGGGGTTTATTTTACCAAGAGCAGAGAGAGACAGGGAAACTTCTAAGAGGATGCCACTTCATTTCATGCAGCATCAGAAGCCAAATAGGGGAGTTTCTTTTTACCTTTACCTTCAATGAGGACATTAAATAGTTTAAGTTTGGGGGTATTGGCTTTATTTTGCATATAGGGTAGTTGCATTCATATTGCATATTGTGTTTGTTTATTTAGTGCATGTAGGTTGTAAATAGTTAAAATTTATGAAAATTTTAAAAAAATTCTTTTGTTTTTGCATTCTGTGTTGAAGCATACTGCATGAATCCAGTTTTCAGTTGGTTAGTTATGTATGTTGCCTATGAAGAAACTGAAATCACTTGATTGTTGAACTGATTTGAGACTTAAGCCTGATTTCATGGTCATATATGTAAATCCTTACCTGTCAGATACTGTGTAACCAGTAAGCACGATAGAGTAAACACCATGATATGCTAAGTTTAAATGTTTACATACTTGACTTCTGGTGGAAAAACTATGTTTTAATAAAAGAGTTTCAGTTCGCATATAATAATAACTAGACTGTTAAAAGCTTAAGTTTGGGGGAAACAGGGGACATGCATGATTTATGAGGGGAGATAGAGCGTAAGACGCACTCCCTTGCAGAAAAAGAAAAAGAAAAGAAAGAAAAGATTAAGAAAAAAAATAGAATAAACACTTCGGCTACGTCGAGTTTTGTGGCTTTTGATATTCGAGCAAGTAAGCCCTAGGGGTGTCTCTACACCCAGCGCCCTAAGGCCGTCTGGTCTGGGAGTTGTTGGTCGAAAGCTCGCTACATGGATATCATTGAAAAGCCTAAGAGAACTAGGCATTGCACAGTCGAATGTGTACACGGGAAAGTGCGAATATGCCCTCGTGAGTAATAAAAGCTTAATGAAAATCCCCTATTGACTCTTAACTCTAGTAATACATGGTCTTAGTTAGAACTTATATGATTTACTATTTTTCTTAAGTTAAAGTTTGTTTTTCCCCTAAGAAGCATAGTATGTGAGTTATTTATCTGAATGCATATCTAATAGTTGCTAGGCACACAACGCACAATACATCAGTGCTGACAGTTTTGGATTTGCAGAATATGCCTTATTGTCTTGTTTTGGGTAGCTTATCTGTTCAACTATCTCATTGTTTTCTGAGGCATTGCTTTGAAAGTTCAATACTGGTTGGGAACTTGGATTCGCATTCACGATAGCGTAGGTTGCATACATTGTAGATATTGCATTGCATCTTTTGTTTAGTTTTGTTTTGGTTGCTTGAGGGCAAGCAACGTTTAAGTTTGGGGGTATTTGATAAGTGGCTTTTATGACCACTTATTCGGATAGTAACCAACTCATTCTGTTGCTTAAACTCAAGTATCGTTGTGCGTTTTATGTATTTTTGCTTTATTTTGTGATTTTCAGGTTTAGAAACTCTCCGGGTGCAAATTGAGCTTAAATGGGGCAAAG
Source organism: Panax stipuleanatus (assembly GCA_020205555.1). Classification (NCBI taxonomy): domain Eukaryota; kingdom Viridiplantae; phylum Streptophyta; class Magnoliopsida; order Apiales; family Araliaceae; genus Panax; species Panax stipuleanatus. The sequence continues at coordinate 69,272,077 of CM035126.1, forward strand.
CACTGAAATGGGCTTAAAGCATGAAGATAGCAGGGGTGAGAAAGCAATGAAGGTGATGCCACGAGTCTTGAGGCCAAAAGGAGCAAGAATGGCCTTTGAAGCAAAAACTGGGAAGAAAATACAATCCGGACATCATTTGGGGGTTTATGTTCATTTCATGTTCTTGGATTGGAGCTTAGTTCATATTGTAGAGCGTCTTCTAAGCTTTCCAAAACATCTTAAATCATCCCAATCGGAGTTCGGAGGAGAGAGTTATACCCCGTATACCAACGGACATTAAAGTCCACGGTTTTGGGTTTCTATTGCACAGCTGTCACTTGGAGCTCAATTTCAGCCTTCATCCATCCATTATTTCTCAATGCTCAAAGAATGAAAGTTGTATAACTCTTCGATAGCTTCGATTTGACAGGTGGCAGGCCTTGTAAGTCCTCCCGGATCAAAAGTTATGGCCGTTTTTCCAAAGGAATCTATAGCAGAAAAGCCTTGGTGCGGGCACGAGGATTCTAGTGCATTTTTGGGCGCAGCAGCGCCAGTCCCCAGCTGTGCCAGACTTGACTTTTCAATTGAACAGGAATTAGCTTTTGAGTGGGATATAAGGGGACTCATTTTGGGCAAGAAAGGGGATCAGATATACACGTATTGGCTTTAAGCCCTAGTTTTTCCTCTTCCTTCTCTTTCAATTCCTTGTCTAGGAGTAGATTAGGTTAGAGATTAGTGTTAGATTAGTTTAAAAGTAGTTAGATTCTAGGGTTTGATTTGTATTGAAGATTGAAGCAAGAGGATTGACATCAAGGGTCCAAGCTTGGAGAAAGATTTGAAATCTCTATCCTTAATCTCTCTTTGCTATTACATTGTATATTTAGATGATGTTATTGAATCTTGTGGATAATATACTGAGTTATTTATTGCTTAAGCTTATTTTAAGGTTCCAATGGAACCTTTTGAATAGTTTACTTTGACTATGCTTCCGTGCTTATCCCTTTGATTGTTATATGACTGTCTATTACGATTCGTGCTCGCATTGCTTAATTGATTTGCGACCAATTACTATGATAACCTATGTGGACTTGAAAGACAAAGCGTAGGTTTAGATCTAATCATAGTAGCGGGTGATTGTGCATTCACATGGCGTTGGATGTATGATTTGTGCTTAGGATAGACATATACCGAAGCGTCGTCCTTAGTCAATAGAGGACTTGACCTTAAACCCTATTTATTTGTAAACACCATAGACATATAGGGGTTTAGATAATGTGGGTGTTCACGTGCGTTCTATCATCTGTGGATTGCACGTGATATGGAGTAGGTGCATCGAAAGATGGCCTTCTCTCACGTTCGTGTTCTCGGCTAACTATCTTGACTATTAATTTGACCTAATTGGAAGTATGTCGATTTAGACGAATCATTAGGGGAAATTGGAATCTCTTGTCTTCATTATCTGATTTTAACTCTAGAATTATTTAGTTTAAGTTAATTGCTTGCCTAGTTTAACTTAGTTTTAATTCATTCTCTTTACCATCCGTTTAAATAATACTGAGATGATTATGTGCTAGTGGTTTGGTGTCTTTTATCCATTAATTCTCTGTGGGACGATATATGTACTTACACTTTATTACTCGTTGGCGCGTATACTTGCGCGTTAATTGTGTCATCTAAATCGGACCAACAGTTTTGTGTCCCCACTTCCGGACCTTTTTCTCTTCATTGTGGGATAATACCACCAGCTTTCGTGTCCCCACCTCCGACAACCCGATCGGATGACCCGACCCGTTTTTTTGAGAGTCTGTTTTGATACCATATGAAACAACCCGGGTCAAATCCCGAGTCCGGAACAAATCTTGGGTCAAATCTCAATTCCAAACCGAATCAAATCCATCAAAATAAAGCCTTAAACCACTGACACACTTGGGTTATCTTAGTCCACCACAGGCTCACCCAAAAGATCATGATTTGAAGGTACTATTGATAGTAACTTATTTCCTTATATACAAACAAATTTTTTTCTCTATCTTTTGATGTAAGACTGGGTGTTACAGCTTAACATATATTTTTTGTGAGCAAATATTGAATTCGTGAAAACTATTTGCTTTATTTCTAGTATCAAGAGCTATAATCATCCTCCATCTTTCTTACAATGCAATCCTTTGATGGAGATTCTTGGTCCAACACTTGGTCGACTTTTTTCCAATTTCGTGTCACATGCTAGGCATGTGTGCTTGTTTATTGAGGATATCTTTGGCATTTCAATATGTAATATACCTAGTACGCTCATGTGTTAATCATGAGAATTAAGTATTTTACATCGTTAAATGACAAATATACCCTCATAAAATAAGCATATGACACTCATAAAATACCCTCACAGAACGTGACATGAAACTAAGAAAACACAAGCTTCAAGTTAGTATCATGGAATGGTCTAAATTAACTAGTATATTTTGAGTAGATAATGAGCAATGGAATGTTCAAAAGTCCACTTCATAAGGTGTTAGCTGTTAGTAAAAACAGAATGGATACTATATATATATTTACTTATCTATAGTACACAAATGCAGAAAATCAATATGTCATGGCTAGTACTTTGTACCATGTCCTTAAGACAATTATGCCCTCTGTATGGTGCTTAGAGTTTTATGGCACTTGTCTCCCAAAATATAATGATAACGTATACTTTAGCAGCACAATAAAAAATATACTCAACAAACGAAATTAAAATGGTCTAAAATTCTCTTTCAACTAACTATGAATAACGAAGACTATATGACTAGAATGATTGATGCTTTGCTGATTTGAATGATTTCGAATGGCAGCCCCCCTTCTCTATTTATAGTAGGGTAAGTGACCCATCAGAAGGGACACAACCCACTAAAAATGTGCATTTAATCCAAAACGATGTAGTTTTAAAGCGTAGCAGAATCGGTGCGTCTGTTCGTACCCATAAAACGATGTAGTTTTAGGTTTAGTAGAAAAGGCGCGACAAAACGACGTAGTTTTGGGGCGTCCGCCTAAAATAAAATTTAAATTAAATTTTATCCAAAAAATTATATACAAGGACCCAGACCCAAACCCACGAGCACGTGCCCGAGCTAGGTCAGTCTGGCCGGTCGAGTGGCGGCGCACGTGTGGGTTCGAACCAAGCCTTGGCTAGGTACCCTCCCTTCCATAAAAGTGGGGTGCCCCTTGAGGCCCAAACCCAAGAGCAACTTTCTTGTATATAAACACATTAAAATTTTAGTTCTTAACCGATGTGGGACTTGGCTTCCCACATATATTTATTATCATTTATTATTTCCAAGGGTGATCTTTGGGAGTTAATATTTCATTCATTACTCCATGTATTTGAGCTTCCAAATACTTAATTTAATCTACTCATGGAGTAGAACACATTGATATGTGGATTTATTTTAAATAATTATAAAAACCCACTTAATTTTTAGCTCAACTTCCAATAGTCGCTAATTCACTACTAGAGAGAATATCTTTAGCTGTGTTTTACATTCCTTATCCAGATGAAGAGATTGAACAAACTCAAGGATTGATAGACAAAGAAAAGCCGCAAATGTACCACAAAGTGAAAAACTATGCAGCTATAAACTTTGAGTGCTTTCAGAATGGGACTATAGCACTGGACAAAGTGAAAATAACTGAGTCATAAAACCCTTTGTATCCACTTCTTTGTTAAATAAATGTGTGTTTTTCAAGATTGAATTGTTTGTATCAAGTTAGTTAGTTAGTTAGTTAGTTAGTTATATATATATATATATATATATAACTCCTTTCTAGTGATGAGAGTTCCTTTTTTTTTTGTAAGCATAAGAAAGAGGGAACTTCTATAATATGTATTAAGCTATGACAAAATTAAGAAAAACTCAATTATAGCTAGCACATTTTACTTACTACACCATTAAACTTTTAAAAATTAAAATTACCCCATTGAACTAATTAAAATTTTAAAATTATACCATTCCGTTAATAAGATTGGATGGGTGTCAAATTGACTCAGATTTTTTCATACGTGGCTTCAAATTTACAAACCAACCGGAATTCCCCCATAGATTTCTTCTTCAAATTTATCAAATTGATGAAATTAAATTATGTTATTTGGCAAAATTAAATATATTCAAATTTGATTTTTTTTTCTTGATATTTAATTTGTTCAAATTAAATAATTAATTTGATAGATTTTATAAATTTTGAATATATTTACACCACCATTTTTATAGACAAAACAGAGGGTTTTAGAACCCCTAACTACTATAATAGGTATGTTTTATTCTCTATTTTAGAAATTTTCTCTTCTCGATCCTCCTCCGCTTACCTTTTGCAATCACAACTTCTACAATCCTAGTCGCCTCTATCAAAACTCCAATTATATTTACCAAAACATAATCCCATTATCAGCCCCTAACACTCCAAATAAGCCTTTATTTGCCTAATAACTAACACCAGCCCGTTACAATATCAACCCACATAGCCTAGATCAAAAAAAAGTGGAGAAGAAGTGAACCATCTAGCAGTGCACCCAGCACCGTCGTTAAAAGCCTCAACACCAAAGGAGCTACCGCAACCATAAAGAGCCTCCAACGTCGTCACCACCACAATGAGTCTCTACTGTCATCGCCACCACATGAAGCATCCGTCGTTGCCTCACCTTATGCCACCACCTTCTTCTACACTTGGTAGGTTTTCTATCTCTGCGTATTTTATTTTGTCTTTGGAAACGTGCTTGGGAGATAAGTTGATTTTACTGCCTAATCCACGTAAGAATGACATATGTCATTTTCTTTTCTGTTTTCACTAGGCACGTCTGAAAAAATATGAGTCAATTTAACGGACATCTAATCTTATTAACTAAATGGTGTAATTTCAAAATATTAATTTGTTCAATGGGGTAACTCAGTTTTTAAAAGTTTAATGGTGTAATAAGTAAAACGTGTCAGCTATAGTAGGTTTTTCTTAGTTTTGCCTGAAAGAATCTGAGTCAATTTAACGGATGTTCAATCTTATTAACGGAATGGTGTAATTTTAAAATTTTAATTAGTTCAATGGAGTAATTTAAATTTTTAAGAGTTTAATGGCGTAATAAGTAAAACGTGTCAACTACAATGAAATTTTCCTTAATTTTGTCATTAAATTATTGTCTTAACTACTATAATCGAGCCCAGGTCAATAGAATAATTTTTTATTAAACAATATTTACTAAATTAAAAGATGTCATTAGGTCAATTATTGTTTCTTGTTCGGACAATAACTGTTGGCTTATATTAATGGAACAATTTCAAAATACAATATACTCTCACCATGTTTTTACCAAGATGAGTAATGTTGTTAAAACAAACAATTAATTTGGACAATCTCTAAAAATATGTTAGATAGTATAACAAAAAGTTGTATTCTGAATGTATACAAATATTATACAGAGGCAATTTTTTAATATACAAATCAACTCATTTTTCATAGAACTGCTTAAATACACTATCCTATTTGGATTGTCTGACAGGGACATAGCCAAAAATTTGAGTGGAAGAGAAAAATCTTTTACGAAAAAATTTACCAGCAATAAAAAGTATTAATGATGTAGCATTGAAAAATATAAGGATAACATATAAATTTTTCTGTAGATTTTTAGCATAAATATGAATCCATCTATCAAATTAGTAATTCTCTAGGATTGAGTCAATAATAATTTTCTCTGCAATTTCTTTTGTATGTTCACTGTACGAATTCAACTTATCCATCGGAAAAGACTAGATTACAAGTTGAATTCTATATTTTAGGTTCAAATTTGATTTACACCCTGAACTTTATTTTTAATTAAAAATACCTTAAACTTTGAGTGAAAAAATAACTTACACCCTCCACTCTATTTTCTGTCCATTTACCATTCATCATTAAAATAAGGAGTAAAAAAAAGTAAAATATTAATGTTAACGTCAAAATTTGACCGCTCGCCTAATCACCAAACAATGGGCTAAAAACATTCATAGTGAACAAACAATGAACACACCAAAATCTTGACGATTTGGTCCGCTGAGGGATAGCTCCAGTGGGAGAATAAATACATATCAAAAACGTCAACAATAGAGGTATTAAACTACTCTTTTGTATGTGAGTAATAGTTATGTGTACCTTGACCTTAATGTATGACTGTATTTATAGTTGATCACACCGCTTATCCTACCACACCCGTCTCAGATTTGGAATAGGGCTTTCATTTAAAGTTTCTATAAGAGTGTACGCTCAATCATTAAATAAAATCTTTATTTCTTAAAAATAGGAAATTAAAAAAGATAAGGAATCATAAGTCAATTAGGACTTTGACTCTTCTAGAATATTAAGTCGTCAAATTGCCAATCATTAAAATAGCTACATGGGACGGCCCCACCATATCCGTTGAACCCAATAAATCATCCTCCAACAATTAAAATATTGGAAAAACTACGTATATATCAACTAAGAAAACTAATTCGTATTAAAAAAGAATATATACGTAGAAAGTAGACCAAAATTATTTGTCCATAATCCATGATCGAAAAAGAATATGTTATTTAAAACACACACACACACACACACACACACACACACACACATATATATATATATATATATATATATATATATATATATATATATCAACAAGCTTATAATTCGTGCAAAGCACAGATAAACTTCAGAAATTGCATATCGGGTAAGGTTTTAAAAACCAAATATTTGAGCGATAATATTAATAATAAAAATATTTGTTTAATTTAATTTCAAATGAGGCATTGTAATATTAGTTATGTTGTCATTTGAAAATAAAATCTATAACTTGAGGCAATGAGTAATAGAAACACTACATATCTCTTCATAGCATTGATATTGACTATTATTTTATATTTACGCCATTTTAAATTATAGTTACTCCAACTTTGATAGTAATTAACATCATCCCTTATAGAAAATTGTTGGTTTAACTGAACATGTGATAAGCCAAGAAGATTCCAAAGAGTGCCCATAAAGAACCCAAAGTATTTTGACTAGGAGCCGTCATTCTTGTTTGCTAAAGACTTGGCCAAATTTGTTGATCGTGTCTACAGTTGCTGCTGCGTTAGAATAGGTCAAGTAGTTATTAATTAATTTTTGAATAATTCGTAGCTATCTTGTTGCCATTAGCTGTTAGTGTCTTACTTTTTAGAGATGTGAACTAAGAAGTAGGAATAGTTGTTAATTTCCTTTTGTATTTAAACTCTGTATGGTCATTAATAAAGGAGAAAATTCCAAACAAATTTATTGTGGTCTATTCTCACCCTAAGCAAAATACTACTTTCACTAAAAATCCTACCACGTTGATTGGGACCTATCATTAGTATAAGAGTTGTTTTGCAATGGCAACTTACAAGAAACGAATTGAAAGTCTTGAAGTAGGGCTTGGAGGACTTCAAGTCAGTATGAGTCGGTTGGAACTTGGCTTTGCTGACAAGTTTCACCAAATGGAAGACACCTTCAACAAGTTAACGGAGGCCCTAATGTCAAACAAAGAGGGGTCCGACAGCAATACCGGTGACCGTAATGGCCGATTTCGCTCCAATAAAGATGAACTTAAGGAGAAGACAGAAAGGGGGAATGCAAATGTTTTCATCTAAATTGGCGAAACTCGAGTTTCCACATTACTTGGGAGATGACCCTACTGAATGGTTCAACAGAGTGGACCAATTCTTTGAGTGCCAAGGCACTATTGAAGCTCAAAAGGTGACATTGGCATCCTTCCATCTCAAAGGCTAAGCAAACCAATGGTGGCAATGGTTACGACGTGCTTACAAAGAAGAAAGAAAGGAAGTGACATGGGCAATTTTTGAGGAGGAACTATGGGCTCGATTTGGACCGACGGAGTGTGAAAATTTTGATGAATCTTTATCAAAGGTGAAACAAGTGGGCTCATTGCGAGACTATTAAAAAGAATTTGAAAAGCTTGGGAATCGAGTACAAGGCTGGACACAAAAGGATTTGGTAGGGACATTCATGTGAGGTCTTAAACCAGAAATAGCTAACAGCATAAGAATGTTCAAGCCCAAATCGTTGAAAGAAGCTATTAGCCTTGCACGGATGAGAGATAAGCAGCTGATTCGCCAAAGTAAAGTCACACGACCTTTAAATCGCTCTATTGCTGACTTCCCTTCTCCAACAAAATTCAAGACAGCTTCACCTATGAAAAGGCTTACTTGGGACGAGATGCAGAAAAGAAGGGCACAAGGGCTATGCTTTAATTGTGATGAGAATTTTACACCCGATCATCGGTGTAAGGGACTACATCTCCTACTGTTAGAAAGCAGCAATGAACATTCAGATGAAGAATAAATCGAAGGCTCCATTGAATCCCAACCCGAGATATCACTTTATGCACTCTCAGGATGGACAACCTATAAAACAATGCGGGTAATGGCACAGATTGGATCCTATGAGGTAGTTGTACTAATTGATAGCGGGTTTACTCATAATTTTATTAGTGAAATGATGGCCAACATGTTGCAATTACCAGTAGTCCCAACCAAACCTTTCGATGTCAATGTGGCGAACGGAAGACCACTGAAATGTCAAGGAAGATTCACAAATGTCCAAGTTCTACTCCAAGGTATTCCTTTTGTCCTCACTTTATATGCGGTACCCTTAATCGGGCTGGACGTGGTCTTAGGTGTCCATTGGTTGGAACAATTGGGAACTGTGGTATGTAATTAGAAGCAATTAACAATGGAATTTCAGTGGGACAACCGAACTCAAAAATTGCAAGGGATTGATACACAATCAATCCAATCCGCATCAATGAAGGCTATTTCCAAGGAGATACGGCAAAGGAGCTCCATGTTTGTTATTTGTCTTCAATCCGCAACCAACCCACCAACACAAGATGTCAATCCTGAGATGAAACAATTATTGGAACAATTTGAAGACGTTTTTCAAGAACCAACGCAACTTCCTCCTACAAGAGAAGTCGATCTTCACATCAATTTGAAAGAAGGAACCGAACCCATTAATGTAAGGCCATACAGGTACGCCTATTTTCAAAAAGGTGAAATTGAAAAACAAGTACATGACATGTTAAAATTGGGGCATATAAGATCTAGTACTAGTCCTTTTTCATCCCCTGTTTTGTTGGTCAAAAAAAAAGATGGTTCCTGGCGTTTTTGCACTGACTATAGAGCACTTAATGCTGTAACCATCAAAGATAGATTTTCAATTCCTACCGTTGATGACATGCTTGATGAGCTCCATGGAGCTACTTATTTCACCAAACTTGACTTACGGGCGGGATACCATCAGGTACGAGTGCATCCCACATATATTCATAAAACTGCCTTTCGTACTCATAATGGTCACTATGAATATTTAGTTATGGCCTTTGGTCTTTGTAATGCTCCATCTACTTTTCAAGCAATCATGAATTCAATTTTTGGCCTTTACCTCCGTAGATTCATTCTAGTTTTCTTTAATGACATTTTGATTTATAGCCCCAATTGGACTATGCATCTTGAACATGTTCAAAAACCTTTTGAAATATTAAGGCACCATCAATTTTTTGTCAAATTCAGCAAATGTGCCTTTGGTCTACAAGAATTGGAGTATTTGGGGCATATTGTAACTCCTCAAGGTGTTAAGGTAGATGAAGGGAAAATTAAAAATATGTTGAATTGGCCCAGGCCTACTAATGTATCTGAGTTGCGTGGATTTTTAGGACTTACATGATACTATCAAAAATTTGTTTGCAACTATGGCATTATAGCACGACCTCTCACCAACCTCCTAAAGAAGGGTCATTTTGGATGGCCAGATGAATTGAAAACTGCTTTCCAAGAGCTCAAAAGGGCCATGACTACTACACCAATACTTGCAATGCCAAATTTTAATGAACCATTTATCATTGAATCAGATGCTTCAGGGACGGCATCGAGGCAGTTTTGACTCAACAAGGAAGGCCTATTGCATTCATGAGTCGGGCCTTGGGCACCACCAAACGCTCATGGTCCGTTTATGCAAGAGAGATGCTAGCAATCATTCACGCGATTCAGACATGGAGACCATATTTGCTAGGTCGGAAGTTTTACATTTAAACAGATCAACGCAGTCTTAAGTACTTGTTAGAGCAGCGCATAGCAACACCTGAGCAACAAAAGTGGGTGACTAAGTTGCTTGGCTATGATTATGAAATCAAATACAAGCCAGGTCGAGAGAACAACGCAGCAGATGCACTATCACGGTTGACGGGTAGCCCTAGTATTGATGCCATGTTTGTGTCTCACACTCAATTATGAGATACAATCAAAGCCGAAGCTGGTGCCAATCCTTACATGAATAAAATTAGCAAGCAAGCAACCGAAAATCCAGGTACTCCTTATCATTGGCGCAATGGTTTGGTTTGTTACAAAAACCGAGTAGTGGTACCTCCTCATTCCAACATTGTCCAAAAACTCTTACACGAGTTTCATGATTCTCCACTTGGTGGGCATTCTAGTTTATTGAGAACATACAAGAGACTAGCACAACAATTTTATTGGCCATCCATGCACCAAGTAGTGAAAAAATTTGTGGCCTCTTGTGAAGTCTACCAACGCAATAAAAATGACACTTTGTCACCAGCTGGACTTCTTCATCCACTTCCAATTCCTTGTCAAATTTGGGATGATGTCACTATGGACTTCATCGAAGGCCTTCCACCCTCAAATGGTAAAAATTCAATCCTGGTGGTGGTTGACAGACTGAGCGAATCAGCACATTTTTTGGCTCTTTCCCATCCGTATACGGCAAAAGTCATGGCTGAAAAATTTGTTGAAGGAGTTGTAAAACTTCATGGCATGCCTCGATCCATTATAAGTGATCGTGACCCAGTGTTCATCAGTCGTTTTTGGCGCGAGTTCTTCAAAATATCGGGCACACAATTGAAAATGAGTTCCGCCCCGTACGTGGCATTCTTTCCTTCCCTGGGCTGAGTTTTGGTATAACACTACCTATCATGCATCTACTGGAATGACTCCCTTCCAAGCTCTGTATGGAAGACCTCCACCAACAATTCCACATTACCATGATGGTTATAGTCCAGTACATGAGGTTGACCAAAGCTTAGCTTCTCGAGATGTTTTACTACATCAGCTTAAAGATAATTTACATGCTGCAAACAACCGTATGAAACAACATGTCGATTCCAAACGTCGAGACATTGAGTATCAAGTGGGCGACTTTGTAATTTTGAGGCTTCATCCCTACCGCCAACAATCTGTGTTTAAGAGAGCATATCAAAAGCTTGCAAGCAGGTTTTATGGGCCATATCAAATTGAAGACAAAATTGGAAAGGTGTCCTACAAGCTCAAGCTTCAACTAACTTCTCGCATTCACCCGGTCTTCCATGTATCCCTTCTAAGGCGGAAGTTGGGAGAAACAAATGCTGCCAGTACTGAGTTACCACCAATGGCTGATGATGGTGAATTGCTTATGCAACCAGAAGTAGTATTCGATACCCGTTGGATCAAAAAAGGGTCCAAATTTGTTGAAGAAAGCTTGATCAAATGGAAAAGCCTTCTCGCAGATGATGCTACGTGGAAAAACACTCAAGAAGTGAACGAAAAGTTTCTCAATATGCACCTTGAGGACAAGGTTCCAGCCAAAGGAGGGGGTATTGATAAGCTAAGAAGATCCCAAAGAGTGCCCATAAAGAACCCAAAGTATTTTGACTAGGAGCCGTCATTCTTGTTTGCTAAAGTCTAGGCCAAAGTTGTTGATCGTGTCTACAGTTGTTGCTGCGTTAGAATAGGTCAAGTAGTTATTAATTAATTTTTGACTAATTCGCAGCTATCTTGCTGCCATTAGCTGTTAGTGTCCTACTTTCTAGAGATGTGAACTAAGAAGTAGGAATAGTTGTTAATTCCCTTTTGTATTTAAACTCTGTATGGTCATTAATAAAGGAGATAATTCCAAACAAATTTATTGTGGTCTATTCTCACCCTAAGCAGAATACTATTTTCACTAAAAATCCTACCACGTTGATTGGGATCTATTAACTTAATTGTAGAAAAATTTGTTGTAATTTAGTGTGTAGTCATCTCTATTTATAGTGTATTAGAGTAAGTTGAATGAGATAACTTTATACTAATTAGGTTTATGAATCAGAAAAACAAATGGTCATAATATTTTAATATATACTTGGTAAGTCCAAAAGTACAAATTAGAATATCATGTGGTAATATTAATGTATTATTATCAACTAAAAAGTACATTAACTTATGTCTTAAGGATACATTGTATGTTTGATAGTAATTTTTAAGAAAAAAAAGTTTGATTGTTAAGTTGACAAATACTTTTTTTAAAAATTATTAAGTTAACTCGGGACTAACAAAATAATTTGATTTTTGTATTGTTATATTGTGTTTTGATTGATTGATTGATTTAAATAGACTTTTTTTAATCAAATAAGTAAGCTACTTACATTGCGATTTATTTTGTTCCATAAATAAAAGAAAAAGTCTAGGAGGATCGGTTTTGGGCGATTTGTCTAGTGACCAGCTAATTTTAATTTTTTTTTACTCCCAAAAAATTTATAATATTTATTGGAACTAAAATTTTTACAGAATCTAGTAATTTAAGTGTCATTTGGATACATGTAAAAAATAGACTGTACAACCTTATTTTTTACATGTATTCAAATGATACCTAAATCATTGAATTCTGTAAAAAATTCAATTCTAATAAATACAATAAATTATTTGAGAGTCATAAAAAAAAATGTCACCCAAAAACGATCCCCTAGAAGGACTGTAAAGAAAAATATGGCAGCCAAATCCTAATTTCAAGGGAGTTTTTCCTTAAACAATTCACTGGTCCGACAAGTGTCCAACGACAGAGGAGTAGATGAATTGGATTTAATTAAGTAGAACATCCACTTAATTAATTAATTAACAGCTATTTCTGATAATAGTAAAACTAATTAAGATGCTGCAACAAGATTATAATTTTATAATTATAAAAGGGCATCTACCCCATGGAGTTATTAGTGGCGTATATAGAAGAGCATCTATGACTTTAGCACAAACTAGATCCTTCTTTTATGATAATACCTCCTTTTGTAAATTAGAGACCCATTGATTTTTATTTTTATTTTCCTCTTAATTTTCTTTCCTTTTGGAATATTAAGGGTTCTAGATAAGACCCGTTATACCGGTTGTGTTTTATAAGTGTGTCATAAACAAATTTTAATAAATAAAAATATTTGAAGAATGTTAAGCATATATGTAAAGTGTATTCTATAACTTTAATAAAGAAAAAAAAATCAAAAATTAAAATTAAAATCTAATATCCATACAGAATGGTATAAAAAACAGAATATTTGTGAATTTTTTTCCTCTACAACACAACTCTTTTCTATATATTTCACACAAAAACGAAAAAAAGATTGAATTATAGTTCCTTGGGTTGACTTTTTCGAATGTCGTGTCATGTGCTATCCATGCATTTGTTTAATGAGTATATTTCTTATCATTTGATGTGTTATTCATGCATTTGTTTAATGAGTGTATTTCTTATTATTTGATTACATAAAATACCATTTTTTCATGACAAACATGTGAACGGTGTCAACTGACATAAATATCCAACTAATTAAAAAGGTACAATAATTGGTAGGTGACATCAAACTAAAAAAAAATCAACTCAAAGAATATAACTGATACTAAATGACAATCATAATGTGACAATTAAGTGTTGACATAATCAATTATAAAATTTTACCCAATTAACGTAATTACGTTTCATCAAATTTTAAAAAATATTTTATACAAAAAAAATAAATTAAAACCTTATCATTACCCAGTAATAAAATTAAGATACTACAGCAAGATTATTATAATTTTTATTATTACAGATGGCATCTGCCATTTAGAGTTGTTAGTGGCATATACACAAGGGAATCTATGATTTTAGCACAAACTACATCATTCCTTTTATGATATTCCCTCCTTAATCATGTAAAGGAGAGAAGAGACCCATTGATATTTTTTCTTCTCCTCTTAATTTTCTTTCTTTTAGGAAATTGAGATTTCTAGATAACAAGGAATTTTTTTCAAAAAATATTAAGAATACATCTGAAATTTGTCCTAAGAAAACTTGAATAAAAAAGAATAACATCAAAAAAATAAAATAAAATTCTAATTTTCTGTACGGTCTATATAAGGAAAAAATTGTGAATCAAATATGCACCAAATGCAACTTTTTTCCTATACCACTCAAATCTTTTCTATGTATTTACTACAAGAAAAATGCTTATTTCCGACGAACTATTCCGTCGAAAATGGCTCGATTTTGTTGAAATTTGTCTATTTTTGATAGAATATTCCGTCGATAATTCCATTGGATATACAGGCGTCAGAATTAATTCCGTCGAAAATTCAGTTGAAAATATTTAAAATTGACAGAACAATGTCGACTACAATTCCGTCGGAAATAGACTAATTTCGACTAACTTTTTTCGTCATCATTATTACGTCAATGCTAAGGTAAGATAATTATGACGAAATTTTCCTCGAAAATAGTCATTGTTCATTCGAAAATAGTAATTTTTTTAAAAAATGATAAAATATAAGTTCAACGAAATTTTCGTCAGGAATACTTTATTCCACTACAAGAAAAGAGGCTAATTCTGACGGAATTTTTCGTCGGACTTAGGTCTTTCCGTCGAGATTAGGCTTATTTTCGACGAAAAATTTAGTCGGCAATTCTGTTGTCATTAACCTCCTCGGTATTACGTCCGTCGAGATTTCAGTCGAAAATAATTATGAACGACGGACTAACCTCGACGGATTTTTTCGTCGATAATACGCTATCCTCGACGGAATCCTAGTATTGCCGACGAAATATTTCGTCGTAGTTACCATTAATTAATTAAACAGATTTTAATTCAAATACTTAAGACCGACGGAATGATGGCTAAAGTTGACGGACAGTTTCGTCGAGAATAATAAATACAAAAAAATTAATTAAATAAAGGTCACTAGTGCCGACGAAAATTCCCTTGGAATTATATTATTACGTCGAGATTAACAGATTTTTTTAACAGCCTTTTGTAATTTTCATTTCCAGGTTTTTAAACCCCAATAATGTACCTGTAACCTGTTCATCCCAATCACATAAACTAACAACAAATGACAAACTAACAACACATACAAATACCAACAACGGTACAACACATACGCTAAACCAATCACATACTAACAACGCTAAAACCAATCACATACACTAACGACAACAACAACGTACCAAAAACAACGTATGCTACATTAACGTACCAACAACACTAATACCAACAACGCTAGCACGTAATATAATGAATACAATCTATATATACATGTACAAATGTTCTACAATATAATGAATACAATCTATAGAAATGAGCTAGCACGTAAAACTAGCTAGTAGGAGGAACATCAGACGAGGGTGGGCGACGCTGATGCTCATCGCCATCGCCATTGCCACCCTGCAGATAAGATTAAAATATAAATCATTAGTCTATATAATATGTGAGAATTAAAAGACTGTTAAAAGAAAATAAAATAACATGCAGAATACCTGACTCTCGGGCTGCTCTGGTGGATGAGAATCAGTGACAACGACCCTCCCATCGCCATCTCCATCCTGCAGATAGGATTAAAAATATAAGTCATTAGCCTATATAATATGTGAGAATTAAAAGACTGTTAAATGAAAATAAAATAACATGCAGATACCTGACGACTCTCGAACTGCTCACCAAAAGCCTCCTCTAATAGAGTAACCACCATCCGGAGCACCTCACCGCTTAACGCGATGAACTGCTCGGGCGGTAATCTAGTACTCTCTACGGTGGCCCCTGCTGCAATATACTGAGCCAGCTGGTGAAGGCGTGCATGGGTAGGTAAGTGCTGATGTCGAAAAGTCGGATCCGTCCGAAACCTCTCCGATACCGCCGCTATACCCCTCTGGAAGAGCGCATCATCTAAGCCAGCGCCCGTATCAGATGATCCAATATGTGCTCTCGGGCGATGGCGCTGGCTAGAGCCTGCGATAATACACCAATTTATTACGTAGTATATATAAATTTTATTTTATTTTAAAACTTAAGATATATTATATATTACCTCCATGTATAGTATACACGGGTATTCTCGGCAGGCCCAACACGCGATACCTGCTGGTACTCGAAGTAGGGGGATCCTGAGACGCAATCCATAGTCTCAGCTCCTCGTCCCGAGATAACTCAATCTCAAGCAGAGGAGTGGTGGAATCTAACGGCTCAGGATCCCCCCTTGTGACACCCCCAAATCCGGGTACTTCAATTTCCACGGGACTTGGTGTTCACTGTACAAATATCATCTATCTATCTACCCATAGTAAATGCAAACCATGAAATAAATAGAAATAATCCTCCCCTTATGGGGTTACAACATCTGAAAAGAAATACATCAATCCCAGGTCGTACTTAACCTTAAATATCAAATGCGGAAATATAACTAATTAAATAAGTTTTACACAACTTTAACATAAGTCTGAAACATAAACACATAAAATAAACAACAAGTCTTCATCACTTGTTGACTTTGCCCTTGCCTTTGCTAGTAGAAGGCTCGTCAGACCTTTCGTTCTTAACTGCAATGTTATTATTACGCAAGAGTGAGCACGATTGCCCACAAGTATAATAATATGACAACAATATAATAACATGCGAGTGAATCAAAGACATCTGAATAAAGAAACTCAACTTTTGACTCAAGAACGAATAACAGGAATCAAAAGAACGTCTGAGGGTCATAAGACCTTGAACTATGTCCTAGGTTGTAAAGTTTTTATGCTTTAAACCTTTAACAGTCATAAGACTATGGACTCTACTTCTCGTACTTAGGGGGATCAGCCCTTAGTACCATATTGTGCACAATATCTCAACGCTAAAGCGTAAATAATCCCCTTTTACAGGGTTGTTCATCTCAGTTTTGACATCAGAGTCCGCACCAAAGGAAGTTTGGTTTGGATAAGCTCAATAAGTATTTTGGAATTTAGAACGTTCATCAACTATGGACTAGTCGAATCAATAAGGGTTCACTAGTCCTATAAGGTTCAACAATAACATCGATATTCAACTTGAATAATAAATCTCAAGAGTATACAATCGAATAAGTATTGTATCACTGAATCATGCTTTTAAAAGAGTTACAATATGTAATATGAATTTCGAACTTGAACAATTAAAAAAAATACGAGCTTACTCGATATAGAAACACAAGTCTAAGGCTTAATAAATGAATAAATTAGAATTTAGGGAACTTGCTAAATCAATAAATTAGGGATAGGATACTTGCCTCTTGCACAAGCTACAATTATAATTCACGTTCTTTATTACATCCTACATATCAATACGTTCACAATACAAATTAATCAATAACTCGATATACGTATCGAATCACACACATCGGTCTTGAGCACGTTATTGGACTATACAATTAACGATTCAAGTCATGTAATTAACTTATTAATTACTCACGTAATATAAGTTATTAACCTCTTATTATATGTTTAGCATATCTTTATGTTCATTACATTAGGTTTTAAACCACCTCTTAGAACACACGAACACTTAGCAAAAAAAATTCAAATTTCTGCAAGGGGCGCGGCCGCGCGCCAGTTACCCTTGGGACCAGCGCGGCCGCGCGGCAACGCAGACCCAGATTTCCAGTTCGCGAATGACACACAGAGCAACCCAAATAAATCCAAATTAAACTAACGAAATGAATTTAAGGCTACCCATGAGATATAGAATTTACAGAAACATCATACCATGTTCTAAGCATGCTTTTAACACTTTAAATCACGAAATTACACAAATCACAACATTTAATTTCACTATTTTCAACATTTTATAAAGTTTTGAAAGAAAACAAGAATTCAACGTTACGGATTCGTTATAACACCGAATCCGTTCGTTTAACTTCCATTTTGTTCGTTTAAATGTACACAATCACATTCAAGTGTTAATTTAAGTTAAATAAACGCATAAGGTGTGTAAATTTTGTACGTAAGGGCCATATGGGCCATATGTACAATTTTTACACTCTGTAACTTTTGAAAACCCAATTATCAACAAAATTCCATGGTGTGATCACTGAAAGTTATGCATATATGGCATATAATATGTTATGGACATCAATTAATATATATATAGCCATATCATGAACAAGTCATCAATTTAGTCTTTTACAGAAAACTTCAAAGTACGTTAATGGAAGTTTTGAAAACTTAATTAAGACGTAATTACATAAAATTGATCACTGTGATTTATGTATACATGGTATAAAACATGTTATAAACATAATTTAACCCATATAAAACCATATAACCAACAATGATTCAAAATTGACGATTACAGAGAACTTCAAAGTACGTAAAAATAGAAAGCTTAAAACTTAATATAACTGAATTTACCCTTGCTAGTTGGTGAAGATGATTCAAGGATGATGATATAAATTTTTCCAATTCTTCTTCCTCAATCTTTTCTCTCAAAATTCTCTCTGATATGAATATATGAATTGATATAGTATATATGTATATAAGTATAATACGTATAATATATAATGGGTGAGTGGTTGTCAGTTGGTCCCTTAGTGGGTTAACTGACCAACTCCCCTTAAGGCCTTGTTTGGCTAGCTTAAGGAATCCCTTCTCATTTATTTTAATTAATTTATTATAATATAGTTAATTAATGTCACACCCAATTAAATCAAATAATGCTATTTAAATCAATTAAATAAAATAGCATAAATCTACATTAAATCACATAGTCACATAATTAAAATTCTTATTTATTAATTATGTCTAATCATAAATCTCTAATTAATTAATAAATTAATTAGAATAACATTATGCTTATTAATTAATATATTAATCAAGTAAGCTCAATTAAATACATACTTTGAATATAAAAATTCACCACATTAATTTAACTAATGTGACACATATAATTAAATTAATCTACCACAAATTCATCAATTAATTATTTAACTCAATAATTAAATCATCAAAAAATATTTATTTAATTCAATAAATATTCATAATAAATTACAAAAATCTTGTTTGTCACATCTTTCCCCCCTTAAAAGGATTCTGTCCCCAGAATCACGGTTCAATTAAATTTCGTCCCGTTACATTCTCCCCCCCTTACAAAGATTCTGTCCCCAGAATCGCATAAACAAAAAATTAAGTAAATAAATCTGGGTAATTCTTCATCATATGCTCTTCGAGTTCCCACGTAGCTTCTTCAGCATTGTGGTTCCTCCAAATTACCTTAACAGAAGGTATAATTTTATTTCTGAGGACTTGCTCTTTCCTGTCAACAATCTGAACAGGAATTTCTTCATAGGATAAGTCTTTCTCAAAATGTAGGGGTTCATATTCAATCACATGTTTGTAATCGGGTTTGTAGGGGCGTAAAACTGACACATGAAAGACGTTGTGGACATTCTCAAGCGCCGGAGGTAAGGCTACCTCATACGCAACTTCTCCAATCCTTCGCAGTACTTCAAAGGGTCCAATGAACCTTGGGCTCAATTTTCCCTTCTTACCGAATCTGATCTTCCCCTTCCAGGGAGAGACTTTCAAGAACACATAGCTACCCGATTCAAACTCAACGTTCTTACGGTGTGGATCGGCGTATTTCTTCTGCCTATCCTGAGCTGCTACCAGTCTTGTTCTGATCACTTTGACTATCTCTGCTGTCTGCTGTACCAGTTCTGGACCTAATAGTTGTCTCTCGCCAACTTCATCCCAGTATAGCGGGGTTCTGCATTTTCTTCCGTACAACGCTTCGTAAGGCGGCATGCCAATACTAGCGTGGTAACTGTTGTTGTAACCGAATTCCACAAGCGGTAGGTGATCATCCCAATTTCCTTTAAAATCCATGATGCATGCTCTCAACATATCTTCCAATGTCTGGATCGTTCTTTCACTCTGCCCATCTGTCTGAGGGTGATAAGCCGTACTCATTCTCAACTGTGTCCCCATGCATTCTTGTAGTCGCTTCCAGAAGTTCGATGTGAAACGCGGATCTCTGTCGGAAACAATTGACACCGGAACTCCGTGCCTCGAAACAATCTCTTTCACATATAGCCTTGCCAACTGGTCTAAGTTGAATCTGATTTTAATCGGAAGGAAGTGTGCGGATTTCGTCAGTCGGTCAACGATAACCCATACTGCGTCGTAGCCTTTCTGAGTCGTCGGAAGGCCAACCACGAAATCCATCGTAATGTGTTCCCATTTCCATTCTGGGATTTCCAGGGGTTGTAGCAAACCACTTGGTCTCTGATGTTCTGCTTTCACTTTCTGACAGGTTAGACACTTTGCAACACACTCAGCAACATCTCGTTTCAAATTTGGCCACCAGAAGTGCTGTCGAAGATCCTGGTACATCTTGGTACTACCGGGGTGAATTGAATACCGTGAGCTATGAGCCTCTCTCAAAATGTCATCCTTAATTTCTGGCACTGACGGTACCCGAACTCTATTCTCAAATCTCAGTAGTCCCTCACTGTCTATCTTGAATCTCGGTTCGGTTCCTTCAGATATCTTTTTCTTAACCTTCTCACATTCTTCGTCCTGAAGTTGAGCTTCCTTAACTTTATCCAATAGGGTTGTACCAGCTTGAATCTGAAACAACTTCTCGTCAATCTCCATCGAATACTTCACTTCCAATTTCAGCTTTTCCATTGCTGAAATTAGTTCCTCCTGAGTAGTCAACATCATCAATTTCTCCCGACCCTTTCTGCTTAAGGCGTCGGCAACCACATTAGCCTTACCCGGATGGTATAAGATTTCACAGTCATAATCCTTAATTAACTCCAGCCACCTTCTCTGGCGCATATTCAAGTCCTTCTGTGTAAAGATATATTTCAGACTCTTGTGGTCTGTATATATTTCACACTTCTCCCCATAGAGATAGTGTCTCCAAATTTTTAAAGCAAATACCACGGCAGCTAACTCCAAGTCATGGGTCGGATACCCCTTCTCATAGTCTTTCAATTGTCGTGACGCATACGCAATGACCCTGCCGTTTTGCATAAGCACACAGCCAAGTCCTTTATGCGACGCATCACTATAAACCACAAAATTGCCTGTGTCGTCCGGAAGGGATAACACAGGTGCTGAACTCAACCTCCTCTTGAGCTCTTGGAAACTTTCCTCACACTTCTCTGTCCAAACGAATTTCACCGATTTTCTAGTCAAATTTGTCAGCGGAGTTGCGATCTTGGAAAAGTCCTGAATAAATCTTCTATAATAACCCGCCAATCCAAGAAAACTCCTCACTTCCGACGGTGTTTTCGGCAGATCCCAGTTCATCACAGCTTCGACTTTAGAGGGATCTACCGAAATTCCGTCCTTGTCGATCACATGTCCAAGAAATTGCACTCTTTCAATCCAGAATTCACATTTAGAAAATTTGGCGTACAACTTCTCTCTTCTCAACGCCTCTAATGTTAACTTCAGATGTTCTACATGTTCTTCCTTGGTCTTCGAGTATACCAAAATATCGTCGATAAAGACCACCACGAATTTGTCCAAAAACGGCTTGAACACTCCATTCATTAAGCCCATGAATGCTGCAGGAGCATTCGTTAGACCAAATGACATTACCAAAAATTCGTAGTGACCATATCGAGTCCTAAATGCTGTCTTTGGAACATCCTCTGGCCTCACCTTCAGCTGATGATAGCCACTCCTCAAGTCTATCTTTGAAAAGTACCTTGCACCCTTCAATTGGTCGAACAGATCGTCGATCCTCGGTAATGGATATCTATTCTTAATTGTGACCTTATTCAGTTCTCTGTAGTCGATGCAAAGCCGCATCGTCCCGTCCTTCTTCTTCACAAATAACACCGGCGCTCCCCACGGCGATACGCTCGGTTGGATGTACTTCTTGTCCAGTAACTCTTGTAGTTGTACCATTAACTCTTTCATCTCTACCGGAGGCATCCGGTATGGTGCCTTCGATATTGGGGCCGTCCCTGGCGCCAAATCGATCACAAACTCAACCTCTCTGTCTGGCGGAAGTCCTGGCAGATCATCCGGAAATACGTCTAAGAAGTCCCTCACGACTGGTATATCTTCTAATTTCGAATTTTCTTTACGACTATCGACTATGTAGGCTAAATATCCTACACAGCCTTGTCTTAACAACTTCCTGGCCTGCATCATCGTCAGACAACTCGCTTGTCTAGGCGATTTACTGCCATAAAACACAACCTTTGACGGGGTCATAAGGTTGATACACTTCCTCTGGCAATCAATTACAGCCCCATAATTGACTAGCCAATCCATTCCCAGAATAACATCGAATTCCCCAAGTCTAATCGGGATAAGATTTACGTTCATAATGTTACCCTTAATATCTACTCTACAGTTCTTGTGTACATACTTAACAGGGATTACTTCTTTATTCGCAATCTCTATATTCATGGGGTATTCTAACTCGTCCATAGGAAGTTCTAAGTTCTTAGCAAAGTCATCGGATATAAATGAACAAGTAGCACCCGAATCAAATAGTACATAAGCATTAACTTTATTGATCGGAATGATACCTGACACCACATCGCGAGACTGCACAGCATCCTGCCCGGTCATGTTGAAGGTCCTGGCGGTTGGTCGGTTGGTTGCGGTTGGTCCCGTGATAGTTAAAGCACTTCCACCGCTGTTTCCCCTGTTTCCACCTGATCCTTCCCTTCCAGATCCCTTCTTGGGACAGTCCCTTGCCAGATGGTCCTTTGAGCCGCAAGTGAAGCAAGCGCCCTTCTTTGGGTTCGGACAGTTAGGTGCTATGTGGCCTTCCTGACCACAATTATAACATACTCGTTTTCCCTTCATACAGACCCCCAGGTGAGCTTTCCCGCAGGTCGAACAAGCTTCGATCCTCTTTTTCTGACCACCTTGCTGATTCCCAGTCGATGAGTTATCATTCCACCTTCTCTTCTGGTTATTACTCCCTCCCGTGTTGCTACCACTAGCCTTGTTAATTCCTTCACCTTCACTCTTCTTCTTTTTCTGATCTTGGTTATACTTTGTAACTGCATCACTCCCGCCTTCAGCGAGAATGGCCTTCTCCAACACCCCAGCAAAAGTGTTCAATTGGAACATTGACACTTTGCTATACAACCAGGGCTTCAGGCCCTGTTCAAACCTCCTTGCCTTCCTCTGATCGGTGTGCACTTGATACGTGGCAAACCTAGCCAACTCATTGAATTTCGCCGCATATTCTGGTACGGACATATTTCCCTGTTTCAGTTCCAAGAACTGGACCTCCATTTGATTCTGCGAGCTGGTCGGAAAGTACATCTCGAAGAACATCTCCTTGAACCTCTCCCAGGTAATCACACCTTCACCTCCCCGGACCTTATTCGCTTGCCACCAATAGCTGGCCTCAGATTTCAGCATGAACGTTGCATAGGCGGTTTTCTGGTCCTCTCTGACTCTGGCGACGTCAAAAACTTTTTCCATCTCCATGACCCAGGTTTGAGCTTCTATCGGGTTCATGGTGCCTTTAAACTCTGGCGGTCCCACCGCCTTGAAGTCCTTGAACGTTGTGGTCGGTGGAGCTTGAGGTTGGTTGTTAAGCGCTCCAGCAAGTAAGTTCGCTAACTGCTGAACGGGGTTAGCATTGGTGTCGTTGTTGTTGTTAGTTGACCCTTCTTGGGCCTGTTGACGGTTAGATCGTCTCCTTGGCGGCATTTTACTGTTAGGAAATACGCGTATTAGAACTTTATTCAATCTTTTAAATATCTAAGGCTTAACTTAAACATTTAGACACAATCAGTCAACACATTATCTCAAATAAACTCTGATATATTACTAAATCAAAAGTTTTAACATAATACGATAGCATCACTGCTATTTACATCAACTATCCTGAGATAAAGAATCTACAGGATTTAAAACATAAAATATTCCTCTGTTTATAAACACATTGGAATTTACATTATTAACTACTAGATAGGTTTCACAAAATCAAATGTTCCTATCACTGCCCATTAAGGCGACGAACAGCTTTGCCACGCTCTTCTTCCATAATCCGAGACATCGTCCTGCGATCTAGCATGTACGACGGTAGTCCTTCAAACTGAATTGGGTACCTCATAACCCGATCCTGGGCCTCGTCAATTGCATACTGAAGTATAGAGTACGTCTCTTCAAGCTTGGCCTTCTTCGCCCGACAATTATCTTCTGCGAGATCTGCTCGTCGTGATTCCCTTACCCAAGCCTCCTCTGCTATGGCCAGCCTTGCTGATTTCTCTTTTAGTTCATTCTTCAATTCCTCAATTTCCTCTGACTTCTGCTCGGTTTGGCCCTTCTCGTGAGCCAAATTCCACTCTACATTTCCCAAACGTGTGTGAAGAGCCTCAACCTCTCCATCCCTCAGCTCGATGGTAGACTGTTGAGTAACCGACCGCTCCCTCAGCTCCTGAACAGCCTCCCTCAGCTCCTGAACAGTATCACGTAACTCTATGTTACGGTCATACAGCTCGTCATACATCTCAGCACTGATAGAGCTCGGCGGGAACTCTTCAGGGTCTTCCTCCTCCTCTTCAGCTGCCTCAGCCTGAACTTCAATCTCCTCAGGGTCTTCCTCAGAGTCCTCCTCTGAATTAGACACCGGCACAATCTCCTGACCAATGACTGTGATCAAGGGTGATGGCTCTCGTCGGACTAACTGCTCCCAAACTACGTGGATATCTCGGGGCTCCTCCTCTCTAGCCTCTAGGGGTACAAGGTCCCTGGACTGACTAGGTTCTCCAGCATTCGTCATCCTGACAAATAAAATTTTAAGTTTTAGTAATTACGTGATGCTAATCGAGACTCGAATATATAAGTATAAGCACGTAGCACATAAGGTAAGTTATTATCTTTCTTAGAACTCGATAAGAGTTATCATTACTATGTTCTCGATCTCTAAAAAGGCTACTATCCTAAGGTTTTTCCCCACCTAAGGTTCATAACCTACAGCTTTGATACCAACCTGTGACACCCCCAAATCCGGGTACTTCAATTTCCACGGGACTTGGTGTTCACTGTACAAATATCATCTATCTATCTACCCATAGTAAATGCAAACCATGAAATAAATAGAAATAATCCTCCCCTTATGGGGTTACAACATCTGAAAAGAAATACATCAATCCCAGGTCGTACTTAACCTTAAATATCAAATGCGGAAATATAACTAATTAAATAAGTTTTACACAACTTTAACATAAGTCTGAAACATAAACACATAAAATAAACAACAAGTCTTAGATGTGACAAACAAGATTTTTGTAATTTATTATGAATATTTATTGAATTAAATAAATATTTTTTGATGATTTAATTATTGAGTTAAATAATTAATTGATGAATTTGTGGTAGATTAATTTAATTATATGTGTCACATTAGTTAAATTAATGTGGTGAATTTTTATATTCAAAGTATGTATTTAATTGAGCTTACTTGATTAATATATTAATTAATAAGCATAATGTTATTCTAATTAATTTATTAATTAATTAGAGATTTATGATTAGACATAATTAATAAATAAGAATTTTAATTATGTGACTATGTGATTTAATGTAGATTTATGCTATTTTATTTAATTGAGTTAAATAGCATTATTTGATTTAATTGGGTGTGACATTAATTAACTATATTATAATAAATTAATTAAAATAAATGAGAAGGGATTCCTTAAGCTAGCCAAACAAGGCCTTAAGGGGAGTTGGTCAGTTAACCCACTAAGGGACCAACTGACAACCACTCACCCATTATATATTATACGTATTATACTTATATACATATATACTATATCAATTCATATATTCATATCAGAGAGAATTTTGAGAGAAAAGATTGAGGAAGAAGAATTGGAAAAATTTATATCATCATCCTTGAATCATCTTCACCAACTAGCAAGGGTAAATTCAGTTATATTAAGTTTTAAGCTTTCTATTTTTACGTACTTTGAAGTTCTCTGTAATCGTCAATTTTGAATCATTGTTGGTTATATGGTTTTATATGGGTTAAATTATGTTTATAACATGTTTTATACCATGTATACATAAATCACAGTGATCAATTTTATGTAATTACGTCTTAATTAAGTTTTCAAAACTTCCATTAACGTACTTTGAAGTTTTCTGTAAAAGACTAAATTGATGACTTGTTCATGATATGGCTATATATATATTAATTGATGTCCATAACATATTATATGCCATATATGCATAACTTTCAGTGATCACACCATGGAATTTTGTTGATAATTGGGTTTTCAAAAGTTACAGAGTGTAAAAATTGTACATATGGCCCATATGGCCCTTACGTACAAAATTTACACACCTTATGCGTTTATTTAACTTAAATTAACACTTGAATGTGATTGTGTACATTTAAACGAACAAAATGGAAGTTAAACGAACGGATTCGGTGTTATAACGAATCCGTAACGTTGAATTCTTGTTTTCTTTCAAAACTTTATAAAATGTTGAAAATAGTGAAATTAAATGTTGTGATTTGTGTAATTTCGTGATTTAAAGTGTTAAAAGCATGCTTAGAACATGGTATGATGTTTCTGTAAATTCTATATCTCATGGGTAGCCTTAAATTCATTTCGTTAGTTTAATTTGGATTTATTTGGGTTGCTCTGTGTGTCATTCGCGAACTGGAAATCTGGGTCTGCGTTGCCGCGCGGCCGCGCTGGTCCCAAGGGTAACTGGCGCGCGGCCGCGCCCCTTGCAGAAATTTGAATTTTTTTTGCTAAGTGTTCGTGTGTTCTAAGAGGTGGTTTAAAACCTAATGTAATGAACATAAAGATATGCTAAACATATAATAAGAGGTTAATAACTTATATTACGTGAGTAATTAATAAGTTAATTACATGACTTGAATCGTTAATTGTATAGTCCAATAACGTGCTCAAGACCGATGTGTGTGATTCGATACGTATATCGAGTTATTGATTAATTTGTATTGTGAACGTATTGATATGTAGGATGTAATAAAGAACGTGAATTATAATTGTAGCTTGTGCAAGAGGCAAGTATCCTATCCCTAATTTATTGATTTAGCAAGTTCCCTAAATTCTAATTTATTCATTTATTAAGCCTTAGACTTGTGTTTCTATATCGAGTAAGCTCGTATTTTTTTTAATTGTTCAAGTTCGAAATTCATATTACATATTGTAACTCTTTTAAAAGCATGATTCAGTGATACAATACTTATTCGATTGTATACTCTTGAGATTTATTATTCAAGTTGAATATCGATGTTATTGTTGAACCTTATAGGACTAGTGAACCCTTATTGATTCGACTAGTCCATAGTTGATGAACGTTCTAAATTCCAAAATACTTATTGAGCTTATCCAAACCAAACTTCCTTTGGTGCGGACTCTGATGTCAAAACTGAGATGAACAACCCTGTAAAAGGGGATTATTTACGCTTTAGCGTTGAGATATTGTGCACAATATGGTACTAAGGGCTGATCCCCCTAAGTACGAGAAGTAGAGTCCATAGTCTTATGACTGTTAAAGGTTTAAAGCATAAAAACTTTACAACCTAGGACATAGTTCAAGGTCTTATGACCCTCAGACGTTCTTTTGATTCCTGTTATTCGTTCTTGAGTCAAAAGTTGAGTTTCTTTATTCAGATGTCTTTGATTCACTCGCATGTTATTATATTGTTGTCATATTATTATACTTGTGGGCAATCGTGCTCACTCTTGCGTAATAATAACATTGCAGTTAAGAACAAAAGGTCTGACGAGCCTTCTACTAGCAAAGGCAAGGGCAAAGTCAACAAGTGATGAAGACTTGTTGTTTATTTTATGTGTTTATGTTTCAGACTTATGTTAAAGTTGTGTAAAACTTATTTAATTAGTTATATTTCCGCATTTGATATTTAAGGTTAAGTACGACCTGGGATTGATGTATTTCTTTTCAGATGTTGTAACCCCATAAGGGGAGGATTATTTCTATTTATTTCATGGTTTGCATTTACTATGGGTAGATAGATAGATGATATTTGTACAGTGAACACCAAGTCCCGTGGAAATTGAAGTACCCGGATTTGGGGGTGTCACACCCCTAGCAGCCCGCAACTCAACTAGACAGCAGTCCCGAAGCGACTGAAATCGATCCTGAAATGTTATTTGTATACGCGAGTTAATTATATTATTTGATTAACATTCTAATATTAATAATAACTTCAAATTTAGACTATGTCTTACCCGTATAGCTTAGGCTTCAGGAGACAGTATGCTAGACTCCTTAGGGGCGTGGGCCCTATCCCAGAACTCAGTCATCGTAGGGGGTCAGCCCAAGCTCGAGCTCATGGCCTAATAATTAAGATAATTAAAACTGTATTAAGTATGTTACTAACAATTGACTAACTAAATAACAAAATACGCAATACTTACCGACTTCACCTCCTCAAAGGATTGTGAGCCAGCCGTGTGTACGACTCGGAGCTGGCTCCTATTTTTCTTCGCTTGCTCCGACTTCTTCTTGAACACCTCATCCTCCTAGTGCCGACTTCTACTGTTTTAAGAAAATTTCGGCAGCACCTCCCCATGGTCTCCAAGTGCACGAAATAGATTAAGATAACTTAATCTAACTATGTACTCGAAGAACATGTAGAGATAACAACCGAAAAATCCTCAAAACAACAAAAACGTACTGTTTCGTATTGGCGCCGGCCTAAGTGAAAGACATAACATCCAGTAACAGTCCCAAATTGGGGACTAATCGACATTCACTTCTATTGAGTGAATGTCAAATGGGTTTCTAAGTTGACACCTCCAAAGCATGTCTTCATCAAGTTACAGATATGTAGGTTATCAATGAATTTTATAGGCAAATAAGTATGATTTTCCTATAAAATTCATTGATAGCATACATAAAGGAAAATGGATGAAGACATGCTTTGGATTCTAAGCTCCACATAGATGCTTTCTTTGTGATGGAACTGAAATGTATACACTTCCGGAGATCGAAAAAACTCTCAAGATTTTATCCTTTATAGATGAAGAATAATATGAGAACCAGATCATATCGTTCAAACATGAGCTGATGTCTATTGGTGTCCATATGTCTATCGTTTATTGAATATTGTGGCAAAGTAAGCAAATGCTACTTAGTTTATTAAAGTAATTTTCTTTTCAATAGTTATGAAAACTAAGCAAGTACTACTTAGTATTTTATTTTAATTTCATTTAATTTTAAATTAATTTACTTTAGTTATAGAAGACTAAGTAAGTACTACTTAGTATTTTATTTTATTTTATTTATTTTAATTTCATTTAATTTTCAATTAATTTACTTTGGTTGTAGAATACTAAGCAAGTACTACTTAGTATTTTATTTTATTTATTTTTATATTATAGTATAGTATACTAAGTAAGTACTACTTAGTATTTTTATATTATATTATAGTATAGTATATTACTTTGGTTGTAGAATACTTAGCAAGTACTACTTAGTATTTTATTTTTATATTATATTATATTATACTACTTAGTATTTTATTTTATTTTATTTATATTATATTATATTATATTATATTATATTATATTATATTATATTATATTATACTACTTAGTATTTTATTTTTATATTATATTATATTATACTACTTAGTATTTTATTTTTATATTATATTATATTATACTACTTAGTATTTTATTTTATTTTATTTTATTTATTTATTTTGTTTTATTTTATTTTAATATACTTTAATTTAATTTAATTTATTATATTTAATTTAAGTCTATATTATGTAAATTTAATATTGGCTAATTTAAGAATTCACAAAATTTGTAGGGTCCACCAAATTCTGCATATATATGAAGAATTCTGACAGAAATTTCGCCGAGAATTCTGTCAGAAATAGCTAAGTATACAACATTCAAATCCAATTATAACTGAGTATAACAGCCTTCAATTAAACAACATATGTCAATGCCAATTTTAGCCAAAAAAAACACTATCAGAACTTCATCAATATCAGATTTCAATTTCAATATACAATAATAACAAAAATAAACCCAATTTCAGATTTTAATTTCAACAATAAACAAATCCCAATTTCAGATTCCAATTTCAACAATAACAAATCCCAATTTTAACAATGGCAAATTTTTTAAAACTGAAATTAATACTTACAGTGGGCTGCATTGGAGGGCGGCGACGGCAGGGAGGAGAAAAGCAGGGGCGGCGCCGGTAGGGAGGAGAGGAGCAGTGGCAGCAGGACGGTGGAGGGAGGAGGAGCAGTGGAGCAGCAGGAGCCGAAGCCGGAGGGGAGAGGGATGCAGTGGAGGGGAGGGGGAGGCCGTACGGTGGCAGCAGTAGAGGGGAGGGGGAGGCCGGTGGCAGTAGAGGGGAAGGGAGGACCGGAGGCCGGAGGATGGGAGGGAGGACGCCAGTGAGAGAGTGAGAGAGTGTGAGAGTGAGAGTGAGAAAGAGAGAGAGAGAAAAAGATAGTGAGAAAAAGAAAAGGAGGCACTGGAGAAGACGGTCTGAAATTAGGTTTTAACAGTTATTTTCGACGAAATTTTCGTCTGGCATACGTCCCTCGAAGTTAGCGTATTTTCGACGGATATTCCCTCGGAAATACTACTAATCTGTCGAAGTTAATTTTTGCGCTGGCGGGAAATGTGGCGCCAGGGGGTGTCTTCTAAGGCAGACGGAATTCCGTCGTAATTAGTATTATTTTCGAGGGAGTTATCTTAGAGGGAGTATTCCGTGGTAATTAGGTTATTTTCGAGTGATTATAGTCCGTCGAGGTTAAGTCCGTCGGACTTATCCGGTTTTCTTGTAATGTTTCGTCGAGATTAACTGGAAATTTTTTTAATTAAATTTTTAAAAATTACATTTTCCAGGTTTTTAAACCCTATTTTTGTACCTGTAACTTGATTTATCCCAACAACACATATAATAATATATTTTATATCCAATATAACTATAAAAACTTGTTTTATCTCATCATATCAAACATAAACTAAGTAATTAATGTTAATATGAAGTAACTGATCAACAATAACAAATATACATACATCAATGTTCCATAAATTATACAATATGATCATTTACAAAACTCGTACATACTCAACTCAACTCAACTAAACTACAAATGATAGACAATATAATGAATAAATTTGTACAAATGATCTACAATTTAATGAATAAATCTATACAAATGAACTGTAAACTAGTAGGAGGATCATCAGGAGAGGGTGGACGACGGTGCTACTCTAGTGTATGAAAATCAACGCCCTCGTCCCCCCGCTCGCCATCGCCATCGGCATCACCATCCCGCTCGTCATCGCCACCCTGTCGATAGGATTAAAAATATAAAACATTAGTCTGATCCGTATATATGCGAGAATGAAAGAGACTGCTAAATGAAAATAAAATAACATGCAAAATACTTGAGTACATAGGCTGCGAGGGCTAACCTAAAGCCTCTAATAGTAGGGTAACTACCATCTGGAGCACCTAGCCGCTTAACGTGACGAACTGTGACGGTTCCAAATTTGGGTACCTTTAAACCCTAGATATGGTGCTACACGGTACTACAACATCCATATATATCTAATGATATAAACTTAATGACATGAATGTATTTATATTTTATTACATCATATCCGTTCAAATCCCAGGTTTTGAAAACCATTACATATTCATATTGTCATAATATCACTTAATTTCATAGTAATATTAACCTTCTACAAGATCTTCTATTTCATTCTCTTGTTCTTTGTAACGACCGAGAAAATCGAATTTGAATGTAAATAAATTTTATTTGATTATATTGAATAAAATAAGAAATATGTTTATTATTTCTGAGTACGGAGTTTAAAGGTCATTCTCTGACCTAGGATGATTGTATGATCATAGGATTTTAGCTATATACTAGAAATAAATGACTTGAATTTTCAAAACAAAAATAAAAGTTTTTCGAGAAATTTTTGAAAAATCACTATTCATCCAAAACTGCTCGGGAATTATTTTTTAATTTTCGAGAAACGGGTAATAATAGAATTTTGTGGAAAGATGGATTATCTAATAATAATTCAGTTATGGCAAACGAAGTTTTAGCATGTGGACTTAAGAATTCGAATGTCAGGAAAAGTGAATTTCTAAGAAAAAGAAATGATATAATAAGAATAATTATTATACGAAAAGAATACGAGTATAATATAATGTATTATACAAGTATAATACCAATAATAATACGATATATAATATGAACATTATATGAAGTAAATACGAAAATAATACGAGAATTATAAGATAAGAATACCGAAAGTCAACTTGGTCAATGAAAGTCAAGATTGGCTATTAATTAATGGACTTGGACTTGTCTAAGCCCAAATGAATTAAGAGGGAGTCCCAATGATAAATTATATCAAAGCCCAATGAAAAGTAATTTCAAGTCCAAAGTTAGGCCCGAATTGAATTAATTCTAAGCCCGAACCAAGAACCGAACCCGTGAGTCGAACTGTGGGTCAACTAGGTGGGTAAAAGGGTTGGGGCAACCCATGAGTGCCCCACTATAATGACCGAGAAAATCGGATTATTATGTAAATTAATTTTTATTTGATTATATTGAATAAATGAGATTATATGTTTATTAAACTAAGTAAGCTGTTTAAATGTCGTTCTATGACCTAGAATGATTGAATGTGGTTAGGATTTTGACTGTGAGGTAGGATTAATTGAAATGAATTTCCAAGTCAAAAATAAAAGTTTTCCGAGAAATTTTCGTAAAATCACAATTCATCCATTTCTGCTCGGGAATTATTTTTGAATTTTTGAGAAATGCGTAATGTTAGAATTCTGAGATGAGATGGATTATCCAATAATAATCCAGTTATGGCAAACGAAGTTTTCACCCGAGGACTTAAAACCTAAGGTTTAGGGAAAGTGAATTTCTAAGAAAAAAAAGATTAAGTATAATAAGAATCATTATTATACGTAAAGAATACGAGTATAATACTAGGTATTATACGAGTATAATACGAAGGTAAATTCGACATATAATACGAATATTATATGAAGTATATACGAGGAAAATACAAGAATTATACGGTAAGAATACGTAAAGTCAAGTACTTGTCAATAAAATTTAGGTTGATTATTTAACCATTGAACTTGGACTTTTCCAAGCCAAATTAAATTAAGAAGTTGGCCCAATGATGATATATATCAAGGCCCAAGTAATATTTAATTCAAGCCCAAAGTTAGGCTCGAAATTGAATAAAACCTAAGCCCGAACTAAGAACCGAACCCGTGGGTTAAATCGATGGATCACCGAGTGGGTAAAACCCATGGGGAAACCCATGTGGGTCCCCCATGGGGCACATGGGTCGGCCACTTGGTGGCCAAGCTTCCTAAGGAAGCTTGGTGAAAAGGTATAGAGGTAGGAATAGTAAGGAGGTTAGGCCATTTGACCATTTTGCCTTTGGTCTTGGTTTCCTATAAAAGCAAGCTTAAGTTTTCATTTATTTGTTTACAAACATTGAAAAACATATATATTAAGAGAGAAAAGAGATATTACAAGTAATCAAGGAGAAAGAAGCTAGCTACTCAAGCACTAAAGTTAAGAACGCGAAGAATGCAAAGGTAAAAACACATAAACCCTAATCACCAATTCTTTTCTATTCAAATTTTTATAGTGAAGTGTTAATTGGTGAAGCATGTCTCATTCGGAGTAATAAGGATGTCTATTAGTGGATTAAAACGTTAATAAGCCATGAATAAGTGAAATCGTAATCGAATGATTAAGCACTAAATGAAAAATGCATAACACTTATAGCTTGTTGATGATGGACAAATTGAAAACCATCGTGTATACGTTAGGTTAAAATTGCTTGGTTAGGACATAGATGAATAACCAATGGATTGATTTCATTTGGAATGGCGTAAAAATCTTGTATAACGATGTTATGACGAAATTTACAATAAAAGACGTTAATCATCAAAATTATAGTTAACTAGGATTTTCGCACGATAGTAAAATGTTGACAACGAGCCTAAAAACCTAGGGTTTCATTATTATATCAAAGAACTATGAATTTAAGAGTCTTAGACTCAAGAACGAAAGAATTCAGACTAAAAGGAATAAGAAACAAATGAATGAGTGAAGAACGCTTAAGAACGAATAGCGAAAAAACAATGAAATTTGAAACAATGAAATGGTCGTTAACGGATTCAAAAACTTATTCTATTCGAGCAAAATATAATTACATAAGATAAGTAAGAAAATGGCTTTTGAACGAGCCTATTCCTAGTTATAACGATCGAGTTATGAGCTCGGGAAGTAAGCAGTTTGAAAATATTCAAAAATTGATTTTTTTTTCAAAGGCTCAGGGGAGGGGCCGCAGCGCCTCCCAAACCTTGTTTTGTAGCCTCGCAGCGCCTGCCCGGGTGGCCTTTCATTGCCAAGGCGTGCTGCAGCGCTGACTTTAAGCCTTAGAGTGGCACTGCAGCGCCCTTATGTAGAATTTTTCTGACACGAGCTTTTGTTAATCCAAATTTTTGTGTGGTAATTGAGGGGCAAGTATATACTTAATATACATGAAGAGAAACATCCTAAACGATATGTATAACTATGAGTTTAGGAATTAAACGTTGATTAAAAGTTAATAAATGAAGAACGTGAATTGCAAAAATGTTAATCGCGTATCGTGTTCGAGTTCGACGCACATCTTAATGTTATATAGTATGTAATAGATAGATGTGATATAAAGATGATGAAATACGAAGATAAAACCTATGTAATTGCTATACGGGGCTCTATATCGGTAATTCGGGGAAACTGTATTCGACTTAATCGACTGATTAAGATTTTTGTTGTCATAACACTTAGACGATGAACGACGAATGATGGTTTATGACGTTAAAGGTTATAAGCCGTAATGAATGTTAAATAACTTAACGAATATTATTTGTGAGATAAATTCGATTAAGCTATAGAAGAAAAAGAAGTTGGTATAAACAATGTGTATAGATTGTTTGGTAGCTAATTTGAGTGTGCTATATGAATATATCATGTAGAACCTATAAAGACTGAGAAAAGTTGAGTTTAAATTTGAAGACGCTTTAAGGCAAGTTCTTCTAACTCTTGTCTAACCTTCGTGTTAGCCAAGTTTTGTGATTCATGTGATGTTATGCATGAATTGTTTACGAAAGAGTCGATGCCAATCTTAACTCGGCTAGACGAAGTTTATAATATTTTGTTGGGTTAAATTTCAAATCTTTCAATACGTTATTGTTGTTAATGCTATCCTATGTCAATTGCTTTGGCACGGATTCAAAGGTAAGCCTAAATATGAATAAACAAAGTTATTTTATGTCGTTCATCGATGGGCACGTGCGTTTGCCAAAACTTAAACGTAAACACGTTTAATGGAGTAGTGTTGATCAATATAGAGTACTATAAGCTGATCACCTAGAAGTGCTCGTAAGTTATATCGGATGTACAGTCTTAGTGTCGGGATATCCTTTTCATGAATGAAAATGAATGAGAATGTTCATGGTCTCTAACCAACTAAGAACTTTTAAGTGACTTTATGTCCTTCAGAATTGATTTAAAGAAATGAAGAGTGCTATTTTGATTATTCATAGTCCTTCATAACTATTTGTTTAGTTATCGAAGATAAATCATATGATACTTGATTTTGTGGTCGCATTATATATGGTTAGACTTGCTGAGCTAGTTATGCTCACTTCTTGCTTGAATTATATGATTGCAGCTAAAAGCGAACGGAGCGAAGGATCTGGTAAAGATAATGGCAAAGCCAAAATGGATAAATAGTTATCCTGTAATAGAATAATATATTTTGTATCAACTTATACTATGATAACAAATGATGCAATGGTTATTAAGAACATGGGAAGGATTTATTATTATTATAATAAGAATTTAGTAAACATGTTCATGCTGATGTATTTTTTAATTGAATGGATGTGTAGTTAGTAGCACCATGTAGCACCATATCCGTGGGTTGAAAGTACACGGATGTGGGGCCGTCACAGGTTGGTATCAAAGTTGTAGGTTATAAAACTTAAGGGGGGAGAACCTTAGGCTATAACCTTGGTAATAGTAGGAGAAGTTAGAAATAAATGAATTCAAATAAAGTTCTTAAGTAATGTATTGAGGAAACTCATTAAGGAAAGATCTAAAAGATAGAAATTAACCTTAAATAAATTAAATGTGATTTGTGCTTATAATATTTTGTATTATGTACTAATCAACATGTTATGTGTTATTATAGATGTCAAGCGATAGCTTTATGTATAAGGATATACATGTGGTGAGCGAGGAGTCAATTAACATGTTAGCACCTGTACCAATGCCTGTGGCGGAGGTACCGATAGTGAACGTTGAGGAGCTAGAGCCAAAAGAGGAAGATCCGTCTGAGGATTATGAGAACTTAGGGTCAGCATCATGCTTTGATGTGGTGGTCGATGAGGAGGATGATATGGAGGTGGCATCGTTCAATACGGTGGTACCTATAGTAGAGCCAACACCATCAGAGGCTGTGAGGGCATTGTATTTAGCGGTGCTTGACCGGAAGGTTCAACTGCGCACTGATGTGCAGAATCCGAGGGAGGTGGTTAATAACCTCCAAGAGGCAAATGAATCTGCAGAAGCAGATTGAGAGTTAGAGCATGATGAGAAAGTTCTCATGAAGGACAAGGCTAGAGACTATAAGCACGAGGCCGATGAGCTTCGTAAGGAACTGGGAGAGAAGAACCAGAAGATATCACGAATGTCCTATATTCATAGGAGTGCTCATAAGGATTTCAAGCTAAAAATTGCTTGTTATTCCATTGAGTTAGGGAAGACTCGTTACACTATCAGTTGGGATATTGTGGCGATTATGGCTAACGAGAAGCATGAAAATGTTGTTAGGCAGTGTTAGTTAGTAGTAGAGATTGAGTAGATATGTAAATATTTTGTGTATCTCTGTAGTGACATAAAACCCTCTTTTGTATAATTAAAGGGTAGCCTTTTGTAATTCCCAACTTTTGGAGATCAATCGCGGGAAAGTAATGTAATTAGCCATGGCTATGAAACAAAAGTGTAAATAGTTTTGAACTATGAAGAAGCATATTACTATAACGAGGTTTTATTAAATGTGCTAGATATTAATTTTTTGTTAGTGTTTGATGAATAATAACCTAATGAAAGGAATAAGTAAATAATAATGAAACTTTATTTATTTAAACAGAAAATGTCGTCAAGAAGAAGACAACGTAATCAGGAAGCTGAATCACGTAACGAGAATATTCAAGAGGGTTAGAACAACCTTATGAAAGAGTTCGTTAATTTATTAACTGCTGCATTTAATAGAACTGGGGGTAATGTACCAGTGATTCTTGGGGTAGTACGTGCGACTACCTTTAAGGATTTTAAGAGTGTGGGTCCATCGGAGTTCAAGGGAACTACGAACCCTATCGAGGCCCAGTCGTGGGTAAAGAAGATTGAGAAGGAATTTGTGATAGCAAATGTCGGAGAGGCGCAAAAGACCTTTTTTGCGAACTATATGATGAAGGGAGAAGTCAACTTCTGAAGGGCACACCAAGTGGGGCTGGAGTAGGAGCTGTTATGTGGGAACAGTTTAAGAAGGTTTTCTTTGAGAACTACTTTCCTAAAACCATGAAGAGTAAGCTGGAGATTAAGTTCCTAGAACTTAAGTAAGGGGATATGACGGTTCCTCAATACGCGACCAAGTTCAATGAACTGGCGAGGTTTGCTCCACACCAGGTGGATACTGAGGTGAGGAATGCGCGAAGCTTTGAGCAAGGCCTGAAGCCTTGGCACTATAGCAGGATTTTAGTGTTCTAGAGCGCTTCATTCAGAACCATTCTGGAGAAAGCAATAATTGCGGAGGGTGGTAGCGAGGCTTTAAGCCAATACTAGAAAGAGAGGAAGAATAAGAATAAAGGAGATGGAGGAATAAAAACTGAGGGAGCTAGTTGCAGAGGTAGTGCGCTAAAGAGGAAGGGTTTCAACTCTGGGAATACTGAGGCGAAGTAAGGAGATCCTAAGCGGAGGATCGAAGCTTGTAAAACGTGTGGGAAGGCTCATCTAGGAATCTATCTCAAGAAGTCAGTGTGTTACAATTGCGGGCAGGAGGGGTATATTTCACCCAACTGTCCTAACTCGAAAAAGAACCAAGGGTGTTTTGTGAGTGGGTCGACGGACCACATGGAAAGGAACTGTCCGAAGAAGGGGTCGTAGGGTAGTAAGGGTACTAGTAGTGGGAAATTAGCTATTACTGGACCAACACCACTGAGTAGACCAACGACCTGTACATTTAATATAGCAGTCCAAGATGCAGTTCCATTAATGAATGTAGTGGCAGGTATTATCCCAGTTAATGAAATAAATGCTTATGTGCTGTTTGATTCGGGTGCTACTTGTTCTTTTATCGCATATGAATTTGGTAGACGTTTAGGATTACTTCTGGAAAGATTACCAATACCTTTAAACATTAAGGTAGCGAACGAAGAGCTAATTCCCGTTGAACACATTCATAGGAATTATTGCGTAGAAATTAGAGGTAGCAAATTATTGGTAGATTCAATACCTATAAAGTTGGGAGAATTTGATATAATTCTGGAGATGGACTGGTTGTTTAACCACGAGGCGATAATCGATTGTCAAAAGAAAAGTGTGAACCTTCGGACTTTGAAGAAGCCCAAGGTGGTGTTCTATGGTAGTATGTCACCGGGACGCTCTTGTTGTCTGACCATGACACAAGCTAGGAAGTTGTTGAAAAAATGAGGGGTAGGAAATCTATGCCATGTTGTTGATACCCAGAGAGTGGGAGCACCATTGGAAAAGATACATATAGTGCAAGAATTTGTGGACGTATTTCCAGACGAGTTACCGGGTCTTCCGCTAGATATGGAGATTAATTTTTTATCGACATTGTGCCAAGAACGACACCAATTTGTAGGGCACCATATAGGATGACACCGGTAAAAATGAAGGAGTTAATGATTCAATTACAAGAATTATTAGACAAGAAGTACATTCAACCGAGTGTCTCTCCGTGGGGAGCACCAGTATTGTTTGTAAAGAAGAAGGATGGATCGTTACGGCTTTGTATCGACTATCGTGAGTTGAATAAGCTAACAATCAAGAATAAATACCCATTGCCCAGGTTTGATGATCTATTTTATCAATTAAAAGGGGCGAAGTATTTTTCTATAATAGATTTACGTGCGGGGTATCATCAGTTGAAAGTAAGAAAGAAGGACGTACCTAAGATGGTGTTCAGGACTCGTTATGGTCATTACGAGTTCTTGGTGATGTTGTTTGGGCTAACTAATGCGCCAGCTGCATTCATGGATATGATGGATAGAGTGTTCAATCAATACTTGGACAAGTTCGTCGTAGTGTTCATTGATGATATTCTAGTCTATTCTAAGACGCCAGAAGATCACGTTGAACATTTAAGATTAGTGTTGGAAACACTAAGACAGGAGAAGTTGTATGCGAAATTCACTAAGTGTGAATTTTGGCTCGAGAGGGTGCAGTTTCTAGGGCACATTATCGACAAAGACGGGATTTCAGTGGATCCAGCAAAGGTGGAAGCAGTTATTAATTGGGAGAAACTGAAGACACCGACCGAGGTGCGGAGTTTCCTAGGGTTAGCGAGATACTATCAAAGATTCATCCAGAATTTTTCTAAGATAGCTACTCCGTTGACAAATTTGACGAGGAAGACTGTGAAGTATGTGTGGACGAAGAAGTGTGAGGACATTTTTCAAGAACTGAAGAAGAGATTAAGTGAAGCACCTGTATTGTCATTACCAGATGATACAAGAAATTTTGTAGTTTATAGCGATGCTTTGTATAGAGGACTGGGTTGCGTGCTTATGCATCATGGCAAGGTCATTGCGCATGCATCACGACAGTTAAAGGATTATGAGAAAGGATATCCTATTCATGATCTGGAACTGGCAGCGGTAGTTTTTGCCTTAAATATTTGGAGGCACTACCTATATGGGGAGAAGTGTGAGATATACACGGACCATAAAAGTCTGAAATATATCTTCACGCAGAAGGAGTTGAATATGAGACAGAGAAGGTGGTTGGAGTTGATAAAAGATTACGATTGCAATATCTTGTATCATCCAAGGAAAGCAAATGTTGTGGCTAACTGATAAGTCAGTTTTATACCTACTTATTTGGTATTAACTAACTTCAATTGTTGTTTAATCTCGTGTCTTATAGTTGCTTTTCATGCATTTTACTCTCATTTTATAGGTTACATACTTAGGAACTGACTTGGTTGCAATTGGGAACAAAAGAGATGTTTTGAGAGCTTAAAGTGGCCAAGTATTGGCATAATGGGAATTGGCTTGAAGCAGCAGCAAAAGAACAAAAGATTGCAGAACTGGTGCACTGCGCAGATGCGCCCTAAATGGCTTAAGGTGCAGCGCAGCTACGCTCTACCTCAGTCAACAAAAATCTGTAGCGCAGCAGCGCCCAGTTTGGCCTTGTGGGCGGCGCAGTTGCGCTAGTCTAACAGTCCAGATTTTGACTTTCACTTAAATGGCCAATCGGATTGTAGCTTGAAAGAAGGGTCAATTAGGGCATGCATATAGAAGATATCAGTGTGTAAACCAAAGATATTCCATCCTTTGGGATCATCATCTTGTATATATCATCATTAGATATTCTACTCTTCCATTAGATTAAATTTTATTACTTTAGATAAACCCTAGATTAGATTAGATCTGAAGATTAAAGCAATTGACGAGCATTGAAGATTCACAATTGGAGCAAGAGAGATCAGATTTGCAATTTCTATTCCTACTTTCTCTTTTACTTCTATTTCTATTCTTCTAGTGTATATTCAAATTGTGGATTATGGATTTGATTTAACCATGAATTAAACTCTATTTTGGGATTACAAAGGATCTTATTGAGTAGTTTATTTTGATATGCTTCCTTGTTGGTCTTGTTAATTGTTATTGGATTGCCTATTATGATCCATGCTTAATTACTTAATTGCCTAGCTATCAATTACCGTGATAATCCTTATGAAATTGAGAAACAGATTATGGGTTAGATGTGATCATAATAACATGTGTTTATGTGTTCTACATGGTGTTGGAATTCATGATTCGTGCCTAGGATAGAGATATACCTATGCACCGCATGTAATCTTATAAGAACTTTGCGCTTAAACCCTCTTTAATTGTAATTCACATAGAGATATAGTGAGTTAGTTAATTAGGGTGTTCAACTTGATTCTATCATCTGTGGATTTGATTTGATACGGGTATGGTACATCGAGAGATGGCCATACTTTACCTTCGTGTTTTTGATTAACAATCCGTGATAATTAATTTGACTTAACGGGAAGTGTATTGATTTAAATGAAACAATATGTGAAATTGTAGTCTCATGTCTTCATTATTTATTTTCATTCTAGAGATAGTTAGTATTAGTTTAATTGCATATTAGTATTCAAAATACTAAATCAATTGTTTAAATAAGATTAAGTTGATTGCGGGTTAATGCTTGGTAATTCTTGTTAGACAATTCTTTGTGGGATCAATACTCTACTTACTCTTTATTAGTTGTTGATCGTGTATACTTTCACGCATATATTGATCACGAAATACGACCAACAAGTTTTTGGCACTGTTGCCGGAGAATTAGTTTAATAATTGTTGTCATCATTAATTTCAATCAAATTAGTCTTAATTTAAAATTATTTTATTTTATTTTAATTCTCTTTCTATATTTCTCTCTTTTCAGGTACCATGGATGACTGTGCTTATCAATGGCCATACACGAGTATGACTCAACTAAGGGAAACAAGGATTGATGGACTCAATGCACTTTCTGCATTGTCAACACAACTTGAGGCACCTTAGAGGAGGTTGGACATTCTAGTAGCACAACGTACTTAAAGTGTAGCAGTGTTTTGTGATTATTGTGCTGGAAATCATCCGAGTCATCAATGCACCAACAGTTATGGACCTGTACAGTAATGGGGGTGATTATCTCAATAACTATGCTAATCCCAACAACTATCATCAGGATTGGGGATATCACCTGGATGATACATGGAGCTATACTCAACAAGATCAATGTTATGCTCTATATCCAACATATGCACTGGAATTCACATATCCACCTCCATTGCCACAAGGAGAAAAGTCAAATTTGAAGGAATTTATGTCTAAGCTCATATCAAACTAAGAGGAGATGATGATGAATCAGGAAATAACGAGTCAAAATTTTCAGAACCAGATGGAACAACTCATCAATGCCTCAACCAATGGTCCTAAATACATGGATTTCGAAACATAAACAGAAAATTCAAGATTGGAGAAATTGTGGTTCAAGTTTATAGCATTAAATGAGGAGAGGATGGTTGAGCAAGAGATGTCAATTCGAAATCTTCAGTATTAGATAAATCAAATGTTCAAAGACTTGAACAACTGTCCTCAAAATAATTGGTGCTATGACATGGATTTTGAGACTGAAGGAGAGCCCGAGTTGAATTTGCAATTGGATGAGCCACAATAGTTTGAAACCGAGGAGACAAGTGGGGATAAGGAAAATGAGGCCATCAAAGATCTAATTGTAGGTCTCAACAAAGATGAGCCGATCTTTCTAGTACCCCAAGTGCCTTCTCCACCAAGATTCAAGAATCCAGTTAGTTTTGCAAAACCCTGTTTGCTTGGGAGTCACGTCGTCGGCAAAGCTCTTTATGACATGAGAGCTAGTACAACTTTGAAGCCATGGTGGGCCGAGGAAGAGAAAATAGAAGAAGAACCTGTTGTGTTTGACATGCCCCAATGCCCCAATCTGATCATAGACACAACGGGGGAAGCACCTAGCTATTCAATATTGGAAATTAAGAAATAATCTACAAAAAGCAAGCTAGGTGACTTTAATTCAAAGGCTACCACTAATGGGAACCTCCTAAAGCCTACATTGCTCCTGATGGATGTAGGGTTCCTCAATTATCAAAGAGGAATTGGATAGATTTGATAAGAAGTAGTCGAGCTAAACGACTATAAACTAAGCGCTCGATGGGAGGCACCCCTGTGAAGCCCCCAAATCCACGTTCCTTTGAAACCTCGGATTCGGTGCAGTCACGATACTACTAACGCGGAACTATTACATCTTTTAATCATTAGTAAAAGAATACAACTTGCTTTATCATAATTTAGAATATAAATTCTATTTATATCCAAGATCTCGTCTTTACATCATATTCGATGTTACTAAAATGCGGAATAATTTAAACTTCTTCAGTCTGCCTTGAACAAAATCTTTTATTGATTCCATAACTTAAATCCATTATATTTTCCTGAATCAAACTATATCATGATTCAATCTATTCAAATTTCTGTATAATCGCATACATTTTAACTTAATATCCTCTATGTATTATCTAATACATCTTTACAGTACGACAAGCATTAAACCTCGTAAACAAATATCAAGTACAACTACTAGAACCTAAACATGGTTTGAGTAATAATCTAAACAGTATTCTTCATTGCGATACTATCTATCTTTATCAATCAAGAAGCACGAAGTCTTTATTGTAAGTCCTTAACTTGCAAAAGTGGTTATTTGCAAGAGTGAGCTCGACAGCTCAGCAATTCTAACAATTTTCATGCATCACATAGCATATAACATCATACTCAGTTCATGCATTTATAAACAGTTTATATTTACTACGCATGTTACTTTTCACATAACAAGTATATCATCAAAGATCAACTTTCAATCTCATTTATATCTCATATATAGTTCATATATAAGTTCACATTATCACAACATAATATAATTCAACTAACAGTTATTGAATTCATATATTAAATAGGAACTGAAAGACTTGCCTGATTCGTAGTTTAACAACTACGACTTAACTGCTTAAGAATCTCTGCACTTTGTGTAATCCTACACAGTTATATTAACCATAGAGATCACACTCATTAGTTATATGTATCCACACATTCCCAATGTAATAATAAAGGTTACATTGTTGTCTAACTGGGTTCTTAGAACCTTCGTCTTACTTTCTTATCGTATTCTTAGAATAATTATGTACGTATAAGTATATTTTAACCTTACGTACTTACTACCATCCTTCACACACACACGCCCGTCTACCACTAATCTATTTACATATAGCTAGTGTAGTCCATCTTTTGAGTTAGTCATTCTCATATATCATTACTAACACATAAGACCATAACAAAGCAAATATACTTTATTAACCATCAAAATCGGATTCAAGTATTAATCTATGATCTGACATAGCATGTATACCTATAAAAAGGCACTCCCATGATTGTCTAACCTTTCTAAGTTCAATCTTTCATAATATAGGTCCTAAGTCAACATTTCAACAATTTAAGGCCACTCGAGGTCATGAACATCTCAAAGTTCATCATGCTAGCTCTTTAAACACATAAAGTATTCATGTAACTCATATTGGGCATGTTCATGAATATTCATATTTCATACATGTAACTATTATAGTTATTAGTTTGAAAACATGCTTCGTTTATGCTAAACTTGGTTGCGCGACATTTAGTCATGGTGTATATACATGCATGATACATGAGAGAGTCCAAGTGTACTATCAAACATGTTCATAATTATCGAAATCCAAACCTCAAGGTAATATGTCAAGGTACACGTTCAGAACTTATACTTTCATTAGTAAAGTTTACTAACAAGGCTTAACATGTTCATGTTATATATATACATATGTTAACATGTTCGTCATGTATTTCAAGGCCATATAAATGTTCTTGCAAAATCAGAATATGGATATGGTACATACGTGTCAAAGTTTGTTTTCAAAACTTACACTTTTGTTAGAAATGTGCACTAGTGAAGTA
Organism: Panax stipuleanatus; assembly: GCA_020205555.1. Classification (NCBI taxonomy): domain Eukaryota; kingdom Viridiplantae; phylum Streptophyta; class Magnoliopsida; order Apiales; family Araliaceae; genus Panax; species Panax stipuleanatus. The sequence goes on from CM035126.1 coordinate 69,317,041, forward strand.
TGCATGCTCATGTTACATTATGAAACATATGTACACAAATCATCATGCCTTTCATGCATTCTTAAACCATACTAATGTGTCCCAAAAGTCAGAATATATATATATATATATATATATATATATATATATATATATATATATATATATATATTACATATGTCTCTAAGTTCACAACCGAAACCATAAGTTTCATTTCAAAATCATAAGTTTTTCATCAATCGTGTACACTATCATGATTATTCATGCTTATGTCATGTAATGTACTAATATCTATAGTTTAATCATGTTCACATGCTTGTTCCAAGTGAGGCCACATGCTAACACTTAACAAAACTGAAACAGAAACCAAAACCAGAATCTGGTACCGGCGCAGCTGCGCAGCTCCCCAGTTCAAAACTGGCGCAGCTGCGCAGGTGGCCGGCCAGAAACAGAGCAGACTGCATCGGCAGTACTGTAATCCCATTTTAAAATTACTACAGCAAATTGATTCTGAGCAACTATATAATAGTTCTAATAACTCATAAAACACTTAACAAACTTATTCTTACTCAACAATTAATCCATCCATGCTCAATTTCAAGAATTGGAACTTGACAGTAAACTTAAATGAAGAACAAGAAAAGTATATTATACCTTTGCTATAAGTTAATTGGACTTGCTGCTAACTCAAACCTCTCCCTCTACTGATATATGTACATTGCTCTCACTCAACACTTAAGTAAAAATCTCAGCAAATGAAAAGAGAGGAGAAGAGCTTGCATTTATAGCACATTTAATGCACAGACAAAGTCATTGTTCTTCAAATTAAACCAACGTGAATAAGAATTGCATGAAGGATAATTGAGAGTAGTTGGTGATTTTCATCATGAATCCCACTCCCCTTGAAATCATATGCTAGACTTTGACGAATTTGAGAGAAGAGTAGTCCAGGCTAGGCTTCACGTGAGAAGAAGTTGAGCACTCAGCAACTTGCAATTGTAATACACTATACTATGTAATATATATATATATATATATATATATATATATATATATATATATATATATATATATCATGCTTACTAAGGCTACATCATGTATGCATATTTTATTTCCTATACCCTTAGGTTATAAATGGTGTTACCATGTAATCCTAATAAATAAATACTACTATTATGTAGTAAATTTTAACTCACACATGTAAAATCCATGTACAGTTCATCCCACCGGATATAATTCTTTCGGATACCATCATAGTGTATTGTCTCCTTTATTATTACATTTCATTAATTCAATAATTGTTTACCATATATGCATGATATATTATTTTATTGTATACTTAATATACACATTGTCACACCCATATTTTATGTAATTCACATAGTTTAATTTGTCTTGATACAAGGACCCTATATATAGTATAGTCACATAATTGTTGCACCACACTATATAATATAGTTACACTACACTTCATACTTCATATAATAAAGTTAGTTACTATACGCTATACATTTTATTCGCATGCTTGCATATAGAAGTAAATAATTTACTTATCTCATCAATTAATTACTAATAATATTAATTAATTCCTTCCTCGTAAATCAATTATTAACCTCTATAACAATTTATTATCACCTTAAATAAATATAAATCTTATTATATTTATAAACAAGTTTACTTATTATTATTCTATTATTTGCAATAATAATAATCAACACATCATCATTTGATTCTCATTAGTATTCTATTTCTCATAATAGCAATAACGATTAATATTTAATTAATCGTTCACGTGGGAATTCCTTCATTAATTACCTTTATCAATATTATTAGGCGAGAAATAACCACCTTCTTCAATAATTTAATAAGTACAATTCTTATTATATTTATAAACAATATACTTATTATCATGCTATCGTTTCGCAATAATAATTCAACACACCATTAATCAATCAATATAGATTAATTGTTTAATTAATAATTCTTTCATCCTTGAATTAATCAATTTATTACCGAATCTATTACCGTGCCACACAAGGCATTTCTCCCAAGCTTAATCTCAAGCTTATTATTATTCTCATCACTTACTACTTATAACATGTTCAATATAATTAGAACTATTAAATCACAAGGTTCACATATATAAATATATCGTGAATGAAAATATTCAAATATTCTATATAACCTTTACGGTAATATAATAACTCAAGCTATTAAAATGCTAAACTACCTCAATTAATTATACTTATAATAAGTATAACTTTTACGCTTATAATAATTAATATACTTTATTAATTATTCAAATAATAATATTCACGATCAAATAATAACTTAAAATTATTTAATATATTAAAATAACTTAGTTTCCTTTCATTAATTAAATTCTTTTTGAAAATACATTAGAAATTATGTATTTAGCCCTAACATAAAATATTATGTTTTCTCCAAATAAAGATATTCATTATTAGAAAATACTTTATTTATTAAGTCAAGATAATATAATATAATATAATATCGAATAATTACATGTACAACACATGTACATATATTATATATAGAAAATATATAGTAAGTTTATTTTCTATTATAATAAATTATTTCTATCAATTTATTTACATATAGCAAATATGTTTGAATATATTTACCATATTAATTAATCATACCTATCACCTCATACAAAAACATATAAGAAAATATTATTATTCAAAAATAACATTTCCTCTTATTAAAATAATTCAATATTAGAAATTATTCTAATATCCTTTATTAGAAATATATAATAATTATTTCTCTTTCTTTTCTATAAATTGTCCCCAAAATAATTTCTTCAAATATTAAATATTCGTTTAAAGATATAAGGATTTATCTCTCCCTTTCATAACGTATATATATTTATTAACGTTATTTGTATATTAGACTTTCTCACATATTACCACTCTAGGTAATATATATATAAAAAGTATCAACTATAATTACATATTCAACACACATATTAATTCACTTCTTTACTTAAGTAAATTAAACCCTATACTATATCACCTTAGTTAATTAAGGTTCGATATTCACATTATATTATTCCATAATATAACTCTCAACTTAAATTAACTAATATTTATTCTTATTAGTTAATTCCCTTAACTAACTCATGCTTCACTATCTAAACCCGTTCACGGATAGCTTAAGTGCTAATAATAACCTATATTATAAACATACTAGTTATTAATACACATACACAAGAATATGGTGATTATACATTAAGGATATTTAATGTCACCAACCTACTATGATAAAATAATTCTATAAATTATTTAATATCGATAGGAATTTATCCACTTCCTTTATCTCCACTGAATCGTCTCTATGCTAAATAAAAAATATATATTAATAATATATTTATAAATCACAAAAACGCATATTACATAGTCCATATTACCCTATGTAATATAATACCACATACCTCATATCACATATATATATATTTTTATTCGAACCCATCTCACAGTTTAAGAATTTTATTTATTAAATCCTTATTTAATAATATCTGAAAATTTGGGTTCTCACAACCCCATCCAATCCAATCTTTCTTCCTTCTCGTTTAATTTTTATTCACAGTTTTGTAGTAGTAGATTTTTGATTTAGTCATGTTAATAGTGTGTTTATGTCCATTCTCAGGTGCAAATCTGATTGGCCAACGCATTGCATGACAGAAAAGTGGAAAAAGCTAAGCAGGCCTAGGCTCAGAGCAGTGCAGCTGCGCCCATCCCTAAGGCAAAGCCAGAGCAGCTGCGCTTTCTGCCAGTCAAGAAATTGAATATCAAGACACAGCGTAGCTGCACCCTTCCCCAAGTCAAACCCGGCGCAGCGCCTGAACCTGAAATATATTTTTTATTAAAATAGCCCAAACACGTAGCTTAAGTCTTTTCCAAAATAACTCAAACTCGGCAAAACCTCTCTCAAACCAGAAACCACAGAGTTCTTACCTATTCCTAATCCTCTTCAACATCTAATCTAAACCCTAAATTCATATCCCAATCACAATCTACATCTCCACATACTCCTCTCCTATATAAGCCCTAATCCATCCACCTCCCATTCCTAACCTAAATTAAAAGTCTAGAGACACGAAAAGTGGGAAGTGCATACTGATTGTTCGATCAAGGTTTTAGAAGAAGGTTTGAGGCTTTATCTTAGCAAGTTTGGGGGAGATTATACAAAAAACTCACAAAACATTCACAATTCGTATTCATAACTGAAAGGAAGGGGTAGATTAAGGGCTTCAAATAAGTGCACACCATCTTTTTGATACAATCTTTAACAGAGTTTGGGGGTACATTTATTTATTGAGGTATTTTAGAGATATTAAAGTCAGAATTCAGTACTTTCATCTGCAGTCATTATGCCTAAAAGGATTCACACCCCATTTCCTTCGTCTAGCAGTGATCATGATGGCGAGGGTAGTAGCATGGATGTATTGGACACCTCCAAATTCGTAAACCTCTCAGTCTAACACCTTTATTTGGATGTTCTGGTAGGAAAATTGTTCGTGCAAGAAAGGGGTTTAAAGCCTGGAAAGGAGGATGGGAAGCTTAAGGACCAGATTATTGACCATGGCCGGGCACTAGTTGTAGCCAAGCCATTGGCAGCCCCCATGTTAATCGTTAGAGAATTTTATGCCAATGCTAGAGAAACGCAGAATGGCATATCCTATGTGAGAGGAAAACAAGTGCCCTACAACAAGCAAGCGATCAACGAACTATTTCACATAGGTACTCTCCCATCTGGAGCCACAAATTGGGTAGAATCCCAGCATTTTGAAACTGATAGATAAGCTTATAAAGGAAATATGCAAATCGGGCACTAAGTGGACAACTATAGCAGGAACAAACAGAAAAGTTCACTTTCCGCAAACTTCTTTAAGTCGTTATGAAAAAGCGTGGTATAGTTTTATATGTGCTAGTGTGCTCCCCACCAGCCATCATACAGATGTCACTATTAAAAGAGCCATACTATTATATGGCATCATCAAAGGGAAATCGATTGACATAGGGCATATCATCAACTAATCCATGCTGAGATACATGAGGGGGAGTACTTCAGGGGGAATCCCACATGCATCAATCATCACTTGTCTATGCTCAGCTGCGCGAGTAGACTAGGACAATGAAGCTCTACAGCTGCCGATGCGTGACATTGATCATACAACTATTTAGAAGTACAGTATTTGGGATGGTGCTGAGTCTCACCCTCGAGGCCTTGGATTTAATTTTCCAGATCAAGAGGAAAGTGAGGAGGAAGAGGAAGAATAAGAGGTAGAGCCACAGCCAGTGGAGGCCCTGCATCCTCAATATGCTAGGTAGGACAGAGAGATATGTCGCCTTTATCGACTAATGGATGCTATGCACTTGGACTTCAAAACGTAATCCTCTAAGTTTCCAGTAGCACTTTCTCGTGCATTCTCATAGCTTGGCACGGAGGTTCATTTCCCTATATTCGGCACAGACAACATCTATCCACCACCAGAAACACCACCTGAGCAGGATGAGGCAGATGGAGATGGTGATGCCCCTTAGGGGAGTCTCCTAACCTTTATCTCCAATGAGGACATTGTCATTTTCAAGTTTGGGGGTATTAGGTTCATATCATTGTTAATATATTTGCATTTAGTTTAGTTCACATAGTTGCATTTTAGTATAATTGCATTCTAGTTTAGTTTTATGTTTCATTTAGTTTATCTTATTAGTTTATTTTGAGAATTAATAAATAATAAAAATAAAAACCACAAAAATATTTGCTTTATCTGTTGCATTTAGATTAGTTAGTCATATTGTATGAATCCAAGTTTTCAGCTTGTTTAAAATTCATTTGGCCTATGATGAGATTGAAATTGCATGATTTTTTTAACAATTTTGATGATTTAGGTATGGTTATAATGTCATAGCTGATGTAAATCTTTATCTGTTTGAATCTGATGTAACCGGATAGCACTTTAGAGTAACCATTATGATTTGCTCAGTTTAAATGGTCACATATTTGTCTTTTGGTGGAAAATTTATGTTTTAATGAAAGAGATTTAGTAGACAGTTAGTAATGACTAGGATTGCACAAAAGCTTAAGTTTGGGGGAATTTAGTGGCGATCCATGCTTTATATAAATAAATAAATAAAATCAGAAAAAGAAAAAAATGTATGAATAAACACTTTGGCTAGTTTAGTTATACGGCCTTTGATACTTGAGTAAGTAAGCCCTTAGGGGTGTCTCTACACCCAGCGCCCTAAAGCCATCTGGTTTGGGAGTTGTTGGTCGAAAGCTCGTTACACGGATATCATTGAAAAGCCTAAGAGAACTAGACATTGCACAATCACGTGTATACACGGGAAAGTGCGAATATCGCCCTCATGAGTAAATAAAAGCTTAATAAACCCCTTGTTAACTCTTAAGCTTAGTTGATGCGTAATCTTGGTTGGAGCTTAATTTGTTTGCTGCCTTTCTTGAGTTAAAACTGTATTTTCCCTCTAAGAAGCATATTATGTGAAGTATTTGTATTGTAGCAAGTTTAATGGTTACTAAGCACACACACACACACTACATTGGTGATAACAGGTTTTGACTTACAAAGTGATATACATTATTGCCTTATTTTTAGTTAGATTATCTGTTTGATGTCATTGTGGTTTCTCTGAGGCAACTCTCTTGGATTTCATTCTTACTGGTATTTGGATTCGTTAGTATGTAGATTAGTTTGCATTTTGTTTAGGTTGCTGCATTGCATTTTGTTGTGTTACTTGGGGACAAGAAACATTTTAAGTTTGGGGGTATTTGATAAGTCTATTTTATACCTATTTATTCGGTATCAACTAACTTCAATTGTTGTTTAATCCCGTGTCTTATAGTTGCTTTCAATCATTTTACTCTCATTTTGTAGGTTGCATACTTGGGAACGGACTTGGTAGCAATTGGGCAAAAGAGATGTATTGAGAGCTTAAAGTGGCCAAGTATTGACATAATGGGAATTGGCTTGAAGAAGTAGCAAAAGAATAGAAGATTGCAAAACTGGTGCACGACACAGCTGCGCCCTAAATGGCTTAAGGTGCAGCGCAACTGCGCTCTACCTCAGTCAACAAAACTCTGCAACGCAACTGTGCCCAGTTTGGTCTTGTGGGCGGCGTAGCTGCACCAGTCTAACAGTCCAGATTTTGACTTTCACTTAAATGGCCAATCAGATTGTAGCTTGAAGGAGGGGCCAATTAGGGCATATATATAGAAGATATCAGTGTGTAAACCAAAGATATTCCATCCTTTAGGATCATCATCTTGTATATATCATCATTAGATATTCTACTCTTTTATTAGATTAAATTACATTAGATTTGATAAACCCTAGATTAGATTAGATCTGAAGATTAAATCAATTAAAGAGCATTGAAGATTCAAACTTAGAGCAAGAGAGATCAAATTTGCATTTTCTATTCCTACTTTCTCTTTTACTTCTATTTGTATTCTTCTAATGTATATTCAAATTGTGGATTGATAAGTGGTTTTTATGACCACTTATTCAGATATTATCTAACTTGTTTTGTTGCTTAAACTCGAGTATTTTTTATGCTTTTCATGTGTTTTTGCTTGCTTTTGTAGTTTTGTCTAATTGGGACTCTCTTGGTGCACAATGGGCTAATAATGATGAATGAATGCTAAAAGGGACAAGAAGGGCTTAAGGCATGATGATGGCATGGGTGAAGGGCAGGAAAATACAGCAGCAGCAAAAGAAAAGCAGCAGAAAAATCTACAGGTGCTCGCGGCCGCGCCTAAACCAAGGCCAAAAGGCGCGCGGCCGCGCTGGCTCGACTAGATCAAAAATTTGACTTTTCATGTAGGCAGAGCTTTGCTTGGAGAAAGGGGGGCTCGACTTGGGATGCTATATTAGGGCTTGTATGCTCATTTTATCATACATCTCCCCTCTTGGGAGCTTAGCTTAGTTTGTTTTCTCTTCTCTCTTTAATTTCATTGTCTAGATTAGATTAGGTAAAATTATTTAGTTTCCTAGAGTTGATTGGATTAAAGATTGAGACAAGTGGATATCATTGAAGATTCAACCGTGGACCTTGAGAAATCAGATTTGAACTTTTTATCTTTATTTTCTCTTGAATCCTTTTGTGTAATCTATTGATGTTTATTCAACTTGTGGATGGTAGATTTGAGTCAATCATGACTTAAGCTTTATTTTGAGATTTCAATGGAACCTAATGAGTAGTTTAGATTGATATGCTTCCTAGTTGGTGTTATTGATTATTATGTAGTTTGCCTATTATGATTTATGCTTGAATTGCTTAATTGCTTAGCTACCAATTACTGTGATAATTTATACGGACTTGAAAGATGAAGTATAAATTTAGATCTGATCATAGTAGCTTGCGATTGTATGTTCTACATGGTGTTGGGATGTATGATTTGTGCTTAGGATAGACATATACCGAAGCGCTGCTCGTAGTCAATGGAGAACCTATGCTTAAACCCTAATTATTTGTAAATCACATAGACATATAGGGGTTCAGATAATATGGGTGTTCATATGTGTTCTATCATCTGTGGATTATATATGATATGGATTTGGTACATCTAAAGATGGCCTTATCTCACTTTCATGTTCTCGGCTAGCATTCAGTGATGATTAATTTGACTTAAAAGGAAGTACATTGACTTAGATGAATCTATAAGGAAAATTGAAATCTCATATCTTCATTATCTGGTTTTACTCTAGGGTTAATTAGTTTTAATTTACGTAATTAGTTTTAATTCAAAAATAATTGATTGTTCATGTAGATAAGACTGAAATGGTTATGGGCTAGTGGTTTGGTGACTTTTGTTAATTAATTCTCCATGGGAACGATATCTTACTTTCTCTTTATTACTTGTTGAACGCATATACTTGCACGTATTTGTCATTATATAAATCGTACAACAAGTTTTTAGCGCCGTTGCCGGGGAATTAATTTGATAAAATTTTGCCAACATTAGTTTCAATCAAATTAGTCTTAATTTAAAATTTTATTTTTGTTTTAATTCTCTTCCTATATTCTCTTTTCAGGTAACATAGATCTCAATGCTCATCCAGGGTTTTACACAAGGAAAACATATAATGATGGTCTCGATCCAATTGCTAAATTATCAGCGCAACTAGAGACTCTTTCGAGGAAGTTGGACACTGTTACAGCCCAACAGAGTCGAGAGACAGTAATTACCTGTAACTACTGTGCTGGTAACCATATGAGCCATCAATGCCCCATCAGTGTTGGACAAGTGCAGTATGGGGGTGAGTACTCCAACCATAATGAGTATCCCAATCATTATCAAGACTTGGGGTATCACCCGGATCCTTCAAGGAGATATTATCAAGACTAATACTGGGATCCAAATCCAGCATACGCACCAGAATTCACATTCCAAACCCCAACACATGAGCCTCAATACATGGATTTCAAGGCTGAAACAGAAAAGGCAAGAGTGGATGAAGAATGTTGCTTAGCATCAATGAAAGAGACCTTGATTGAGCAAGCAAAGTCAATTGAGAATATTCAGAATTGGACGGATCAAATTAGCATAGCTTTGATGAAAGAGGAATTAATTGAGCGAGGGTTAATGTGATGCCCCCAAATTCCAGGACAGTCACGGGGTCGCTCGAATTCGGTTCATCACGTGCTCATGGTAATACATCACAATAATAATAACTAAATATCACACAATCACAGCGGAAAATCTATTCTAGAATAATTTACAATGATTTATTATAATTATTCCCCCAAGTCTCGCAACCTACAGTACTTAATAGATTACATAATAATATCAATTAACGACTTATTACATAATCTAACTTAAGCTTAAACATAATCAAAACCAGTCTAACTACATCATCTTAATACAACATTAAAATATTTTAAAAAAAACATAAAAGAGACAAGCTAGTTGGTAGCCTTGCCCTTGCCCTTATCAACGCCTGAAGGTTCACCATGCTCTGCCTTAACTGAAATATTTTAGGGAAAGCAAGAATGAGCACAAATTGCCCAGCAAGTAATATACAATAAGGGTAAGTGACATAATTCTTAACTCTCGAAAGGGTATAACAAAGTTTGATAGTTCAAGGATAACAAGAATATCAACAGTTTTCAATAACAGTCGCTAAGGACAGAATAATATCAATGTGATTCAATAATAAATCAATTCAAGATTTCAAGATAACTGAATACTGAGCAGTCGCTAAGGACTATGAACTACCACTAGAATTAACAATAATAAACTGAAAATCCAACAAAAACAGGTACAACAGGTGATCATCTTAAAGTACCATCGTTATGCATAACAATCAATCATACTCAAGTGTGCACATCGGTTCTCCGACAATTATATATTCCCTTCAAAGAAGGTTGTTCTTCTCAGTCAAATACAAGATCCGACACCAATCAATTAGTTTGGGTCGCTTTTCAATAATATAAGTCTAGCCGAATCAAATGGCATAGACACTTTCATAATATTCAAGAACAATACTAAGTTTAACATAAATAATAGCTTTAATGAAATAAGAGTTCAAGTATGCTAATTCAATTCAAACGATTAAGTAGGAAACTAGTTCGCAATATACAAAGATAAAATAGTTGTATCCAAACAGATAAGGTTTAGATACTTGCTTACGATATCCGTTGAATAAAGTAATGCGAGGGTTTAGAATACTTGCCTTATGCGTAGTTTACTCACGTAAAGCTAGCCAACACTTTTGAATTCCTATCATAATACAATTACGTATATATATGATATTCATTAGTCATATAATTTAACTTCATGTTTTATCTTTAATATACTATCAACACATAAGCTAAGTTTTAACCTAGTTACACAGTTATATAGAATATAACTTCTATCCTTAACTTCCTCTTTTCTCAAGTTGATCATATTCATACATCATTACTATCATGTGAGACTATCACAATTAGCAAACATACTCGCATATTATTAATATCACATAAGACTACAATCAATACTAAATATATTTCATTTTAGCAAGTTATGGTATTCTCATAAGTTAACCGTCAAAATCGGGTTCAGTAACATCATATAATATCACGTAGCATGTATACATTTTAACGAATACTTTTATGTTTGTATAACTTTTCCAAATCCAATCATACATGGTATTGGTTCTTAAGTTAATACTTAAAGCCATTCAAGGACACGAACTCATAAGGTCTAACATGCTCGCTTTTTAAACACATAAGATATTCATATAACTTGTATTAAACATGTTCATGAGTTTTCATATCACATATATGCAACTATCATTGTCATTAGTTTGAAAACATGCTTCACTTAGGCCTATCTTAATTTCATGATATCTAGCATGGTAGGCATACATGTATAATACATTAGTGAGTCTAAGATTACCATCAAAAAGGTTCAAAATTATCAGATTCTAACTCTCGACATAACATATCAAAGTTCACGTTCAAAGCTCATATTTTCATTAGTAAAGCTTGCTAATAAGGCCTAACATGTCCATGCTATCTATATACATATGTTATCATGTCCGACATGCATTTCACGGCCATATAAACATGCTTATAAGATCAGAATATCAACATGGTCATAGCATGTCAAAGTTTCTTTTCAAAACTTATATTTTTGTTAGAATGTCCACTATTTAGGTTCACATGCTCAAATTACATTATGAAGCATGTATACATCTACTAACATGCTTTCCATGCCTTGCTAGATCATACTAATATGTCTCGTAAGTCAGAATACTAACATGCTTCATATATGTTTAACGTCCGTTCATGAAACTTTTGTTTATTTTCACAATTATATGTCGTTTCATATACTTTACATGCAACCATAGCAATATATGTTCATACTAGGTCTAGGTATATTACTATTCATGTTTAACCAGACACCAAGCTTGTTTAAACCTATACGAGCAAGCCATGACTCAACAGATTGCAGCAGGATGCAGAAAACTACAGCAGGGTGTCGGCGCAGCTGCCCCACATCCCAGGCTTAAACCTGCGCAGCTGCGCCACTACTGGTTCGCACCAGACAGCAGGCAGCCATGACAGTTTCTAGCCCAACTCACGAAATGACTTCACGAAAATAGTTTTTAAATAACTACAATCCAGTTCAAACATGTATATAAGCCACATAGCAACTAAGAAACATATCCCAATCCAAATTGGGATGAATTACAACAAGAATCAAGAATTTGATTTTGACAGAGTTTGAAAATGAAGACAGGGAATGGAATTATACCTCTGCTATCCAAATGAACTGCTGCTAAACTCAGAATGTTCACACTGTTATATGTATATGCTCTTCCTCTCAACACTTAGCAAAATCTTAGCAAAGAAAAATGGAGAAGGAGAGCTCAATTTATAGAAAATACATTAACCAGACAATGTTTTGCACCCTCAAACTAAACCAATGGATTGTTGTATTCTTTGATGGCTAATGAGAAGTTGGTAGTAGTTGGTGGAATGCATCATGAGAGCCACTCCCCATTGAATCATGCTAGCTAGAATGTGCTGAGTTTCAGGATATAGGGAGTAGGATAGCTTCATGAGTGTTTACGTGTGAAGAGATAGTGACTAACATTTAGGGACAAGGCAATATGAAACTCAGCATTTGCAACATGAAGTGTATTAACACTAAGGCCATATATACATATATCATACACTTAGGCTATTATATATTTATTCATACTATATATTATACTTAACATTATAATGTAAGTCACATGCTTAATATTCAAAGGTAGTAGATGTGATATGACAATGTAACATACATATCATCCATGTACATTTATTAATACCGGATATAATCACATCACATTATATCCTTTATTAAATTTTATTATTCCATTATATATATAAATATTCATCAATTATTTATATTCATGATACAATATTTTAATGTATACTTACATACATATTGTCACATAGGCTATTTTAATGTCACGACACATCTTGCCTTATTCAATGAATGAAGGAACTTTATTAATTATTTATATACTAGTGTCACACTACCTTTCATATCTAATAAGGAACTTTATTGTATGAATACCCACACATGCTAATGTCACAAAAGTAGCATTATAATGCATGTTTACATCTCAAGTATCAAAACACATAGTTTTACTATGTACAATCATATAGTATAGTTTAAATATACTTGCACATAACAATTACTATAATCTTATTACGTTAATAACTTACATATTTATTTTATTATTCCTAATGTCAAATAAATAAATTATTCATCTCATTGATTAATTAACACTAATATTAATTAATCTATTCCTCGTTAGTTAATGAAATTATTAATATTCACAACCATTGCTCATTTATCATGCACAGTATATAAATATAAATCTTATTATATTATAGACATGTTGCTCATTATTATTATTATATTTCTTGCAATAATAATAATCACATATTATTAATCAATCACAGTTAATATTCCACAACAATTAATTAATATTTTACGATAACAATTAATTAATATTCTACAATAATAATTAATATAGATTAATTGTTCGCTTAAATTAATATAATCATTCTTATATTACGTCACTGTGCCATACAAAGCTATCAACGATTTTATCGCAAACTCCATCAATTTCTCAATTATTATAATTATTCAATTTAATATATAATTGAATTATCTCATAACACAAAATCATTTATATTCAAATAAATTCTCATTTCCATTAATATATCTATTTAATAATATTAAGAAATTCTCGGGTATTACATCATCCCCCCTTATAAAAATTCTGTCCCGAAATTGCTACAAGGTTACACAAATAAATGGGGATAATCCCCCATTATCCTATCTTCTAACTCCCACGTTGCCTCCTCGACATCGTGGTTACGCCAAAGTACTTTTATAGATGAAATAACTTTATTTCTTAAGGTTTACTCTTTCCTATCTAATATCTGGACAGGAATTTCTTCATACGCCAAGTTCTTCTCCACTTGAATGGACTCGTAAGAAATCACGTGCTTGTAGTCGGCCTTATACGGTCACAACACGAAAATGTGGAACACGTTGTGGATGTGCTCCAACTCGGGTGGTAACGCAACTTTGTATGCCACTTCGCCCACTCGCTTCAGTATCTCGAACGGTCCTATGAATCTTGGACTCAATTTTCCTTTCTTGCCGAAACGGATCTTCCCCTTCCATGGAGATACTTTCAAGAAAACAAAACTGCCGACTTTATAGTCTCGGTCCTGCCGATGCAAATCTGCATACTTTTTCTGGCGGTCTTGAGCTGCTACTAATATGGCTCTTATCATTGTCACCACGTCTGCAGTTTGTTGTACTAGCTCTGGGCCGAGTATTCGTCGCTCCCCTACTTCGTCCCAACACAATGGCGTTCTGCACTTTCTTCCGTAAAGAGCTTCGTACAGTGGCATGCCGATACTCGCATGGTAACTATTATTATATGCAAATTCTACTAAGGGTAGATGGTCGTCCCAATTTCCCTTAAAATCCATCACGCAAGTCCTAAGCATGTCCTCCAGCGTTTGTATTGTTCGCTCACTCTGTCCGTCTGTCTGAGGATGGTAAGCCGTACTCAACCTCAACTGTGTTCCCATTCTCTCTTGCAAACTCTTCCAAAAATTAGACGTGAAGCGCGGATCTCGATCAGAGACAATTGACACCGGCACTCCATGTTGTGAGACAATCTCCTTTATGTATAGACCCGCTAACTGATTCAAATTGTAACGGATCTTGATCGGTAGAAAATGTACGGTCTTCGTTAGTCGATCCACGATAACCCAAATGGCATCATAACCTTTCTCCATAACTGGAAGTCCTACCACGAAGTCCATGGTAATATGCTCCCATTTCCACTCTGGTATTTCTAACGGTTGTAGTAAACCACTCGGCCGTTGATGCTCTACTTTAACGCGTTGGCAAGTCAAACATCTACTAACGCACTCTGCGACTTCCCGTTTCAAATTAAGCCACCAAAAATGTTGCTTCAAATCTCGGTACATCTTAGTGCCTCTCGGATGAACGGAATATGTCGTATTATGTGCCTCGTGCAAAATCTCTTCCCTTAACTCGGTTACCGCTGGTACCCACACTCTTCCTTCGAATCTTAAGATACCGTCTTTATCCATTCAAAATTTCTCTTCCTCATTCTTTGTGATCCTCTTTCAAATTTTCTCACACTCTTCATCCCTTTCCTGGGCTTCCTTTACTCTATCCAACAATGTCGGATGAGCTCCCACTACAAACAACTTCTCTCCAGGCTTCTTTGGTTCTTTCACTTCTATTTCCAATTTCTCCATCTCTCTTATCAACTCTTCTTGAGTCGTCAAATTAAACAACTTCTCGCTTCCTTTCCTGCTCAGAGCATCGGCAACCACAT
Source organism: Panax stipuleanatus (assembly GCA_020205555.1). Classification (NCBI taxonomy): domain Eukaryota; kingdom Viridiplantae; phylum Streptophyta; class Magnoliopsida; order Apiales; family Araliaceae; genus Panax; species Panax stipuleanatus. The sequence goes on from CM035126.1 coordinate 69,332,441, forward strand.
TTGCCTTCCCCGGGTGATAAAGAATATCGCAATCATAGGCTTTGATCAATTCTAACCACCTCCTCTGCCGCATATTCAACTCCTTTTGTGTGAATATATATTTTAGACTTTTTTGGTCCGTGTATATCTCACATTTTTCCCCATACAAATAATGCCTCCATATCTTTAACGCAAAAACTACTGCCGCTAACTCTAAGTCGTGAGTAGGGTATCGTTTTTCGTAATCCTTCAATTGTCGTGATGCATACGCAATGACCTTGCCATGGTGCATAAGCACACAGCCAAGTCCCTTGTGCGATGCATCACTATACACCATAAAATTTCCCGCATCATCTGGTAATGATAATACAGGCGCTTCGCTCAATATCTTATTCAACTCCTGAAAACTCTCTTCACATTTGTTGGTCCATACAAATTTCACCGTCTTTCTAGTCAAGTTGGTCAATGGGGTTGCTATTTTAGAAAAATCTTGGATGAATCTTCGATAGTACCCAGCTAACCCTAAAAAGCTTCTTACCTCCGTCGGTGTTCTTGGTTGTTCCCAATTACTTATTGATTCAACCTTCGCAGGGTCTATAGCGATTCCATTCTTATCCACCACGTGGCCTAAGAATTGAACCTTCTCCATCCAATATTCGCACTTTGAAAATTTTTCATACATCTTTTCCTTCCTTAGTGCCTCCAAAATAATCTTCAGATGTTCGACGTGTTCTTCCTCTGTCTTAGAGTATCTCAAAATGTCGTCGATAAAAACCACTACAAATTTATCCAAGTATGGCTTGAAAACTCGGTTCATCAAGTCCATAAATGCTGCCGGAGCATTAGTCAATCCGAATGACATTACCAAAAACTCGTAGTGTCCATAACGAGTTCAAAATGCAGTCTTCGGTATGTCCTCATCCCTCACTTTCAGTTGATGATATCCTGTTCGTAGGTCAATTTTTGAGAAACACTTTGCCCCCTTCAGTTAATCAAACAGGTCGTCTATCCTCGGTAGCGGATATCGGTTCTTGATCGTTACTCTATTCAATTCTCGATAATTAATACAGAGTCTCATCGATCCGTCCTTCTTCTTAACGAATAGCACTGGCGCTCCCCAAGGAGAAACACTCGGTCGAATGTAACCCTTATCCAACAACTCTTGCAATTGTATCATCAATTCCTTCATTTCTACTGGCGCCATACGATATGGAGCTTTCGAAATCGGTGCCATCCCCGGTGCTAAGTCTATTACGAATTCAATTTCTCTGTCTGGCGGAAGACCTGGCAGATCGTCCTGAAACACATCTAGAAATTCATTAACTACGAATATATTCTTAATTTCTACTCCCTTTTTCCGAGTATCAACGATGAAAGCTAAATAACCTACACATCCTTTCCTTAACAATTTCTTGGCCTGCATCATCGTAACGCAACATGATTGCTTAAGCGATGAGCTACCATAAAACACTACCTTAGACTTATTCGGAGTCTGAAGGTTCACACACTTGTTCTGACAGTCAATAGTCGCAGCATGGTTATACAACCAATCCATTCCCAGTATTACGTCAAATTCTCCCAATCTAATAGGAATTAAGTCTACGCTCAATTCATGTTCTCTAATGTTTGCGTGACAATCTCGATAAACGTATTCTACAGGGATCACTTCCTTATTAGCAACTTCTATGATCAAAGGATTTTCTAATCGTTCTCGGGGTATACTAAGTTTACTAGCAAATTCTTCAGATATAAAAGAACAGGTGGCACCCGAATCAAATAATACATAAGCATTTATATCATTGATCGGGATTATACCTGACACCACGTCCTTCGCAGCCACGACGTCTTGGACGGTCATGTTAAAGGTCCTGGCGGTTGGGCGGTTGGATTGTGCCGGTCCGCCGATCATCAGCTTGTTGCCTCCTTGCTGATTACTACCCCCGCCACTTCCCTTCTTTGGGCAATCCTTAATACGGTGCTCAGTTGAGCCGCAAGCAAAACACCCTTGGATCTTCTTTGGTTTCGGACAGTTGGGCGAGATGTGCCCTTCCTGTCCGTAGTTGTAGCAAGTGCCACGTCCCTTCCAGCACTCGCCCTGGTGATTCTTCCCACACTTTGGGCATCCTTCAGCCCTCTTCTTGAAACCTCCACGAAAATTCCTTGATTAATTATTGTTGTTCTTCTTGTTGTTGTTGTTCTCCCACTTTCTCTTTCCCAAGTTACTTCCTCCACTGCTACTTCCTCCGATACGATTCTCTCCTCCAGTATTCTTTCCTTTCTTCTCCTTATTATACAGACTTAAGGCCTCACTGCCACCTTCCGCAATGATTGCCTTCTCCAGTAATGTTGCAAAGGAATCAATTTGAAGAACTGATACCTTATTGAACAACCACGGCTTCAGCCCTTGTTCGAAGCGTCTAGCCTTCCTCTCTTCATCTCCAACTTGGTGTTCTGCAAATCGCTCTAGTTCATTAAACTTAGCTGTGTACTGCTCCACCGTCATCTCACCTTGTTTTAGTTCTAAGAACTTCACCTCCATCCGACTCTTCATACTCTTCGGGAAGTAATTCTCAAAGAACAGCGTCTTAAACTTATCCCAAGCTATTATCCCTTCTCCAGCTCTTTGTTGATTAGCCTCCCACCAGTAGTTCGCTTCTCCTCTCATCATGTACGTGGCAAACACCGTCTTCTGATCTTCGCCTACGCTAGCTATAGTGAAAGCTTTTTCGATCTCTTTGATCCAGGTTTGTGCGATGATTGGGTCGGTAGTTCCCTCGAACTCCAGGGGTCCTACACTCTTAAAGTCTTTAAAGATTGTTACTGGCACAGCCTGAGGGTTTGGGCGAATGGGTTCATTGTTCCTTCCCCTTAAGGCTTCTCCTAACAAGTCTACCAGTTTCTGGATCGGGTCAACTTGTTCCCTCTTATTGTTCACTGACTCCTCAGGTGCAGTCAATCTACGTCTGGGCGGCATTATCTGCATCACAAGTTTTCATTTTATTATTATTCAGGTATATTACTTAAGTATTTCTTCTAATACTAAAGGAAAAAATTTGTAACACATTTCTGAAATAAACTCCATTTATATTCATATGCCAAATCGTTTCATTACATGATTTCCCTAGCATACTGCTATAAATGTTATCACATATATCCCCTAATATCACAAAAGACGGGGAATATACCAACCTACTACCATACTACCCCTCTAACAAAAGCTAACACGGGGTTCACATCATTATCCCACATCTTACACAAAAGATTGGGATTACAACATAGTATGTACAACACATAAAGATAAATTCTACTAAACCACCACCAGACCATCTAAGGAAATCTTATCACATCATCCCGCGCTCCACAGCGCTCTTGTACTCTAACTGTGCTATATACGCAACCAGCTCTCGACTCAAAGTATGTAGAGTTTGTCCCTGTTCTGCCGTGTAGTGGTACACACCATCAATCACCCTCTCAAAAGTTGAATGGAATACATACCCCATCTTGTTCATCTTTCTCTTCTTGCACCTGACCTCGTCCTCTAGGTCGTCAGCTCTCTCATTGGCCGCTTCCCACTTCTCCTCGAAGTGTATCCTATCCATCACCTCCAACTCTAGCTGAGTACGGAGTGCCTCTTTCTTAGTCTTCTCACTCAATTCTCTCTGTTCTACTTCTTCCAGCTTTCCTGCTATATCCACGTTCCTAGCCACTGACCTGTGAAAAAGAGTCCCCATCTGGATCCCTGCCTCCCTACGGTAGGCAATCTCCACCTCTAACTCCTGCATGACCAGCTTCCTCTGGTGGTCCTCGTCCCTCAGTTTCTGGAACTCGAACTCTCTCTCTTGGGCCTCGGCCTCCAGCTCCTGAACCTTGCAGTCTAACTCTAAGATCCGCTCCTCATACTCTCCTAGTATCTGCTCCTCTATAGTAGCCTCATCAGAGTCCTCTACTGGCTCATCCTCCATCGGCTCCTCCTCTGGATCAGACTCTATCTCAATCTCGTCCTCGTCGTCATACTCGAACGGTGCAACAGCCTGCACTAGTGTAGCCTCTAGAGGTGCCTCGTATACTACATGTATATCCCTGGGCTCCTCCTCTGCCACTTTACTAGGTACACCTATGTCTGTCATCCTACAATCACAAACACAAGACAAACAAACAGCAACTCCATTAGAATGTTAAATAAAATATAAGTTCATTGTATAGAATGAAGTTACATTTCATAACAGAATAAGTCTCTCAAGGAAAACTCTACATGAGTTTAATCTCCTTCCTACTTCTAAGTTCGCCTAAGTTATAGTCTAAGGACACTCGTTCCTAAGGTTTATAACTTCAGCTTTGATACCAACCTGTGACGCCCCCAAATTCCAGGACCATCACGGGGTCGCTCGAATTCGGATAATCACGTGCTCATGGTAATACATCACAATAATAATAACTAAATATCACACAATCACAACGGAAAATCTATTCTAGAATAATTTACAATGATTTATTATAATTATTCTCCCAAGTCTCGCAACCTACAATACCTAATAGATTACATAATAATATCAATTAATGACTTATTACATAATCTAACTTAAGCTTAAACATAATTAAAACCAGTCTTACTACATCATCTTAATACAACATTAAAATATTTAAAAAAAACATAAAAGAGACAAGCTAGTTGGTAGCCTTGCCCTTGCCCTTATCAACGCCCGAAGGTTCACCATGCTCTGCCTTAACTGAAATATTTTAGGGAAAGAAAGAATGAGCACAAATTGCCCAGCAAGTAATATACATTAAGGGTAAGTGACATAATTCTTAACTCTCGAAAGGGTATAACAAAGTTTGATAGTTCAAGGACAACAAGAATATCAACAGTTTTCAATAACAGTCGCTAAGGACAGAATAATATCAATGTGATTTAATAATAAATCAATTCAAGATTTCAAGATAACTGAATACTGAGCAGTCGTTAAGGACTATGAACTTCTACTAGAATTAACAGTAATAAACTAAAAATCCAACAAAAACAGGTACAACAGGTGATCAGCCTAAAGTACCATCGTTATGCATAACAATCAATCATACTCAAGTGTGCACGTCGGTTCTCCGATAATTATATATTCCCTTCAAAGAAGGTTGTTCTTCTAAGTCAAATACAAGATCCCTCACCAATCAATTAGTTTGGGTCGCTTTTCAATAATATAAGTCTAGCCGAATCAAATGGCATAGACACTTTTACAATATTCAAGAACAATACTATGTTCAACATGAATAATAGCTTTAATGAAATAAGAGTTCAAGTATGCTAATTCAATTCAAACGATTAAGTAGGAAACTAGTTCGCAATATACAAAGATAGAATACTTGTATCCAAAGAGATAAGGTTTAGATACTCACTTACGATATCCGTTGAATAAAATAATGCAAGGGTTTGGGATACTTGCCTTATGCGTAGTTTACTCACATAAAGCTAGCCAACACTTTCGAATTCCTATCGTAATACAATTACGTATATATAAAATATTCATTAGTCATATAATTTAACTTCACGTTTTATCTTCAATATACGATTAACACATAAGCTAAGTTTTAACCTAGCTACATAGTTATATAGAATATAACTTCTATCCTTAACTTCCTCTTTTCTCAAGTTGATCATATTCATACATCATTACTATCATGTGAGACTATCACAATTAGCAAACATACTCGCATATTATTAATATCACATAAGACTACAATCAATACTAAATATATTTCATTTTAGCAAGTTATGGCATTCTCATAAGTTAACCTTCAAAATCGGGTTCAGTAACATCATATAATATCACGTAGCATGTATACATTTTAACGAATACTTTTATGTTTGTATAACTTTTCCAAATCCAATCATACATGGTATTGGTTCTTAAGTTAATACTTAAAGCCATTCAAGGACACGAACTCATAAGGTCTAACATGCTCGCTTTTTAAACATATAAGATATTCATATAACTTGTATTAAAAATATTCATGAGTTTTCATATCACATATATGCAACTATCATTGTCATTAGTTTGAAAACATGCTTCACTTAGGCCTATCTTGATTTTATGATATCTAGAATGGTAGGCATACATGTATAATACATTAGTGAGTCTAAGATTACCATCAAACACGTTCAAAATTATCAGATTCTAACTCTCGACATAACATATCAAAGTTCATGTTCAAAGCTCATATTTTCATTAGTAAAGCTTGCTAATAAGGCCTAACATGTCCATGCTGACTATATACATATGTTATCATGTCCGACATGCATTTCACGGCCATATAAACATGCTTATAAGATCAGAATATCAACATGGTCATAGCATGTCAAAGTTTCTTTTCAAAACTTATATTTTTGTTAGAATGTCCACTATTGAGGTTCACATGCTCAAATTACATTATGAAGCATGTATACATCTACTAACATGCTTTCCATGCCTTGCTAGATCATACTAATATGTCTCGAAAGTCAGAATACTAACATGCTTCATATATGTTTAACGTCCGTTCATGAAACTTTTGTTTATTTTCACAATTATATGTCGTTTCATATACTTTACATGCAAACATAGCAATATATGTTCATACTAGGTCTAGGTATATTACTATACATGTTTAACCAGACACCAAGCTTGCATAAACCTATACGAGCAAGCCATGACTCAACAGATTGCAGCAGGATGCAGAAAACTACAGCAGGGTGTCGGCGCAGCTGCGCCGCATCCCTGGCTTAAACCTGCGCAGCTGCGCCACTACTGGTTCGCACCAGACAGCAGGCAGCCACGACAGTTTCTAGCGCAACTCACGAAATGACTTCACGAAAATAGTTTTTAAACAACTACAATCCAGTTCAAACATGTATATAAGCCACATAGCAACTAAGAAACATATCCCAATCCAAATTGGGATGAATTACAACAAGAATCAAGAATTTGATTTTGACAGAGTTTGAAAATGAAGACAGGGAATGGAATTATACCGCTGCTATCCAAATGAACTGCTGCTAAACTCAGAATGTTCACACTGTTATATGTATATGCTCTTCCTCTCAACACTTAGCAAAATCTTAGCAAAGAAAAATGGAGAAGGAGAGCTCAATTTATAGAAAATACATTAACCAGACAATGTTTTTCACCCTCAAACTAAACCAACGGATTGTTGTATTCTTTTGGCTAATGAGAAGTTGGTAGTAGTTGGTGGAATGCATCATGAGAGCCACTCCCCATTGAATCATGCTAGCTAGAATGTGTTGAGTTTCATGATATAGGGAGTAGGATAGCTTCATGAGTGTTTACGTGTGAAGAGATAGTGACTATCATTTAGGGACAAGGCAATATGAAACTCAGCATTTGCAACATGAAGTGTATTAACACTAAGGCCATATATACATATATCATACACTTAGACTATTATATATATATATATATATATATATATTCATACTATATATTATAATTAACATTATAATATAAGTCACATGCTTAATATTTCAAGGTAGTAGATGTGATATGGCAATGTAACATACATATCATCCATGTACATTTATTAATACCAGATATAATCACATCACATTATATCCTTTATTAAATTTTATTATTCCATTATATATATAAATATTCATCAATTATTATTTATATTCATGATACAATATTTTAATGTATACTTACATACATATTGTCACATAGGCTATTTTAATGTCACAACACATCTTGCCTTATTCAATGAATGAAGGAACTTTATTAATTATTTATATACTAGTGTCACACTACCTTTCATATCTAATAAGGAACTTTATTGTATGAATACCCACACATGCTAATGTCACAAAAGTAGAATTATAATGCATGTTTACACTTCAAGTATCAAAACACATAGTTTTACTATATACAATCATATAGTATAGTTTAAATATACTTGCACGTAACAATTACTATAATCTTATTACGTTAATAATTTACTTATTTATTTTATTATTCCTAATGTCAAATAAATAAATTATTCATCTCATTGATTAATTAACACTAATATTAATTAATCTATACCTCGTTAGTTAATGAAATTATTAATATTCACAACCATTGCTCATTTATCACGCACAGTATATAAATACAAATCTTATTATATTATAGACATGTTGCTCATTATTATTATTATATTTCTTGCAATAATAATAATTACATATTATTAATCAATCACATTTAATATTCCACAACAATTAATTAATATTCTACGATAACAATTAATTAATATTCTACAATAATAATTAATATAGATTAATTGTTCGCTTAAATTAATATAATCTTTCTTATATTATGTCACTGTGCCACACAAGGCTATCAACGAGTTTATCGCAAACTCCATCAATTTTTCAATTATTATAATTATTCAATTTAATATATAATTGAATTATCTTATAACACAAAATCATTTATATTCAAATAAATTTTCATTTCCATTAATATATCTATTTAATAATATTAGGAAATTCTCGGGTATTACAGTTAAACACTCAGAATCTTCAGAATCAATTGTCTCAAATATTGGAAGTCATGAGCAATGGTCCTCAGACTAATTGGTGCTATGACTTGGACGTTGACAATGATGGAGAGCCCGAAGTGTACACGTAACTGGACGAATTGAAAGAAGTCGACATAGAGGAGACAAGTGGGGACGTGAAAAATTATGAATGTGGGCCAACCGTGATAATAACCGAAGTGCCCCTTCCGTCAAAGTTGGAAAAGTTAGTGAAGTTTGCACACCCATGTCCCCTTGGTAGTCACCTCACAGACAAGGATCTTGATGATATGAGAGATTCCACATTTTTGAAACCATGGTGGTCTGACGAAGAGAGAATTGAAGAGGAGCCCGTTGTATTGTTCATGCCTCAATGCAAAAATCTTTTCGCAAATACAATGGAAGAAGTGCCTAGATATCCAAGCTTCAGAATGGGGAATTCATGTACAAGACATATGCTAGGTAGCTTATATCTGAAGCCTCTCGTGAAGGGAAACCTCCCAAAGCACACTGCGGTCCTAATGGATGGAGGATATCTCAAATATCATAGGGGAATTAGATAGCGGTGTTAAAGAGAAAGTCCAGCTATCGGACTATAAACGAGCGCTCGAGGGGAGGCACCCCATCATTTTCTCTCTTCTTCGTCATGTTTAATTCTACTTACTTATCTCCATTTCTCTCCCCCCTTGTTTAATTCTAAGTTGTTTGAAAAAATTGAAAATTTTTCAACAATTTTGGTTTTGGAAGCTCATTGCCTACATTTTTGGACTTAGGCATTTGTGCATCTATTTTTGGGACTTAAGAGCTTTTTCAACATATTTTTGGATTATGAGCTTGTTGCATATACGCACATATAGGAATTTTTTGGAATTCACATGCATACATCCCCCCTATGTTTAATTCTCCTAGTTGTAAATAGTTAATATTAAATTTTGGTGGTTTAAGAAGGTTTAATAAATCTTGTATGCATTTCTCAGGTTAAATTTGCTGGAATGAATCAAAGTTCAAAAGGCCCATCCTCAATGCATATGAAAAGCTGCATATCAAAAATTTGGGGAAGGGCGCGACCGCGCCTGGTCAAACCTATGTTGGAGCGCGGCCACGCGTCGTGCAAATTGTTCCTGACTTAAGTCAAAACTTGGCAGAAACTGAGCACACCCTCATCATTTCATCTAGCAGACGAGCTTAGCCTAAATCTCTCTCTAATTCCAACCCTCAAGTTCCTTCATTCCTACCATCACACTATAATACATCACACTCTCATCTTCAAGCTCCTTCACACCCCTCTTCCACCACAAGCCCTAATTTCAGTTGCAATCACCCCCCCTTCACATTTAAACTACAAATTCACACATCCATTCACCATCCTTTTTCATCTCAAACCAAAATCCTTCACAAAACCTAAACCCACCATATCCACCATACTCCCTAACTCCACCACTGAACCCTAATTGCTTCGAGGGTGAAAATTATAGCATATTAGGGCAGACTCCGGCTGCAAATTGAGACAGTGGGTGTGGGTTTGAAGAGCATTGCAAGGCTGATATTGAAGTGGTGGTGTTGAGCAAAAGTGCAGCTTCCTTTTCAGTCCAAATGGCTTCCAAGCGTAGTCGGAAAGAGTATACATCAATGGGCAGCGATTCTGAGCAAGGGGGAGGTGGCATCGTTTATGATGACCACAAGTTTATTAGTCTGAAGGCTCAGCAGTACTTCCAGAACGCGTTGGTGAGCAGAAATTTATCTTAGAGCGAGGATTATTACCAGATAAGAAATTGGATGGGCATATGGCATCTATGATCAGAGCACGGGGTTGGAATTTATTTTGCGAGGATCCTATGGCAGCACCCATATCTGTGATACAAGAGTTCTATGCCAATGCTAAGTTCCATTGCATTGGATCATCCCGAGTCACTTTATGCTAGGGAGTGGGGCTTAGAGTTGGATGCTATCTGTGCCTATCTGTGCATGTCAGGCATGATATAGAAACTGAAGCAGGGCATCGATCAGAAACTACATTTCCCACATGCTGCCTTGAGCAGATATGGAAAGGCGTGGTACAACTTTATCTGTGCGAATCTGATGCCAACCCTGCATAAGAATGATGTCACTTAGGACAGGGCTATTTTGCTATATGGGATCATTAAACCAGGCTCTATGCTATGAATGGAGTTATGTGGTCTGAAGCCGAGCCGATGCAGATGCCCATGAGCAAAATTGACCACGAAGCAATTGAAAAATTCACGGTGTGGTATGGAGGCAACTCCCATCCTCAAGGAGCGGGGTTTATATTGCCAAAGCAGAGAGAGGCTGGAGAGACTTCTGAGAGGGTTCCACTAGTGCATGCTGTGACGCCTCCAAATCCAGGTCCCTTTTATTACCTCAGATCCGGTGCAGTCACGGTACTACTAGTCGAACTATTACATATTCTATTCATAACTTAATGAATATACTTTGCTTTATTACAAATTAGAATATAAATTCTTTTTATTATCAGGATCTCATATAATGACCCCAATCTTTTATAAGTTACAATCTTGGTCATTTACCAATCTTGTCTATACATCAGATTTGATATTTATAAAAATGCAGAATAACTTAAACTTTTCCAATCTCCTTTGAATAAAATCTTTTATTGATTTCATAACTTGAATCGATTACAAATCCTTGAATCAATTATATGATATGATTCATTCTATTTAAGTTATTGTATAAACGTTTACATCTCGACTCGATATCCTCTATGTATTAACTAATACATCTTTACAACCCGACTAGTGTTAAACATTGTAAACAACTAACAAGTATATCTACTAGAACCTAAACATGGTTCAAGAGCATAACTTTAATTAAATAGTAATCTTCTTTCAATGCTAACGACCTCTATCAATCACTTAGCACGTAACTTTACCGTGGATCCTTAACTTGCAAAAATGGTTATTTGCAAGAGTGAGCTCGATAGCTCAGCAATTCTAACATTTTTCATACATCACATAGCATATAATATCATGCTCAGTTTATGCATTCATAATCATTTAAATATACTACGCATGTTACTTCTCACATAACAGGCATAGAAATTAACTTCATAAATATATCATCAATGATCAGCTTTCAAATATCATACATATTACATAAGCATTTCATATCAACATTCTCATAGAATAATATAATCCAACTAACAGTTATCAATTTCATATAACAAATAAGAACTGAAAGACGTGCCTGATTCGTGGTTTATCAACTACGACTTAACTGCTTAAAGCTAGCTGCACTGCGTGTATTCCTACACAGTTATATTATCATGGATTTATACCCATTAGTCATACATTCATACATTCTCAATGAAATAACAATTGTTACATTGTTTTCTAACTTGGTTCTTAGAACCTTCGTTTCACTTTCTTATCAAACTCTTATAATAGCTAGGTATGTATAGGTATACCTTAACCATACTTAATATCAACATTTATAAACCCTTATCACACACTTGATTCTCTATGTGCTCGACACATATTTAAAACTCATAGATACGGGTTCCATATTGTTCTTACGTTTCGCAAACCTTAGGAAAATTTATCAGTTCCGGGTTTTATATCATCATTACATCAATGAACACTCAACACATCATTTAAACTCTATTTCATAACTTATGATAACAATGTAAGCTTACTACAAGGTTCAGATTACATTTTAAAATAATCAGGCAGCAGTGCCCTGTGGCGCAGCTGCGCTGCATTTAGCCTTGGGATGGGCGCAGCTGCGCCCTTCCCTGATCAATCCAGAATTGGCTTTTTGCTTTCTGGTTCTACTTGGGTCTTCTAGCATGCATAGGTACTAACACAGAGCATATTACACATGCTCACACACATCCAAATTATTTATGCATAGCTAGTATAGTTCATCTTTAAAACTTACTTTAACATATGCTTATATAATTCATATCACGTCTAACAAGCGGGGTGCATATACGAACCATGACTACAGGTATAAAAGTCCTATTATGCTTATGCCTAAAGTCAGAATGCAAGTAACTCAATGTTGTCCATCTTTTTTTCAAAACATTCTAAGTTTTATTCTCAAAATCCTTGTCATATTTAAGCTAATCGTGCAAGACTACTATGTTCATCATGTATACATGCGAGGTGTCATAATAATGTTAATACGCATGCTCATAATTATCTTCATCATATATGCATAACTAGCATCTTTTCTTGCTTTAAAGCATGTCCAATTCATTCTTAACTAACTTTCATAGTGTCTAACAAGGTGTGTGCACATACATGACTTCTAAGTGATGTTAAAAGCACTAGCATGCATGCTCAAAATATCAGAATCTAGTCACACTATAATCATGCAACTTAGTTTACAAAACTATCCGAGTTTAGCTTTGAAATCATTTTCAATTTAAACTATGTATGCTAGTGTAAAGCTAACATATTTTGACTAACCTTTCATGTTTATTTAGACCATACGATTATGCTTGCAAAAATCAGAATACAAACATGAAAATAACATATCAAGGTTCCTTTTGAAACTCTAAGTTTATTTTGAAAACTATAAGTCGTTTCATCAATAACGTATACTATCATAGTCAAACATGCTCATGCTATTTTAATGTACTCATACATACATGTTAATCATGTTCTCATGCTTGTCTAAGTAATCTTAATCCATTAGTACTTAACATATTATAGCAGAAATAGAAAACTGACACAGGGGCAGCTGCGCCCTAGTAAAATACTAGCGCAGCTGCGCCGGGTCTTGGCCAGTACTAAAAAGCTTTATGCTTCGGCAAAAGGCAAACCCAAATCAAAATTTCTTTACAAAATTCATTCCAAACATGCTACAATGCAGTTCTAACATATCTATAAGATAGCATATCAACTAACTACCATGCTCCAATCCAAGTAGCATGAATTCAAGTATAATCAAGAATTAGAAATTTATAGAAATGGAAATTATACCTCTATGAATGCGAACTTGCTGCTAAACTAGATCTCTCAAATTCTCAGAATGCTAGCTCTACACAATGCTGCTATATTACCCTCCCTTAACACAATAGAAATTCTTAGCAAAAGAAATGAGAAGAAGGGAGGCTATATTTATAGAGAATCAAATTTCCAGAAAATGCAATTCTCCATCAAAACAAACCAATGGGATGAAAGATTGTTTGATGGTTAATGAAGAGTTGTTGAATCCCATCATGATACCCACTCCCCATTGAATGATTAGCTACAATGCTAGTTTTGAGAAGAAAGAGTAGAGTAGCTAGCCTTTTGCTTGCACACGTGAAGAAGAAATGAGTCTTTCATTTTGGGACAAGCTCTAACACTCATTACATTTCTTATTATATGCTCTCTTAGCAACAATTTAGCAATCGAACTGACAAACTCTACACATCAATGCATTGCCTCTAATTGTAGTCAAGCTATTACCCTCTTATGGTCATTACACAAAGGGCAAAGGAGAGTTGGTGGCTAACTCCCACCAACTACTACTATTCATTGTACCTTGGCCACTTGGTTAACCATCATTGCTATCACATGGGCTATCATGCAAGCTTATTTAACTCCAATTTTCAGCATTCTAAGGGTCATGGGAGTGGTCTATTTCACCATGTTACATAATTAATTCTCACATTATATAATCTATGTACATTTGACAATACCGAATATATTTTAATTGGGTATTGTCACACCACTAAATTAACCCATCTTTATTATTCCATACATACACCTTAATGTATCCATTCATCTCATATTGTCACATAAACATTATTTATGTAACTTATATCATTCCTTCAATCTTACTATATAGTTCTTATATAATATAGTTATCTTGAAGTGTTACACTTTATATCATATTATTACATATCATTGCCCACAGACATTAATTCACATAATAATACTTATTAATTTCTTTAATTATTCATTCATTAAATTATTTAATGAATGTCTATTCCACCACTTTGCCACACTAGGCATACCTCACAAGCTCAATATTAAGCTTATTCTCATTCTCATTACTTATTTATTTCTATCATATTACTACTTATAAAATTTATGGTAACATAGTAACTGAAGTTATTTAGTACATTAAAATAACTTAGCTTTCTTTTATTAATTAACTCTCTCAAAAATACATTAAAAATTATGTATTTTGCCATAACATGACATAAAAATATCTGTATCATGTTTTCTTTCAATATAGGCATTAATCATAATAAAATGACTTACTCATTTTCTCAAGATATTATTTTAATATAATATCTAAGTATTATTGAAACAATTATATGTACATCACATGTACACATTTTATATAGAAAATAGATCATAAATTTATTTTCTATTATGATAAATTGTTCCCCTCAAATTAGTAGATATAGCAAATATGTTTTAATATATTTACCATATTAATTAATCATACCTATTACCTCATACAAAGACATATAAGGTAATATTATTATTCAAAATAACATTCTCCCTTTTTATTAAAATAATTCAATATTAGAAATTATTTTAATATCTTTTATTAGAAATATATAATAATTATTTCTCTTTCCTTTCTATAAATTGTCCCCAAAATAATTTCTTTAACTATACATTTAACCATATCTCAAATATTAATTAACTCTCTAATAAATATTTATTTAAAGATATATTGGTTTAACAACGTATGTATATATATATATATATATATATATATATATATATATTATTAACGTCATTCGCACCTTCACATAATACCATGTCAAATTGTAAGACCCCAGCTTTTAAGAATAAAGATTTAATTTTCTTTATATATTATTTCGAAATAATAAGGTGTTGATTTGATAAATATGAAAAGTTATGGGTGAAATGTGCAAATATTTCAAAATAAGCAAGTGGTTATAAAATATTCATTGTTGTCGAGGAATATTTGTTTGGTCGTGGAATATTCTTATTGTCGAGGAATATTCGTACGACGGCGCAGCTATTTGTGGACCCCACAACGGAATAACTGTCGGATTAAAAAAACGACAAGAATAAGTTTTCTAAAAATAACGACGTGGTTGTTATCGTTAAAACTGTTGAAATAACCGGTGATTAAAATACAGTAATACGCGGTGTTGCACAGTAGCACACGGTATTGCACAGTAATTCTAATTATTGATTCTTACGTAAGAAGTCACTACTCAATAATTTTTACAGTAATTACTGTTCAATATTTTATATTATTGATTCAATAATTGCTACATTGATAATTGATAATATTTTGTTGATTCAATAATTGTCATTTCACAGTATTTTAAATTATCAAATTAATAACTCATATTATTTGAATAATATTATTAGATAGCATTATTGGCAATGTCTAAGGAAGTTCTGTCTAGGAAGTGTTATTTAATTGCGCGCCAGTAAGGAAAAATCTTTATCGGAAGGCCCCCTATTTTCTTGGAACGACCTGGTTGTCAATATTGTAGTTCTGTAATATTATTTGGGAATAATTAATTATTGATTTATATGATAAAGAAATATTTATTTTTGTGGATATAAAAGAAGGAATTAGTGCTGAGGTTTTTTTATCAGTATTTGTTGTAAGTTTGGCGTATTATTTTGGACCCCCATTTACTCATTTTTCAATAATCGGTAGAAAGTTATTTAGTATATATATATATATATATATATATATATATATATATATATATATTATATATATATATATAAGGTGGGGCCCATATATTGGATGGATTATGGGTGGGGCCCACATGTGATGAAAATGGAAATGGGGGAGGGGGTAGTTTACGTGAATGGAGGGTAATATATATAAATATATATATTATATGTTTTACTTTATATATATAAATTTTATATATTTATTATATAAATTTTATATATATATATATAATCAGATTACCTGCCGTATAAAGCAGGTAAGTTTTTTAATATATATATATATATATATATATATATATATATATATATATATATTATAAGTTTCGTTTTATTAGATTATAAATAGAATATACTACATTTTATTTAAATTTTTCATTTTATTAGAATATTTTATTGCATAAGGCTGCATAGTAAATCAATTTTTTTCAGAAATTCGGCCGAAGGATTTGGTGCCCGTGAATGTACTGTGCAGTCCGTGATTTTATTTTTTAAATAGTATCCTTCCATTCTCCTATAAATAGGATGCTTAGTTTAGAATTGAAAATCACACTCAGAAGTTTTCTCTCTCTATAATATCGAGCGTATTTTTGTGAGTATTTAGAAACTTTGAGTGTTGTTATTCAGTGCAAGTTTCATTCAGCATTATACCTGAAATTTCAGTCAGAAGTACTGTTCTTTTGAGGTAAAGGATATTATTTTTTCGAAAGGGGTATTATTTATTTCATATTCGCTTACGATACTATTTTTCGTATTCGTAAGGAATTTTATTTTCGTTCAATATTCGTAAGGAATATTATTTTCGTTCAATATTCGTAAGGAATATTATCTTCGTTTAATATTCGTAGGAATATTATTTTCGTTCAACAGTTGTAAGGGATATTTTTTTCTTTTTTCGTAAATGATGTTATTGCTTCCAATATCATTTCATCGAAATATTGGTATGAATTTTATTATGAAATTTTTACCTTTTTCATCAAGGTTACTATTCACGTATACGGCACTATTCACATATACGACACTATTCATGAATACGATACTATTCATAAGTACTATTCACGAAGTATGAATTTTATTATAAAATTTTTACTTTTTTCGTCGGGGTTACTATTCACGTATACGGCACTATTCACGTATACAGCACTATTCACGGAAAAATTAAATTTTCTTCTATTTGTCCAAGTTGCTTGTTAAGGTTCCTATCTTTGATTGGATCCAAGTTTTGATCTTCATTCTTGAATTTTACTCCAAAAAGTATTATTATGGAATATTTTTGAACTTGGATAAACTAAATTATGAATCCCTAATCTTTGTCCTTTATCTCATTAGATTCGTTATTTATATTATTTTTCATCATCCTCAGTCTTAAATGGTGATATAACTGAATATCTTTGGCCTGTAGAGCAAAGATGAATAATTACCTGATGAATATCTTTGGCCCGTAGTGCAAAGATAAATATTTGAGTCAGGATGTATATTGATTGATGTTACAGGGATAAAATATTGATGATGGACTTTTAAACCATAAGAGATAGTAGACTTCATTCTCTACTTAACTCTTCTAATGAATTGTTATTTCCGCTGCGAATATTGATCTAAAACTTGTTGTCCATAATATTTTATCTGAATTTTTAAAGACTAACGATAATTTATTTTCCATTATCTTAGTCATAATATTCCTTACTGGACTAGTTGAGCTCACCCTTTTCATCTATTGTCCTCTTCAGGAAAAGAGAATGTCGCGGGAACTAGTCGGGTGACAAAGTGACGGTCCGAGTTAGAGCAGTAGTAGTCCTCACTATTTCTAATAAATAGTGTGATAATAATTGTAATGAGGACTTAGTTTGAATGTTAATATTTTCTACATATTTGTATTGACACTCACAGTTGTGTGGTCGTATTTTGCACGACCGTGTGATATAAAGTTTGTATTTGGATTCTGTACCATGTATTTGGCGACTCAGAATGGGTTGGGTTGACTGGACCTATTCTGGGGGTGTCACAGTTGGTATCAGAGCTTAGGGATATGATCTCTGGCGGAGATCGGGGAATAGAACTAGGAGGGGAGAGTCGAGTAAATCGTTCGCTAGTGTGTCCTACCTAAGCTTATCTGATGTTTAATTGGTCAGTCGGAGTATAGGGTTGATATGTTAATTTGTTTAATTAACCCTTGTTTTATGACAGTATTTGACAATGGCAGCTGAGAATGTTAACAATGGAGTGAATAAGACCGTGGAGACACTTTTTAATCACCAACCAGGAGAACGTGCAACAGGAAGACAATGTTCATCCTGAAAACAACACTGATCAGACGATAAACGATGAGATGTTTAGAAGCTTTTTGCTGTTCATGCAAAACCAGACGAGGGAGACTCATGTGCAAAATATAGGTGGAGATAATAACAACACGCGAATTGTCACTGCCAAGCAGTTCAAAGAATTGGGACCACCAGAATTTTTGGGAAAGCCGGATCCGATCAAGGCGAAGACGTGGGTTAAACAAATTACCAAGATATTTGATGTCTTGGGATGCACGGAGGAACAGAAGGTTCCATTCGCCACCTTTATATTCCGTGGAGAGGCAGACTACTGGTGGGAATCTGTGAAGCGTACCCAGACTGCCGCACTCAAGATGTCTTGGGAAGCATTCCAGAAACTGTTCAATGACAAGTACTTTCCTGAAAGTATTTGTCATATGAAGGAGGTAGAGTTTATCAGACTGGAACAAAACAACATGACTGTGTCCCAGTACGAGGCTAAGTTCGCGGAGTTGTCCAGATTTGCACCACATTTGGTAGAGAGTGAGGAACGTATGACGCGGATGTTTCTGAGAGGTTTGAAACCCAAAATTTGTCAATACCACATTTCTCACAAATTCTCTCTCTATTCAGATGTAGTAAATAGGGCTCAGTTATTAGAACGAGATAATGAGTACGTTCAACCAAGGGACCATAACCAAGGTCGTACCAATGGCAATAGTCATCGGAACAATGATAACCAGGAAGGAGGAAATTATCAGGCTAGAAGCGGTAACCACTCAGGTGGTAATCGTGACCATGATAAAAGAAGAAGTGAGTGGGGGGAGATTTCAAGAAGAGAAGGTACAACAATGAGAACGTGAAAACGTCGACAGTAGCACCAGCACTAACTGTTTCTAAGGGAGGAGAACGACCGCCGGTCGTATGGTATAAATGCGGGCAAGAGGGACACATCAGCCCTAACTGCACACAACAATTCAAGGTATGTTATAACTGTGGAAAGGAAGGTCATATAGCTCGAGATTGTCCTATAGCGAAACCAAGTCCAGCGGGGATGGTGATTCCAAAGGCTGTCCCGGACAAGTCAAAGTCGATGGTTCCTGGAAGAGCGTTTGTTGTGTCTACCCAAAACGCGACGAACCCGAACGAGTTTATCACGGGTTAGTTAATCGTAAACTCTTGCGAAGAATATACCTAACTAGATACCGGTTCTACTTATTCGGTTATTTCACCTACTTGTGCTTAACGTTTGAACTTGACTCTTGAGAAATTAGACTTTGACTTATCTGTTAAAACTCTGTTGGTTGAAACCTTCGTTACATTCACAGTTTACAAATCTTGGTTGATTCAAATTGGTACCCTCACCCTACCTGTTGATCTTATATCTTTGAAAATACTTGAATTTGATGTGATTTTTGGAATCGACTGGTTAACCACTCATCTTGCTAAAATTGATTGTTTTTCGTAAAGTTGTTATTTTTATATTCCTAAATAACCCGTTGTGCGAATTCAAATCAATCAATGTCATTTCAAGTCATAAAGCTATTCGTTTATTGAAAAACGGATGTCAAGTTTTCTTTAGCCCATGTCACTGATTTAAATCAGAATACATCAGATTTAAATGATATTTCTGTTGTTAATAAGTTTCCTGATGTATTTTCCGAAGAACTTCCCGGTCTACCCCCAGAACGTGAAGTTGAATTCTTTATTAACCTTGAGTCCGGTACAAAATCCATTTCTAAAACCCCATATCGAATGGCTCCTATTGAACTCCAGGAGTTAAAGGTCAAAATACAGGAGTTGTTAGACATCGGTTTTATTCATCCTAGTACGTCTCCTTGAGGTGCTCCTGTTTTATTCATAAGGAAGAAAGACGGTAATATGCGACTTTATATTGACTATCGAGAGTTAAACCATGTCACCATCAAGAATAGGTATCCGCTACCTCGCATTGATGACCTGTTCTACCAGTTGCAAGGTGCGCAATTCTTCTCAAAGATCGATCTTTGTTCTGGATATCATCAGTTAAAGATTAGAACTGATGACATTCCAAAGACTATCTTTGGAACTCGATACGCGCATTATGAATTTCTATTTATATCTTTTGGATTGACCAATGTCCATGCTACGTTCATGGACATGATGAACCGAATATTTGAGAAATATTTGGATCATTTCGTGATTGTCATTACTGATGACATCCTAATATTTCTTTACTTAGAACGAACTCAATATGCGACAACGACGTTGGTTGGAGCTGTTGAAAGATTTCAATCATACCATTCAATACCATGTTGGAAAAGCGAACGTGGTAGCTGATGCATTGAGTGGAAGATCGTATGCGATGCTGTCAACACAAAGACTCATTTTGTGTGACTTACAAAGGATGGAGATAGAGTTCAAGACTCCGGGGACCCACGTGATGATGTTAAATATGCGAGTAGAACCAGCTTTAATTGATAAAGTTAAAGTTACTCAAGCTATAGACCCGGAGCTGATGAATATGAAGAAGAAGATGTTATTCCAAAAATAAGAATCGATGAAGAATCAATACTTCGAGTTAACTCCGGACTATGTGTTCCTAACGATACTGATTTAAAGTATAAAATCATGATGGAAGCACACAACACACCATTCACAATAGTACCAAAATATATCGTGATCTTTGACATATATTTTGGTGGAGCAATATGAAGAGAGAGATCGCAGATTTTATCTCGAGGTGCTAAACGTGTCAACGTGTCAAGGCGAAGCATCAAGAGCCATAAGGTGTGAAGAGCCCCGAGCCTCTCATTGGTGACTTCTTGCGTAGGGTGCACTGAAGCCTGAGTCTAAGTAGGGGATTACGTTTTTGTGCGGTGCCAAACTGATAGATATCATTGTGAGCTACTATGGTTGAAGCACCATGAGAGTCATAGTTGGAATTGAAGAAATGACCTGGGAGTTAAAATCAGAAATAAAAACGAGGTATCCTCACCTTTTCAACATACCAGGTATGTACATCAATTTCGAAGACAAAATTTCATAAGGAGGAGAGGTTGTAAGACCCCAACTTTTATGAATAAAGATTTAATTTTCTTTATATATTATTTCAAAATAGTAAGGTGTTGATTTGATAAATGTGAAAAGTTATGGGTGAAATGTGCAAATATTTTAAAATAAGCAAGTGGTTATAAAATATACATTGTTGTCGGGGAATATTCGTACGACGGCGCAGCTATTTGTGGACCCCACAATGAAATAACTGTCGGATTAAGAAAACGACAAGAATGAGTTTTCTAAAAATAACGGCGTGGTTGTTACAGTTAAAACTGTTGAAATAACCGGTGGTTAAAGTACAGTAATACGCGGTGTTGCATAGTAGCACACGGTATTGCATAGTAATTCTAATTATTGATTCTTACATAAGAAGTCACTACTCAATAATTGTTACAGTAATTACTGTTCAATATTGTATATTATTGATTCAATAATTGCTACATTGATAATTGCATAATATTTTGTTGATTCAATAATTGTCATTTCACAGTATTTCAAATTATCAAATCAATAACTCATATTATTTGAATAATATTATTATATAGCATTATTGGCAATGTTTAAGGAAGTTCTGTCTAGGAGGGGTTATTTAATTGCGCGCCAGTAAGGAAAAATATTTATCGGAAGGCCCCCTCTTTCCTGGGAACGACCTAATTGTCAATATTGTAGTTCTGTAATATTATTTGGGAATAATTAATTATTAATTTATATGATAAAGAAATATTTATTTTTGTGAATATAAAAGAAAGAATTAGTGCTGAGATTTTTTTATTAGTATTTGTTATCAGTTTGGCGTATTATTTTGGACCCCCATTTACTCATTTTTCAATAATCGGTAGAAAGTTATTCAGTATATATATAGATAAGGTGGGGCCCATATGTTGGATGGATTATAGGTGGGGTCCACATGTGATGAAAATGGAAATAGGGGAGGGGGGAGTTTACGTGAATGGAGGGTAATATATATAAATATATATATTATAAGTTTTGTTTTATATATATAAATTTTATATATTTATTATATAAATTATATATATATATATATATATATATATATATATATATAATCAGATTACCTGTCGTATAAGGCAGGTAAGTTTTTTTAATATATATATATATATTATAAGTTTTGTTTTATTAGATTATAAATAGAATATACTATATTTTATTTAAATTTTTTGTTTTATTAGAATATTTTATTGTATAGTACTGCATAGTAAATCAAATATTTTCAGAAATTCGGCCGAAGGATTTGGTGCCCGTGAATGTACTGTGCAGTCCGTGATTTTATTTTCTAAATAGTATCATTCCATTCTCCTATAAATAAAATGCTAAGTTTAGAATTGAAAATCACACCAGAATCAGAAGTTTTCTCTCTCTATAATATCGAGCGTATTTTTGTGAGTATTTAGATACTTTGAGTGTTGTTATTCAGTGCAAGTTTCTTTCAGCATTATACCTGAAATTCCAGTCAGAAGTACTATTCTTTTGAGGTAAAGGATATTATTTTTTCGGAAGGGGTATTATTTATTTCATATTCGCTTACGATACTATTTTTCGTATTCGTAAGGAATTTTATTTTCGTTTAATATTCGTAAGGAATATTATTTTCGTTTAATATTCGTAAGGAATATTATCTTCGTTCAATATTTGTAGGAATATTAATTTTGTTCAACAGTTGTAAGGGATATTATTATTTTTTCGTAAATGATGTTATTGCTTCCAATATCATTTCATCGAAATATTGGTATGAATTTTATTATGAAATTTTTACCTTTTTCGTCAAGGTTACTATTCACGTATACGACACTATTTATGAATACGATACTATTCATGAGTACTATTCACGAAGTATGAATTTTATTATGAAAATTTTGCTTTTTTCGTCGGGGTTACTATTCACGTATATGGCACTATTCACGTATACGGCACTATTCACGAAAAAAATTAAATTTTCTTCTATTTGTCCAAGTTGCTTGTTAAGGTTCCTATCTTTGATTGGATCCAAGTTTTGATCTTCATTCTTGAATTTTGCTCCACAAAGTATTATTATGGAATATTTTTGAACTTGGATAAATTAAATTACGAATCTCTAATCTTTGTCCTTTATCTCACTGAATTCGTTATTTATATTTTTTTCATCATCCTCAGTCTTAAATGGTGATATAACTGAATATCTGTGGCCTGTAAAGCAAAGATGAATGATTACCTGATGAATATCTTTGGCCCGTAGTGCAAAGATTGACAGGTGTTGAGATGAACATCACCATTGGAGATACAAATAAATATCTTTGGTCCGTAGTGCAAAGATAAATATTTGGGTCAGGATGTATATTGATTGATGTTACAGGGATAAAATATTGATGATGACTTTTAAACCATAGAAGATAGTAGACTTCATTCTCTACTTAACTCTTCTAATGAATTGTTATTTTCGCTGCGAATATTGATCTAAAACTTGTTGTCCATAATATTTTATTTGAACTGTTGAAGACTAACGATAATTTATTTTCCATTATCTTAGTCATAATATTCTTTACTGGGCTAGTTGAGCTCACCCTTTTCATCTATTGTCCTCTTCAGTAAATGAGAATGTCGCTGGAACTAGTCGGGGGACAGAGTGACGGTTCGAGTTAGAGCAGTAGTAGTCCTCACTATTTCTAATAAATAGTGTGATAATAATTGTAATGAGGACTTAGTTTGAATGTTAATATTTTTTACATATTTGTATTGACACTCACAGTTGTGTGGTCGTATTTTCCACGACTGTGTGATATAAAATTTGTATTTGGATTCTATACCATGTATTTTGCGACTCAGAATGGGTTGGGTTGACCTGGACCTATTCTAGGGGTGTCACACAAATAATATATTTTAAGACACTTACTATACTCACATACTCCACACATGTATTAACTCACTATTTATTTAAGTGATCTTAAACCCCTTACTATATCATCATAGTTAATTAAAGCTTTAATATTCAAATTATATTATTCCATAATATAACTTCCAATTTAATTAACCAATATTTATAC
Organism: Panax stipuleanatus; assembly: GCA_020205555.1. Taxonomy (NCBI): domain Eukaryota; kingdom Viridiplantae; phylum Streptophyta; class Magnoliopsida; order Apiales; family Araliaceae; genus Panax; species Panax stipuleanatus. Next base: position 69,356,942 of record CM035126.1, read on the forward strand.
TCGTTAGTTAATTCTCATAATTAACTAATTCATGCTTTACTATCTTAATCTACTCTTGGATAGATTGGTCACTAATTATGACGTATATTAACCACTAATATATGTATTATAAGTTTAGTTTTCACAAACTTACTCAGAACTTTCTACAGACCGGCGCAGCTGCGCCACCTCAAGTTTAGGTGCAGACAAGTTCTGCTATAGCAGAACCAAAATCTAAGTTCTTAATACTTAGCACGCGCTTGTGAATTGCTAACTTGCTATACCAGTTAACCAATAACTTTTACTACCTCTTTCAATGGCTTAGAGATTAAACTTCAAGTTCAAACTTTATTTTCCTTTAATAGCTATTCAACTATAAAATCTCATATATATAGGATTCTTTCTTATCGAAACACATATTTTAAGATATATAACACACACACACACACACACACATATATATATATATATATATATATATATATATATTCTTATTTGATCCCATCTCATGCCTTAAGAATTTTATTTATTAAATTCTTATTTAATAATTTCTGAAAACTCAGGTTCTCACACAGGCGAAGTCTTCCCACGCGATTCAAGAGCAGCTGGATATGATGGAGAGGAAATTGCAGCGCAGGATGGATGTCATGAGCATAAACTTCCAGGCTTTCACGACTGATTTTTGTTGGGCTTTGTCCCAAGATTTTGGCCAGATGGGAGTGCAGGTGCAATTCCCTACCTATGGATCCGCTGCGGCTTACCCTCCTCCAGACACACCGCCCGAGCAGGCTGAGGAAGAGGAAGATGACGAGGCTGACTAGGGGAGTTCCCTTTTACCTTTTACCTCCAATGAGGACATTGTAGTTTTTAAGTTTTGGGATATTAGGGTTATTTTTGCATTTAGTGTCATGTAATCTTGTATATTGTGTTAGTTTATTCAGCGCATGTTAGGTCGTGCTTTGCGTATTTTGTTAAATTTTTCAATTTTTTTTGTTTTGTTTTAGTTAACTGTGTTAGGACATATTGCGTGAATCTAGTCTTTAGTTGGTTTGTTAGTTATTTGATCTATGAGGAAACTAAAATTTCTTGATTGGTTAAACTGATTTGAGACTTAAGCTTGATTATAATGTCATATATGTAAATTCTTATCTGTCAAATACTGATGTCACCGGTTAGCACTCTAGAGTAACCATCATGATATGCTTAGTTTAAATTTTCACATACTTATCTTCTGGTGGGAAATCTATGTTTTAATGAAAGAGTTCAATAATCAAGTGATAATAACTAGGACTGTAAAAAGCTTAAGTTTGAGAGAAACAGGGAGTATGAATGCTATATGTGGAAAATAAAAAGAGAAAAAGTGAAAAAGAAAAGAAAAAGGAAAAAAATTATTATGAATAAACACTTCGGCTACGTCGAGTTTTGTGGCCTTTGATATTTGAGCAAGTAAGCCATCGGGGTATCTTTACACCCAGTACCCTAAGGCCTCACGGTTTGGGAGTCGTTGGTCGAAAGCTCGCTACACGGGTATCATTGAAAAGTCTAAGAGGACTAGGCATTGCACAGTCGAGTGTATACATAGGAAAGAGCAAAAACATCCTCGTGAGTAAATAAAAAGCATAATAAACCCCCTGTTGACTCTTAGCTTAAGTGATGCATGGTCTTGGGTAGGACTTATCTGATTTACTACTTTTCTTGAGTTGAAACTTGTTTTTCCCCTAAGACGCATAGTATGTGATAAATTTGTTCAGTAGCAAGTTTAATGGTTTCTAGGCACACACACAATACATCAGTGCTGACAGATTTGGATTTGCGAGGATATGCCTTATGATATTGTCTTGGGTAGCTTTTCTGGTTGATTAGCCTGTGATTTTTCTGAGGCCTTTCATTTGAAAATCAATTCTGACTGATACTTGGATTCGCATTCATGATAGGATAGGTTGTATTTATTGTAGTTATTGCATTGCATCTTTTGTTTGGTTTCATTTTGGTTACTTGAGGGCAAGCAACGTTTAAGTTTAGGGTTATTTGATAAGTGGTTTTTATGACCACTTATTCAGATATTATCTAACTTGTTTTGTTGCTTAAACTCGAGTATTTTTATGCTTTTCATGTGTTTTTGCTTTTTTTGTAGTTTTCTCTAATTGGGACTCTCTTGGTGCACAATGGGCTAATAATGATGAATGAATGCTAAAAGGGACAAGAAGGGCTTAAGGCATGATGATGGCATGGGTGAAGGGCAGGAAAATGCAGCAGCAGCAGAAGAAAAGCAGCAGAAAAATCTACAGATGTGCGCGGTTGCGCCTGAACCAAGGCCAAAAGGCGCGCGGCCGCGACGGCTCGGCTTAACCAGAAATTTAACTTTTCATTTAGGCAGAGCTTTGCTTGGAGAAGGGGGGGGGGGCTCGACTTGGGATGCTATATTAGGGCTTGTATGCTCATTTTATCGGACATCTCCCATCTTGGGAGCTTAGCTTAGTTTGCTTTCTCTTCTCTCTTTAATTTCATTATCTAGATTAGATTAGGTAAAATTAGTTAGTTTCCTAGAGTTGATTGGATCGAAGATTGAGACAAGTGGATATCATTTAAGATTCAACCGTGGACCTTGAGAAATTAGATTTGAACTTTCTATGTTTATTTCCTCTTGAATTATTTTGTGTAATCTATTGATGTTTATTCAACTTGTGGATGGTAGATTTGAGTCAATCATGACTTAAACTTTATTTTGAGATTTCAATGGAACCTAATGAATAGTTTAGATTGATATGCTTCCTGGTTGGTGTTATTGGTTGTTATGTAGTTTTCCTATTATGATTTATGCTTGAATTGCTTAATTGCTTAGCTACCAATTACTGTGATAATTTATACGGGCTTGAAAGACGAAGTATGAATTTAGATCTGATCATAGTAGCTTGTGATTGTATGTTCTACATGGCGTTGGGATGTATGATTTGTGCTTAGGATAGACATATACCGAAGCGCCACTCGTAGTCAATGGAGAACCTGTGCTTAAATCCTAATTATTTGTAAATCACATGGACATATAGGGGTTTAGATAATGTGGGTGTTCATATATGTTCTATCATCTATGGATTATATATGATATGGATTTGGTACATCGAAAGATGGCCTTATCTCACTTTCGTGTTCTCGGCTAGCATTCAGTGATGATTAATTTGACTTAAAAGGAAGTACATTGACTTAGATGAATCTATAGGGGAAATTGAGATCTCATATCTTCATTATCTAGTTTTACTCTAGGGTTAATTATTTTTAATTTACGTAATTAGTTTTAATTCAAAAACAATTAATCGTTCGTTTAGATTAGACTGAAATGGGTATGGGCTAGTGGTTTGGTGACTTTCGTTAATTAATTCTCCGTGGGAACGTTATCTTATATACTCTTTATTACTTGTTGACCGCGTATACTTGCGCGTATTTGTCATTATATAAATCGGACAACATGGATTATGGATTGGATTCAACCATTAATTAAACTCTATTTTGGGATTACAATGGATCTTATTGTGTAGTTTATTTTGATATGCTTCCTTGTCGGTCTTGTTAATTATTATTGAATTTCCTATTATGATTCATGCTTAATTGCCTAGCTATCAATTACCATGATAATCCATATGAAATTGAGAAACAGATTATGGGTTTAGATCTGATCATAATAGCATGTGTTTGTGTGTTCTATATGGTGTTGGAATTCATGATTCGTGCCTAGGATAGAGATATACATATGCACCGCATGTAATCTAATAAGAACTTGCGCTTAAACACTCTTTAATTATAATTCACATAGAGATATAGTGAGTTAGTTAATTAGGGTGTTCAACATGATTTTATCATCTGTGGATTTGATTTGATATGGGTATGGTACATCGACAGATGGCCATACTTTACCTTCATATTCTTGATTAACAATCCGTGATAATTAATTTAACTTAACGGAAAGTGTATTGATTTAAATGAAATAATAGGTGAAATTGTAGTCTCATGTCTGTTAGGTTTGCAAGATTCATTAACGCAATCAAATTGTATAAAATAAGCGAAAGCATGATAAATCAGAGTTTTAAATTTTTTACAAACCATATATCTGGATCATCTTTTATGCACAGTTATTAATTTAACAAAAGATCAAGAATAAGATTCATACCCTTGAAGATTCTAACTTCCTCAGGTACGAGTTCAACTCTAAATCCTTTTCGTGTTCTACTTGAATCCACCGGGTTGATTCCTTTCTTTGATCAACGTTAGCCACCCAAGTGTTTGGTCTTTAGAGGTGATCTACTAAGAAAGAACAAAAATTCAAGAAGAAGGGTGTTTAACAAAACCCTAGTTTCTATCTCTATAGAAAAAATGTACTCTCCCAACTCTTGGAATAAAGTGTATAACCTTGTTCCATAATAAGACTTTTTTATTTATAGATGTAGGCAACCCTCCTAAACTATTTAGGATTAGGGTTTCATATTAATTAATTAAATCTTTTTAATTAATTAGGCTTCCCAATCCTATTGGAAATAATCAAGCTCTTTTAATTAATTAGCCTCCTAATCTTATTAGGAATATATATATGAGAGAGTATCTTATTAATAAATTTCCAAACTCCTTTAGGAAATAAATAATAATAATAATAATAATAATAATAATAATAAGACTCCTCTTATTAATTTATATTTAATATTTCTAAAATATTAAATAATAAATATTAAGCTATTTAATTTATTTTATCACCATAGATTAAATTAAATATACTTAACTTATTATTACGATTATGTCATTAGCTTCTTTAGTAAATATTCTTCCTTTTATGGTGTGACCCTTTAGGTTCTCCATATTAAACCGATTACGAATAAATCAATTAGAATAATTTTAATCTTATTTAAATAAATAAATTAAACTAATAATTTATTTAAATAAATAACATTTATTCTACAATAAGGGTAAGCCCCCTTAGCGATCAACGACTTTCTAGATAATATAGATTTCAACATTAATCATGAAAGAACCTTTGAGTAAATAGTTACCGTACAATTCAATCCTTCCACCATACAATGTCCCAATTAAATATAAGACATAAAATTACTGTCAAGTCTTATTTTATTTAATTATATGTATTTCAATTCTAAAATGCATAACTCCAAATAATGCAAATTAGAAACTCTTTTCTAATTTCATTTCACATTGGCCAAGGATTCCTAGGTTGTCATTTATCGAATCACATAAGACATATCTCTTCTTTTACTAGAAGCGATAGATTCTTTATTGATCATTCATTATCTCCATATATAACTTATTACACCCAAGCATACCATTTGATATACTTTAAGGGGCTTAAAGGACATATTAAAGTATAACTTATCATACACAAGATACTATGATGATCTCAAGTCTAAGGATCACTTGTACTACTATCACTAAAGAAATTCTTATTGACAGACAAGTAAAACTCCATTAGGTATTCCTTAGTGAGCCACGTTCAGTGAAGTTATTCTCCAATAAGCACCTACATACTTGCTTTAGTGCCTCCACACGAATGATCATGGGATCAATCATCCTTAACCAATGAGCAAGCAACGTATGTACCAATCTATCCAGATTCATTAATCCCCTTTTTAGTAATCCATCGATTGGGAACAATTTTAGTTTTAAGTTATCTAAGAATTTAGATCTCATTAGCATGATCATTATCATGATTCTAAAAGCATTGCTTAAAACTATGGGTTTATCACATATTATAAAAACATCACCACGTAGATAAATTAATGCCTTTAAATAAATAATTATTTTATTAATAAATGAATAAGATTGTTACAAAGTATATGTTTTATCATCAAACATGATTGGCTTGTCTGCATACTACTTTCAATGTCTTCATTATCTAGTTTCATTCTAGAAATAGTTAGTATTAGTTTAATTACATATTATTATTCAAAATACTAAATCATTCGTTTAAATAAGATTAAGTTGGTTACGGGTTAGTGCTTGGTAATTCTTGTTAACCAATTCTCTATGGGATCGATACTTTACTTAATCTTTATTACTTGTTGACCGTGTATACTTACACGCATATATTGATTGCAAAATAAGACCAACACCGACGCCTTAAATAGAAATGGACGGGAGAAGCTATCGATATTAATGGCTCAGAACGAGTTAGTAACAGAGATGGAAAGGATGGAATTAGAGGTGAGATTACCTAGCGAATCGGGAGAGATATTATTTGCAATGGAGACTCGACCAACAATTATGGAACGGGTGAAGGAATTACAACTCAAATACAAGGAGTGCGAGCAGATGAAGAAGATAATTGAAGATAGAGAGAAGACTAGGTATAACATGGATAAAGAGGGGTTACTACGTTTTGAAGGAAGAATTTGGGTTCCGTGTAATGCAGAATTAAAAGAAGAAATAATGGGAGAGCTCATAGTTCCAGGTACTCGATACATCCGGGTAGCACCAAGATGTATCAAGACATTCGACATAACTTTTGGTGGCCAAACATAAAGAGAGAAATAGCAGAGTATGTTAGTAGATGCTTAACTTGTCAAAAAGTTAAGGCCAAACACCAACGACCAAGTGGATTGTTACAATGCTAGAGATTCCAGAATGAAAATGGGAGCACATCACGATGGACTTTGTGGTGGGACTTCTACTACACAGAAGGGATACAACGTTATTTGGGTAATAATGGATCGTTTGACGAAGTCGGCTCACTTTTTGCCAAAAGGAGTCAGGTATAACCTAGATCATTTAGCTAAAATTTATGTCAAAGAAATTATTTCAAGACATGGAGTTCCAGTTTTGATTGTGTCAGATCGTGACCTATAATTCACATCGAATTTCTGGAGGAGTTTGCAAGAGCAAATGGGAAAGCAGTTTAGGTTGAGTACGACATACCATCCTCAGACCGACAGACAAAGTGAAAGGACAATTCAAATGCTTAAAGATATGCTAAGATCTTGCATTATGGATTTCAAGGGGAGTGGGGACGAACATCTAATGTTAGTAGAGTTTGCTTACAATAGCAGTTATCACGCAAGTATAGGCATGCCGCCTTACGAAGCGTTATAAGGAAGAAAATGCAGGATGCCATTGTGCTGGGATGAAGTAGGGGAACGTCGTATGTTGGGACCTAAGATGGTACAACAAATAACAGACGTGGTTAAATTGATACGTATCCGACTAGTAACGGCTCAAGACAGACAGAAGAAGTATGCTGATCCTCATCGTGAGAAGAGGGAGTTTGAAGTTGGTTCGTATGTCTTTCTGAAGGTAACGCCTTGGAAAGGAAAGATACGCTTTAGGAAGAAGGGAAAGTTGATTCCGAGGTTTATAAGACCTTTTGAGATCATAAGGAGAGTAGGAGAGGTAGCTTATATGATAGCATTACCTCTAGAGTTGGAGCATATACATAATGTGTTTCACGTATCAGTAAAGCGTCCATATAAACCAAACTATAAGCACTTAATAGAATATGAACCTATTCAGGTTGAAAAAGACTTAACGTACGAAGAACTTCCTATTCAGATTATTAATAGGAAGGAACAAGTTTTAAGAAATAAGGTAATACCTTCGGTGAAGGTAGTATGAAGGAACCACAATGCTGAAGAAGCAACGTGGGAACTCAAAGATAAAATGAAGGAAAACTTTCCCCATTTATTTACGTAACTTGTATCAAGATTCTGGGGACATAATCCTTATAAGGGGGGAAGAATGCAACGACCGAGAAAATCGAATTATTATGTGAATTAATTTTTATTTGATTATATTGAATAAATGAGATTATATGTTTATTAAACTGAGTAAGTTGTTTAAAGTTCGTTCTATGACCTAGAATGATTGAATGTGGGTAGGATTCTAGCTGTGAGCTAGGATTAAATGGAATGAATTTCTAAGATGAAAATAAAAGTTTTTCGAGAAATTTTCGTAAAATCACTATTCATCCATTTCTGCTCAGGAATTATTTTTGAATTTCCAAGAAACATGTAATGTTCAAATTTTGAGATGAGATGGATTATTCAATAAAAATTCAGTTATGGCAAACGAAGTTTTCGCCTGAGGACTTAAAACCTAAGGGTAAGGGAAAATGAATTTCTAAGAAAAGAAAAGATTAAGTATAATAAGAATCATTATTATAATTATACGTGAAGAATACGAGTATAATACTAGGTATTATACGAAGATAAATATGACGTATTATACGAATATCATACGAAGTATATACTAGGAGAATACGAGAATTATAGGGTTTGAATGCTGTTGACTTTTGTATGTCTTCATGGGTGTTTCTGAAGTTGATTTGATGATTCCCGAGGCTGTCTCTAAGGAGATTAATTTGATGATTTCTCGAGGCTGTCTCCGGGGGTTTGATTTGATGATTTCTAGAGGCTGTCTCCATGGGTTTGGTTTGATGATTTCCCGGGGCTGTCTTCGGGGGTCTGGTTTGAAGATTTAGACTTCCAGGGTTGTCGCTGGAAGGTAAAGGACGATTCTTCCCTCTTGCATGGTTAGTAACGAGAATGCAAAATTTCGAGTGTCTACAGTTTTAAACCACCTGGCCCTTTCCAAAGTCATTTTTAACTTGAGATATACTAAAAAATCTAAAATTTCCACCTCAGATCTACTCAATTTGGGCTGCTTTTTGCTAGTTTTATCACCGTACACACGTTCTGCACATCTCAGGTAACATTTACAACCTTTCTTTTCAAGTTTTGACTGCTAGAAAGCTTAATTTCATGTATAATAGGTTTAAACATAATGTATCACATATGTATACATATGACTTAATAAAAATGAACAGACTTAGTAAATACTAGTATTTTACCATGCTGAACATTCCGGTGTGAAAAAAAAAATCATTTTCATGACAGTCATTTTTCACCCATTTTGACTAGTTTAGTCATCCTATTTTGGGGAAGATGAACATGAATTTTCATAAAAAAGCACACGGTGATTTGGCTACCATTGTGGGCTTAATTTCGATCTTTTATAGATATCATTATGACATGCTCATGATTTTGGGTTGGTGTACTACTGAATGGCCACCTAGTCATGCCTATGTGCATGCGGATAGTCCATTTTACAAAAGAGACTGGAAATTTTTTTTCACGAGTCTGGGCGTTTAATGTACATACAAATTTAACTCTATTGGGAATGTATGTTAAAATAATCCAAGCTTACACACATAGACCATATATGATGCAATGACTTGAATTTAATAGATTTAAAATTGAAACATACCTCCCTATTTCTGAGGAGATTTGGAGATTTTGTTCAGCTTATGGATTCAGATAGACCAAGTAGCTCTTGCAGGGTTTATTCAGGTGTGAGGAGTGCAGCTTCTGATGTCCCTTTGCCCCGTCCGACCCATCAGCCTCGTCGATTGACCGAGTTAGTGATTCATCCTATTAGAGTTGATAGGACATATGCTATAGACGAGGAGGAGGATGTTCCCATTGTGGACCCCACTTCTTCTACTACTACTACTCCACGCAGAGATCTTCTTGGCATTAATGTGATGACTCCCAGTCTTTTGGATGATTTGAGACGTCACCCATTGGTCTACCTTCATAGGAATGAGGTAATGGAAATTTTTCTTCTTTTCCACTTTTGGGGGAATGGTTTAATCTTGAGTTGAAACTGATGTAGGTTCCTGGATTTACTCATCATAGGGGGAACTGGTTCAGCGTTCATTCTTTATATCGGACCCTTCATCTGAGTATCAGGCCATCGTCCATTCCTGGGGTTTACAGGCTTTCTTTTTTATAGCTCCCCGTCGCTGCCTATGGGGTTATCTACGGGCTTTATCTGAGCGCTGGTTTATCAGACTCAGTCTCTCCACTTATTAGACTGTGAGGTGATGATGACACCAATAGACTGGTGGTTCATCACAACATTGGAGCTACAGGGGTGTCGGTGTCTTTAGTGGCTGACATTTCCCCGGCTGGAGTTCGATTCTTATTAGGAGTTCTTACTTCGACCCTTAAGGGTCAGGCGGTCCGTTCTAATCCCCTGAGCATTGACGCTTCGAGTGGAGCCCTGTCTGAGCCTCTGCCTGCATGATCAGAGGGATAAAGATCGCATTATTCGGTGATTATTCTTAATTACCATCAGGGTCTGTTTCCTGATGAACAACTCCTCGAAGATCTCCTTTGCTTTAGTTAGTGCTACTCGTGACATGGATCACATCAGAGACTTTGATTGGGGATCATTCACCTTCGCCTATTTCCTTCGAGGGATGCGTCTACGCTCAAAGGGCGTGACGGAGGCTTGGCTATGTTTTTATCCATTTTTGCCGGTGAGTGATTTTTCCTTATCTTTCAATTTCCCTAGCTCAGGTCGTCAATCTTCATTACTGATGACATTTAATCTTTAAATTTTCAATTTTGGGCATATGAGAGGCTCCATTGCCTACGCCTCATTACTGCCTTAGGCCTGGAGATATATATGCGGGGACAGCACTGACATTAATCTACTTTGGCAAAGGTCCCTATGGCAGAGGGGTTTACCCATTGTCGCTTATAGTTAAAGTTGTTGACTGCCGACGTCATCACATGGGTTCCTTATACCCCAGACCATCTGAAAGTAGGATTTGAGGATGGCTTCCCAATCAGGGCAAAGTATGCATTGTCCACTCGTCGGATCCCTTTCTTAACTGAGGGAGGCTGGGAGCTCTACTTGGGAGAGCGAGCTATTAGAAGTACTACACTAGATTCGCATTCCATATCTACCTCCTGCTAGATGCCACTGGTTTTTATCTCAGCCGGTCATAGTGCCTGATGGCTTTACTTTATCAAAGGTTCTTATAATCAAGATGCCTTCTATCGCTGGTGGACTCCCTGTACCATTGGGGTTCAGACTCGTGCCACTCAGTTCATGGCGGACATGGTTCCTGGGTCTGTGATGATGACAGACTGGATTGCCTGTATCAGAGAGCCTACCCACCTAGAGCAGATTGCTAGCTTGACCCAGCGATTGGACAAGGCACATCTTTTCATCAGACATTTAGGCAGAGATCCATTGGAGGCAGATTCTATTGATCCTTCCAGCTCTAGCGCTTATCCCTCAGGTGGCCATACCCTGATAGTTTCACTGGCGTAGATCTCCCTCTATATAGACCCGATATTCCCTTTGGTGGAGATACGGCGAATTAAGAGGAGTTACATCAGGCTGACCGGCTGGATGATGTAGATATCATAGATTTCTTTTGATAGGCTCTTGTTATCTCTTTTGATAGGCTTCTGTTAGCTACTGGGCGGTTGTACCCCACTTCCTTGTACTTTTTATTTTTAGTTGTAGAACAAAGATGATGTATTTTGATCTTTATCAGATGATGTATTTAGAAATATATGTATAATGCTTTCTATTTATTTCACCATATTGTCATTTATCATGATGCATACATTATATGTCATGGATATGCATTTATATTGATGAGTTAGAATTGACCCTTGGATGGTCTCATGATACGGTTCTACAGATGTCTTCATCCTCCATTACCCGTATTGAGCACAGTCCACCCACATTGATAGCCTCGGCCTTGAGGTCTTGGTATGATAGCTTTCCTGATTCAGATCGGATGGCCGCTGGTCGCATGTTGAGACATTCTATATCCTTCCTGACTCCCTAGGTCCATGTGGGCTTTATAGAGGGCATGATATCTTATTGGATTACAAAGAGACAGGTTTTCAGGTTTGGTATCCACGAGTTGAACCCGACACTAGAGGACTATAAGTGTATCACGAATGTACCCCTGGATAGGCCCTGTGTTAGAGTAGCTGTCGGTGAGTTACGACGGAAGTTTATGACCTTGATAAGTTTATAATGCACGGTTATTTTGGAAGATATCACATCAGGGCATGTGGTGTCCATGGACTTCTTGATTGACCGTTTTGGGTTGGCTGACAGCTATTTAGTGTATTCAGAGGATTTCACCATTTCTGAGGATGATTGGCAAATTGCCCGGGTGGACACTTTCTTGATGTGTGTCGTAACATATCTTTACATGCCTTTGTATATGGGTCATCTTGACATTGGCTTGATCACCGTAGTGAGTGCTCTAAGGAAGGATCACACCATCCTTCCTATGATTGTGACAGAGACCTTGATGTCGGCTTCATTTTTTCGTACCCGTCCTATTGAGTTTTTCAGAGGCAGTGCCGTATTGCTGTATGTTTGGTTCATGACGCATCTGAGACCGAGTGGTACCTTTAGACGCTGTGGATACTGCTTTACACATGATATAGGTATGTCTTATTCTTTTCGATCGGCTGACTGTACAGATACAGGATCTTGGTTTGTCTTTCTGGCTGTGATTGAGGAGCCCTTCTCCATCTTGCCTTACTTAGGATTCAATTCCCCTTCCAGTTTTGTTACTCACGCAGTGGGTATGGACTTCTTGCCATTGGCCAGTCAGAGAGGGGTGACTACGTACCATCCACTAGCTGTCATGGGACAGTTTGATCAGTTTCAGGGTGCTCATCCTTTTGATGGAGCTTCAGATCAGCGATCATCAGCCTTGTCTTTGTCAGAGGATGATCTAAACAGAGTGTTTGATTACTGGACTCATCGGGAGAGGGCTAATTTTTTAGAGAGTCACCTGGGTCGTTCTTTAGAGTATTCTGCATGGCTGGAGGCAGACATTGCATTAGTTATGGTTATTTATTTAGAGACTAACTCTGATTCAGATGAGTAAGAGCCTATAGAGGATCTCATTTCCCCCTATAGAGGACGAGCTATTCGCTAGTTTGACAGTAGCCATGGTCAGTGCCACTCCTAGCTCTTCGGCTGCTGCTGTCCCACTTTTTGTAGAGTCTTTAGAGCAGATGATATAGCTTCTGACCTTTGAGAGGGATTAGGCTAGAACATTGATGTTAATGACCCTATCTGGAAGGGATGCTGCTTATCTAAAGAGGGATGAGGTCCGAGCTGCCAGGGATGCTTCCATTACTGAGAGTGCTGCTCTCAGATCCTACACAGAGGACATTGTTGCAGATATGAGTGTGTTCATGGATGATCATGGTAGTACTCTGCATATGGTCGTAGATCTTTTATCTCGTAATGAGACTGCATAACAGGAGCTCAGAGATGCACCTCCATCTTCAGAGAGGGATGCGATGTTGGATTTACTGTCCCGTTTGACTGCGGGTTTATAGACTAGCTTTTACTTCCTGTATAGACTAGGTTATCCATTTTTGTCATGTACATGACACATTGTATATATTAAACAGTATGATACGGTAAGGAAATATATTTTAGTTCACTTCCCCTTTGGATATGTTTTGATATTTGCTTAATGGTTGCCACTTTATTCGTGACTTGTTGTCTTGATGTACCACAAACTCTTCCTTGATGGACTGACATTGAGATGTCGGAGGGTCTCTCAGAAAGGATTAGTTGATCATGGAGGCTTTATAGGATTTGGGTTTATGTAGGGTTTAGTGTCTTGAGACTGGTATTCAATTGAATATTTGAGTTTATAGGTAAAGTGTTTGGCTGTTTTCTTTTGAAGGTTAGACCGCACTATAGATGGCTGCCTACGTACTCCCAAGGATGGGGGAGATCAGGTCTTTCATAGTTCAAGCCTAGCTGTAAAGACCTAAATGGATTTGATTGATGATTTATTTTTCAGGATCAAGATGGTGGTTTGCATGCAACTCAGACATAGTACCTTTTCACAATGTCTAAATTGATAAGTTGGGGAATTCTTCCCCATCCATTTCTTGCAATCTGATGGCTTCTCCTGACAATACTTCCTTGACAATGAAAGGGCCTTCCCAGTTTGGGGTGAATTTTCCTCTTGCTTCATCGTGATTGGAGAGGATTTTCTTCAGCACCAAGTCACTTTCCTTGAATTGCCTAAGCCGGACCTTCTTATTATAGGACCGAGCAATCCTTTGTTGATACAACTGACCATGGAAGATGGTTGCAGCCCTTTTCTCATCTATCAGAGATAACTGGTTGTACCACTCTTTCAACCATTGATCTTCTTCCATCTGAGCATTTATCAACACTCTTAATGATTCCACTTCTACTTCTATGGGAAGCACTGCTTCCATGCTATAGACCAAAGATTAGGAGGTAGCCCCAATAAAAGTGCGCATTGATGTTCTGTATGCTAACAGAGTCAGGTAGTAAGTCAGGCCATCCTTTGTGATTGGCGGACATCTTTTGCATGATCTTCTTTATGTTTTTGTTGGCTGCTTCGACAGAACCATTCATCTTGGGATGATAAATGATGGAATTAAGATGTTTGATGTGGAATTTGCTGCATAATTCCTTCATCATCTGGTTGTTCAGATTCTTAGCATTGTCTGATACGATCACCTCCAGTTGTCCATATTGACAAATTATATTATTTCTGATAAAACCAATGATTACCTCCTTGGTAACTTTGGGAAAGGAGGCATGTTCTACCCATTTGGTGAAGTAGTTGATCATGGTGAAGATAAACCGATGACCATTGTTGGCTTTGGGTTTGATTGGTCCGATCACGTCCATCCCCCACATGGAAAAGGACCATGGCAAACTCTTACAGTGTAGTTCATTTGGAGGAACTTGGACGACATTTCTATGAATTTGGCATTGATAACATCTCTTGACGTGATCATTAAAGTCAGCTTTGAGAGAAATCCAGTAATGCCCTGTTCTTAATATCTTCTTAGCAAGTAAAGGACCGATCATGTGTGGACCACATACTCCACCGTGGACTTCATCTATGAGTCTTTGGGCTTGGTCTTTGTCTAGGCACCTTAGAAGACCTATTCCAGCATCTCTTTTATAAAGCCCATCTCCGCTTAAATAAAATTTTATGGCCATCTTGCGGATCCGCTTTCTCTCAGCTTGACCTGCCCCAGTGGGCGTAGATCCATCCTGAAGATTTTCCTTGATATCCTGGTACCAGGGCTGTTTAATGGGAGGCAGTTCATCTGATACTTCTCCAATATAGGTCCCATAGACGGGTGCCTTCTTGCTTGTAAATTTGATATCCGGAATTCCCCTCCTATCGGGTATGTGGATCAAGGAAGCCAATGTTGCCAATGCATCCACAAAATCATTTCTATTTCGAGGGATGTGGAAGAATGTTATTTCTTCAAATTCCATAGCCATCTTAATAACCTGCCGATGATAGGGTAGCAAATGCAATTCTTTGGTGTGATATGCCCCAGTGATTTGTTTGATGACTAACTCGGATTCCCCAAAGACTGCTAATCGTTTTATACCTATGGATTGGGCCAGTTTTAATCCCATTATACAGCCTTCATACTAGGCTGTGTTGTTGGTGTTGACAAACTATAGTCAGACGACCATGGGATACTATTCTCCATAATAGATACAAGAACTGCCCCTGCTCCTGCACCTTCCATGTTTACAGCCATGTCGAAGTACAATTTCTAGAATTGGACTGTATCTTCTCAAAGGTTTTGTTGAATTGTCATTATCTCATCATCTAAGAAATATATTTCCAAGGGTTCGAAGTCCCCTGATGGTGCTTCGGCCAATTGATCCGCAATTCCTTGACCTTTGATGGACTTTTGAGTTACGTAGATAATATTGAATTGTTGAAGGATTAATTATCGTTTGGACAATCGGTAATTTAACACGGGCTTGCTGAATATGTACTTCAAAGGATCCATGTGAGATATGAGATAGGTTGTGTGCCCATGAAGGTAATGTTGTAACCTCATGGCGGTCCATGCTAAAGCACAATAGGTTTTTTCAATCAACGTGTATTTTTGCTCACAACTGCTGAATCTCTTGCTGAGGTATTAGATAACTCTTTCCTTGCCTCTATTATCTTTCTACCCCAACATGCAGCCCATAGCTTTGGAATTTACTAATATATACATGAACAGGGGAACTTTGTCCCTTGGAGGCACCAAAATAAGAGCTTCGATCAACTGCGTCTTGATGGCGAGGAAGGATTTTTGACAGTCTTCATTCCACTTTCTGGAGGAATTTTTCTTCAACAGCTTAAAGATGGGCTCACAAGTTGCAATGAGTTGAGAGATGAATCTGCTTATGAAATTGATTCTCCCTAGAAATCCCCGTATCTCTTTTTCTGTTTGGGGTACAGGCATCTCAGTGATAGCTTTAATGTTGGTGGGATCTAGCTCAATACCTCTGTTGCTTACCAGAAATCCCAATAATTTGCCATATTTGACACATAAAGCACACTTGGCA
Organism: Panax stipuleanatus; assembly: GCA_020205555.1. Lineage (NCBI taxonomy): Eukaryota > Viridiplantae > Streptophyta > Magnoliopsida > Apiales > Araliaceae > Panax > Panax stipuleanatus. Next base: position 69,373,112 of record CM035126.1, read on the forward strand.
GGATTCAGCTTCAAGTTGTATTTACGTAGCCGGTTGAATAGTTTTTTGAGATGGTTGGCATGGTCATCTTCCTTTCGGGATTTTACGATGATATTATCCAAATAAATCTCTATCTCTTTTTGTATCATGTCATGAAAAAGGGCCATCATGGCTGGCTGATATTGGCACCAGCATTGATAAGGCTAAAAGACAATCGCCTATAGTAAAAGGTTCCCCAGGAAGTGATAAAGGTTGTTTTCTTCCTATCTTCTTCAGCAACCATGATTTGATGATACCCGACGAAGCAGTCAACAAATGAGTGCATGCCAAATTATGTCGTGTTGTTTATTAATATGTGGATGAAAGCTACTGGGAAGTCGTCTTTTAGACATGCTTTGTTTAAATCCTGATAATCCACACATACTCATACCTTCCCTCCGGGCTTAGGCACAGGAACTATATTGGACAACCATTCAGGTTAAGTTGATACCATGATAATGTTTTCTATGAATTGCCTGAAAATTTCTTCTTTGACCTTCAGGCACCACTCAGGCTTCAGTCTCCTGAGTTTCTGTTTGACTGGTTTGAATCCTACTTTAATGGGCAGTCGATTAATGACAATATCAGTAGACAAGCCGATCATGTCTTCATGTGACTATGCAAACACATCCTTAAACTAGGTTAGGAGGTTTATCAGGTCTTTTATTTGGTTTGTAGTGAGGTCACATCCTATTTAGATTTGTTCAGGGTTTTATGAGGTTTGGATATTGACAGTGGTAGTTTGATCGAGGTTTGGTTTGGGCTTGTCTTCAACCCATTCTTTAATCTCCTCAGGCACCTCATAGTCATCTATCTCCTCTTGATCAATCCCCATCAAGTCAAAGTCCAATTTTACATCAAAGTCGTAGTCACTGTTGAGACTTGGCAATTCATCGGCAAGGCTAAACAAATCCAAATTTGGAGTGCTGAAAATAAAATGCTTTCACTTAATATATGAAACTATTTAATCATAAAAAGCATCAGTAAAAGCATGACAAAAGTAACTACTAGCACTACGCAACAAAAGCAAGCAGTAAATAATATCTACACTTTAGGGTAGATGGACTCTCTGCCCTTTTACCCTTTTCGACTGATGTAAGGAGTGCTACTCTAGTTGTCCAGGGTCAGGTCCTTATTGGCTGCAGTGATAAAGGGGTTGCTGTTATCCACCTCCTCTTCGATGATGACCAAAATTGAATTCACATCAGGGTTAGCGTCTTTCTTTGGAATATTCTCCTTAGCTCCGTTTATACGAGGTATCACGGGTTGATCTTCTGGATAAACATCATCTGGGATATCATTATCCATACCCTTAGTATGTGCCAGGAAAATCATTTTTATAAATTGACCTTAAACTTCTTGTAGGAACTTTTCATTCCTATCCTTCATGTCCTTAGCAAGAATCTAGATTTCTTTTTCACTGACCGGCTTAACCTTAGGAATAAGTATACTGGACAAAGAAGTAGGGATTTTCCTCATAGGTTTCCTAAATCCTGTATTAGTGAGATCTGGTAATAGAATGGTGGATAGATGAACCGGCTGGTGCTTGTGCTGGTTCTTATGATTCGATCCATAAGAATAGCCTAATCCAGCCTTCTCTATCTGGCTCGGTATCTGAACTAGATTTTTGATCCCTTGTTGATTTTTCCCTAGCCCTTTGCTAGGTCAGAAACTCAAGGATGTCATTTCTTGACCAAACGACATTACTTCAGAAGAGATTCTTGGCTTTAAGGCTGGGGTCCCAATAGGTTGATAATGAGTGTTGCTCACTTCAAAGGCTTGGAAACTGGCAGGCTCAACTCCTTCATTGAGGCTAATCAAAGGCATATCCCCTTGCACCTGGACTGGATACTCTGGTTCAGCATTAACAGTTACCAGATTGCCATTAATGATGTATTTTACCTGTTGGTGAAGGGTGGATGAGACTGCTTCTGCCATATGGATCCACGGTCTTCCCAACAGTAAATTATATCTCGTGGTGATGTTCAGCACTTGGAAGGATATATAGAAAGTATGTGCGTTAATCTCCACTAGAAGTTCTATTTGTCCTATAGCATCTCGTTGTGACCTATCGAAGGCTCTTATTACTAAATGACTGCTCTGAATTTGATTTGGATTGATTTTCATTCCAAAGTGTCATAGGGACAGATATTCAATGAAGATCCTCCATTTATCAACATGCCTCCTACAATATATCCAAAGGATATCACTGCTATATGTAATAACTTGTAATGACCAATCCCTTCTGCCAGTATGTCATCATCAGTAAAAGATATCACATTGCTGTTGAAAATGTGATCTATCAAGTGATGGAACCTTTCTATGTCCACCGCTTTTGGCAGCTGCGCTTCTTCCAAAAATTACATTAAGATCTTGCGATGATCTTCTGAAGACAATACCAAATCCAGAATAGATATCTGTTGGGGTGCCTCTTTTAATCTTTTCACTACTTTGGCTTCGTTATGCCCCATTTTACTAAGGAATTCTTTAATTTTCTTCTCGGGCACTCTCCCCGTTGTCTTAATGACTGGCTCCATCACTCACTGACGTAGATACAACTAGTTTTCCTTTGATACAATAACAGTGTGATCTGATGTTGATATTTCATTCTCCCCATAATTCCATGGGCCTTTTTTCAAGCTGAGTAAGGGATATTGTGGTCTGAATAGCAACATCAGTGGTTCTGGTGTAGCAACTTTCATAGGATTCTTTCTTATTTTGTCTTTCTTTCCTTGAATTGTTAGGGGTACTGCAACTGTGTCTTTCTCATAAGAAATGACTGCCATAATTTCTTTCAAACTCCATGGCAGGGGAGGAAATATCGCTTCTTCATCATGAAAGATATTATCCTGACTCACTTTTAGCAGTTCATTGCTTTCAATTAGGTTTTGAATTAAGTGATGAAGTCCCCAACATTCTTCTGTATTATGACCAGGAGTGTTGGAATGATATTGACATATTTTAGAAGCATTAAACTTCCTTGATCGAGGGTCCACTGGGGGTAACAGCTCTGTGACTTTTCCTTTGTTGACCAACATCTGGAGAATTTCTTCCATAGGCTGATTTAAAGGAGTGAACTTTCTTTTAAAGGCAAACTCTTTATGAGCTCAGAATCTTTCTTCCCTTGCAATTTGGACTGCCCAGGTTTCATGTTCATGGAATCGACAATGATCCTTCTTTGCAATTGGAAGATTTTTAGGCGTAGGAGGATTTATTCCCCTTTGGCTGACTTGAGTTATCAACTGCCGAGTCACTTGGTGCTGGTATACCTATCAATTCTGCTAATTGACCAATCTATTCCTTGATAGACTTCATTTGTTGTTCTATCAGAGGTCGACCTTTTGAATATCCCCACTTATCAGAGCTATCCTTGTTTGTTTGGGAAGAGTCCCCTATGTACTTGAGGCACTTAGAACCTTCTCTGCTCCTCATACTAATCATGTTGACTCCCTCCTCATTGTGTTGAGGCAAAGGGTTATCTTAAATATGTGGCAGCTCTGGTGTTGTCACCACAATTTCACCACTATCTATCATATCCTGGATCTTGTGCTTTAGAGACCAACATTCTTGGGTAGCATGGCCAGGAGCTCCAGAATGGTAAGCACATTTTTTGCTTGAGTCAAAATTCTTCCCACTTGGATTGACTGGGGGAAAGAGCTGAGCAATTTTCTTCTGTGCTGTAAGAAGCTTTAGTATATTCTCAAGTGAGTCCCCTAAGGGCGTAAATGTCCTTCGACGTTTAGCCTCTTAAATTTATTGGAACGTAGGATTTGAAGGTTGTACAGATGTCTAGAAAAGGGAATAATTGTTTTTTCTTTGAATGGGCAAGTTTTGATTGCCTCTTTGAGATTGACCTTGGAGTATAAGGGATATATCTTCTTCCTTCTTCTTATGAACTCTCCGAGGATTATTTCCATAATTTCCAGTCTGAATGTGCTCAGCCACGGCTTCCAAAGCAGTAAGGTCTTTAATCTTTCCAGACTTTAATCCCATTTCAGCCATTTCTCCATGTTTAATCATCTCTGAGAATGGTTTTCCTATGCCTGCTAGGATCCTCTCATAAAATGGCGCTTCTTGTATATCGATGAAAGTCATCACTATTTCAATTTCTGTCATTGGTGGAATGACTTGTGCTGCCGGACATCTCCACCTTTGGGCATACTCCTAGAAAGATTCACTATTTTGTTTTTTAACTTTGGTAATTTGATAACTGTCCGGAGCCATTTCTGACTAGAAGCTGTATTGATTTAGGAAGGCATGAGCTAGCTCTTCCCAGCTATGGATTTTGGAGTTGTCTAGTCGAGTGTACCAGGCTCTAGCTTCTCCAGTCAGGCTTTTCTGAAATAACTACATTCTCAGCTTCTCGTCCTCTGCATAGGATCCGAGTTCTCCAATGTACACTTTCAGATGAGTGTAAGGATATCCCAATCCGTCATACTTTTCAAAATCTGGGACCTAGAACTTGTCTGGATAACGGGCCCCTAGAAAGATGCAGAGATCTGAGTAGTTAACACTCCTATATGCTCCAGTCCCTTTGATTGACCGGGTGGTTTCTTCCAGTTGTTGGACTTTCTTTTTGATGTCACCAGTTTCTCGATCTTCTTTGAGATTGGTGATTTTAGTGTTTTTGTTGGGCTTTTCATTGGACTGAGATTCGAGTATATGTGATTCCCTCTTTTTGTCAGTACCCTGACTGCCACCTTGTGCGGAGGACTCTAGTTGAATGGGTAGTTGTTGACCCTGAGTAACTTTACTATGCTCTTTTAGGAAGACAGCTAATCCTGCTATTTGGTTTCGAAGTCCATCGAACTCTTCTCGAGACACGAAACCTGACCCCTTTTGGGTACTTTCATCCATGTCAGTGGATAGGCTTTGTGCATTCTTAGATTTGGATCTGCTAATAGGACCAATCTTGCCTACAATAAAAGAAGGTAGTTTAGTCTTAATAGACACTAATAGTATACATGATGTGCAATGTGTCAGTTTTTAGGGGGTTTTTAATATTTCCCTGCAAAACAAAGGTCAGTTATTTTGATTACAGGATAGCATGATATTTATAACAGGATTTGATATTTGACATTGAATTAACATTTAATATTTGACATGAATGGATTTGAAAGGGAATTTATATTGACAAGATTTAATTAATATTAGACATGTATTGAAATAGGGAAGGCATGAAGAGACTTCCCTTCACGTTTGGTTTATCAGAGGCTGACCTATCTTAGGTTTACTCTCACGTGCTTTTTGGCATGAAGGTTCCCATATCATCGCAATCTACTAGATGCGAAGTTAATCCGATCTTTCAATTGGAGCGAATTTGAGTGGCACCTTTCCTGAGCATCGCGGGATTATTCTCCTCTTGAGTCCAGTAATCAGCCACCAACGGATTCGCCTCCTGGTGGAGGAATCACACAACATACATTCACATACATTGCGTCTCACCGTATATAATATGATGACATTGTGCAAAGCACTAATATAAAGTGCTACAAATAAAGAATTCATTCACATCCATTCAATGTAAAGACAACATTCACACACATGTAGATAAAAGGGAATTGAAAAGATTGAAATACGGCTTAAGCCCTCTACTGTCCCCAGCAGAGTCGCCACTTGTCGACGTTGGGAATTTTTCCTTGAGCTGTTCTCTACCCTTTATATTTCTCTATGTGGATTTTATCTTTATTTAAAGGGTGAGATTTTAGAAAATACCGGCATACAATGTCAACGATTTGAAAAGATTGATTTTAAAGATTGGGTCGAATTAGACAGCGCTGCCAGTTGATATGATTTTAAATGGATGTATTAACTCATCCGAAGTTTGAAAGGTTTTCACAATATGGCCCAATATATGACTCCATTTAATTGGTCTGGAACCCGAGATTCATAGAGTTCGGGGGCTTGCTTAAGCGAGGGGAAGGTGTTAGGCACCCCCCAACTTCTGTGAAACATTGTTACTGTAATACCCGAAAATTTTCATCTATTATTAAATGAAAATATTAATGGAAATGAGAATTTATTTAATATAAATGATTTTGTGTTATGAGAAGGAGTAATTCAATTCTATTAAATTGAATAATTATAATAATTGAGAAATTGATGGAGTTTGCGATAAACTCATTGATAGCCTTGTGTGGCACAGTGACGTAATATGAGAATGATTATATTAATTTAAGCAAACAGTTAATCTATATTAATTGTAGAATATTAATTAATTGTTGTGGAATATTAATTGTGATTGATTAATAATATGTGATTATTATTATTGCAAGAAATATAATAATAATAATAATAATAATAATAATAATAATAATAATAATAATAATAATAATAATAAAACACTTGGTTATAAATATGCTGGGAATTATATTTGTTAATGTGATAATTAATCCTATGATTATTAATTAGGTGTTATTAATAATCGATGAGGAATGGACTAATTAATATTATTGTTAATTAATCAATAAGATGAATAATTTATTTATTTGACATTATGGATAATAAAACAAATAAGTAAGTTATGAATAAAATGAGGTGGTATTAATTGTTACATGCAAGCATGCGAATTAAATGTATAAGGTATGGTAGCTACCTATATGTGGTATGAAGTAGTGCAATGTGGTTATACAATTATACGTAAACTATATAGTAAAGATATTTAATTGAGAAAGCTACATGATAATGCTTAGGTGACAATTGTGTATGAGTATACATTAAAATAATATGTTATGGATATATTATAATCAATTGTTGATTGTATAATTTAATAATAAATGTGATAGTATCCGATTAAATTATACCGGTGTAATAAAATGTACATGGATTATATGTGTGTAAATTATATTTACTACATTGTATGAATTACATAGTAGTATTATTGGGATTACATTATAATTTTAATTGTAATCTAAATATACAGTATGTATATATATGAGCTAACCTAAGTGTATAATATATGTTATAACATTGCATTGTACAAATTGATAGAGTGCTGAGAGTGATATTGCCTTGTCCCATATTAATAAACACAAACCTTGTACACGTGAAATGCATCATGAAGCTACCTACTCTCTTCTCTCAAACTCAGCATTCTAGCAAATCATGATATAGGGAGTGGGCACAACAGTGTTCTTCAACCACTCTACCAACTCTTCCTTAGCTGATATACAAAGCTTCAATCTATTGGTTCAATTTAATGGACAAATGCATTGTCTGTGTAAGGATTTCTCTATAAATAAAACCTATCTCTTTCATATTTTCAATTGCTGAGATTTGCTAAGTGTTGAAAGGGAGAGCATATACATATATCAGTGTTAGCATTCTCTGAGGCTGAGAGAGTTCTTATTAGCAAGTTCGATTTCATTTACAGAGGTATAATCCATCTTCCTTGCTTATTATTTTTATCCTCTGACAAAAACTCCATTTCTTATTTCTGTCAAAAATCTAAATTCTCGATCATATGAAATTGAAGTATAATTGAATTGTAGAAAGCTTGTGTAGTGTATTGTGGACTTACATACATGTTGGAACTACAATATAGCTCACAAGCTCATCGTTCTTTATTTTCGTTTTCTGTTCTGAGATTTCTGTTTCAATTCCTGAATTTAGTTGGAGTTCATGAAATTGGGAATCGATAAATGGCAATTGACTATTATATAAGCATATATATATATATATATATGTGTGTGTGTGTGTGTGTGTTAGTAAGTTAAAGAAGTCTAATAGCATCTGGTTATGTTGAAATCGATGAAATGGGAGGTTTTGGGTCGGTTTTGGCAGTGTGCAGGAACTGTCCCCACACCGCAGCGCCATTGTCCGCGCCGCAGCGCCACTAGTGTCGCAGCGTCACTAGTGCCGCAGCGTCAGCTTGATGCTGATGTTGGCGCGCCGCAGCGCCAGCTTGCTGCTGTTGTTGCCGCGCTGCAGCGCTGCTATGCAGGCAAGCCAGAAATGACTATCTTGACTATCTGTTTGTCCAGTCCGACATCAGTGAAATTATAATTCATACTAAGTAAATGTAACATGATTTATGGAGTCTCTCTTATGCAATATATGTTTCCATAGTTTACTTAACATAAAAAGCGAACCCGTGATTTTGAAAACACAAGCGTTTACATGGACTCTAACATGTTATATTAGGATTCTAGGTTCTAATTTTTCGGGCATGTTTATATAACCTTGAAATACTTGTCAGACCTATTGACTTATGTATACGGATTTCATGATGTAACACGAACATGTTAGTAAGACTTACTAATAAAAATAGGAGCTTTGATGGTGAACCTTAATATGTTAATACAGGATTCGTATTCTGAAAGTTGTGATCATACTTGATAATACTTTTAGACTTGTTAAAGTCTCATTCATGATTGCCTACTATGTTACATGTCGTGAAACCAAGTTTAGCGTAAACGAAACTTGTTTTCAAACTAATAACTACGATAATTACATGAATACTCATAAGCATGCCTGGAATGAGTTATATAATCGCCTCATATGTTTAAAATAAACATGATAGCTAAGGTGATATCACATGTTAATGATTGAATCCAATTTTTGACGGTTAACTTATAGGTAATGCTATAACTCGCTAATTTGAATATATTTGCTATTTGTGGTAGTCTCACATGATAGTAATGATGTATGAAGATGATTAACTTAAGAAAGGTAATTCCATAGCTAAAGAAAGCCTACTCGATTAAAAATAACATAATGCTATACAAATGTTATTTGAATTCATAATTTGATTTCATACCAAATGCGTATAAGTATGTAATGACGTGTGACTAGGAAATACAATGTGTGTATATTTGAGTAACAAGCTTATGTACCGAATGAGTTAGCTAATGAATATCCTATATTTATAATACACTATAAATAGGATTCGAAAGTGTTGATTTACTTAATGTGGATAAACTACGCTAAAGGCAAGTATCCTAACCGACGCATTTACTTTATGCAAGGAAATCTATGATTGTGCAAGTTTTCTAACTTACACTCTTTTACTATACAAGTATTCTATCTTTGTATATTGCGAACGAGTTTCCTACTTAATCGTTTGAATTGAATTAGCATACTTGAACTCTTATTTCATTAAAGCTATTATTCATGTTGAACTTAGTATTGTTCTTGAATATTGTGAAGGTGTCTATGCCATTTGATTCGGCTAGACTTATGCTATTGAAAAGTGACCCAAACTAATTAATTGGTGCGGGATCTTGTATTTGACTGAGAAGAACAACCTTCTTTGAAGGGAATATATAATTGTCGGAGAACCAACGTGCACACTTGAGTATGATTGATTGTTATACATAACGATGGTACTTTAGGCTGATCACCTGTTGTACATGTTTTTGTTGGATTTTCAGTTTATTACTGTTAATTCTAGTAGAAGTTCATGGTCCTTAGTGACTGCTCAGTATTCAGTTATCTTGAAATCTTGAATTGATTTGTTATTGAATCACATTGATATTATTCTGTCCTTAGCGACTATTATTGAAAACTGTTGATATTCTTGTTATCCTCGAACTATCAAACTTTGTTATACCCTTTCGAGAATTAAGAATTATATCACTTGCCCTTATTGTATATTACTTGCTGAGAAATTTGTGTTCATTCTTGCTTTCCCTAAAACATTTCAGTTAAGGCAGAGCAGGGCAAACCTTCGGGCGTTGATAAGGGCAAGGGCAAGGCTACCAACTAGCTTGTCTCTGTTATGTTTTAAATATTTTAATGTTGTGTTAAGATGATGTAGTAAGACTGGTTTTGATTATGTTTAAGCTTAAGTTAGGTTATGTAATAAGTCGTTAATTGATATTATTATGTAATCTATTAAGTACTGTAGGTTGCGAGACTTGGGGGAATAATTATAATAAATCATTGTAAATTATTCTAGAATAGATTTTCCGCTGTGATGTGTGTTATTTAGTTATTATTATTGTGATGTATTACCATGAGCACGTGATAAACCGAATTCGAGCGACCCCATGACGGTCCTGGAATTTGGGGGCGTCACAGTTACCACGTCTTTTCATTCTCTAAGCATGTATATGTGTGTGTGTGTGTGTGTGTGTGTGATGCAGATAAATGTGCTCAAAGTGGTTTATTTTGAAAGTAATGTTGTGCTTTATTGGACCTATATACGAAGGGTTTGACTTGTTGAAAAGTTCATTTTTAGACAATAATATGAAAGTGTTATTTTGAAAAGAGATTTTCAAACCCTTTCGCTTGCATAGGAATTGAAGCCTTTTGATACTTCCATTTTTATTCAATATTTGGCTTTATTTGATTTTATTGAGATGCGAAGCATCTTTGACAGTATATAAATATACACAGGTGTCGGGCTTCTTATGGGCATGAAAGCCACCTAAGTATACCCGAGCACCACAAACCACAGTTTTCACTATTTTGGGCCTTAAATCCGGATAATTGCTTTAAAGCCCTAGATTACATATACAATGGATGGCAAGCTAGCTGTACAACTTAAAAAGGTCCATCGTGGGAACTGAATCTCGATCCATTAATTGAATCGTAGATCCAGTAGCTCCTAGGCTCACATGTTATCACATAAACAGCCTGCACAGTGAATATATTACAATATAATATATTTCTATTATAGACATCGCTGAACGAAGGATTCATCAGTTAAATCCTTGTATGTGAGTAGCCCAAAGATTTTAATTTCCTCTAGATACAGATCTAGGGTCACGTGGTTGCTAAGTATTTACAAAAACTAGAAAGAAAACTAAATCTATACAGATCTTAGCCATTCTAGCTTCCAAGTTCAAGTTTTACAACTTTTGAACCAGTTAAAAGATAGATCTAGTGTAGATCTAGTCAATAAAGCATAAATATTGACTATTTACTTGAAATAAATGGTTAAAAAGTCAAATCTGACCAATATTAACTACTAACTATAAATATATAGCACTTATATATATATTAGAGCAAGCAAAGAAAGCAGATCTGGCGAAATCTTATAGTATGGCTTGAGAATGGCTATCAAACGGCTTTCGGCGCCTCAAAACTCGGTTTTCACTGGTTAAAATTTGATATGTTGTAGTATATATGTATAAGAATGTTTACAAAGAAGTTTTACAAAGATCGGAGTAAGATTCGAGCTCCATCGGACTGATTCTCTCTCTCCTGGCCCCTTTCTCTCTCCCTTCTCTGCATATTATTCTCTTAGAAGCTAAAGGGGAGGGGGTATATATAGGCCCGGTCAGCCGCAGGTCCACTTACGGTAGCCGCAAGTGGACCTACGACTGGGACTGGTGGGCCCACCATCTCGAAGTACGTGCACCTCGATCGTTACGCAGGTTCCTTGAAACATTCATAACTTGCAATCTAGGAATCCTATGGAGGCGTGCCGTACCTTTTCAGAAAGCTCTTTCCAAGAGCTACATAATTACATGGAGCTTGACCTTTTTCAAATATGGGAAGATGGGTTCATGACCAGATATTCAAGTCTTTGCAGTCAGTCCGTTGAGCTGTCTGGCGCAGTTTACACTTGGGATTGCTGTGATGGCTCTGTATGACTTTATCCATAGTGGTTTGATCAGTATTGATGTTGAGTTGGAAAAATTACCCTTTTGCCCTTCTGGGGTTGTTTCCGGACTTGATGCAGCTACAGCTGTCTTCCCTCAGAGTTATCTCCGGGGTTTGACTGCTGTTGATTCTGTCTGTCCTCAAGGTTACCTCTGAGGCTGATTTAATGTTCCACGGGGCTGTCTTTGAGGTTTGATTGTGATTTTAGACTTCCAGGGTTGTCTCTAAATATAAAAGATAGTTTTGCCCTTCTGAAGGGTTAGTAATAGGAATACAAAATTTTGAGTGTCTACACTCATTTAATAGGTTAGCCACCTCTGTCATCTGCTTTCTAAGTTCCTCGAATTCCTCTCTAGATACATGGATAGATTCAAGTGGGGCACTCTCATCCTTGTCGGTGGATGGGCTTTGTGCCTTCTTAGCTTTTGATCGGGTAATTGGACAAATCTTGCTTACAAAAAGATAGGTTCTTCAGTATTAATAAATACTAACGGTATGGATACATGTGATGCAAATCATTAGTTATACGTTTTTAATCTTTTCCTGCAAAATTAGGGTTAGTTATTTTGATGACAAGATAATATGACAGATATGACATTTTGATATGTGACAGGAATTAAAACTGGTAAGGCATGAAGAGACTTCTCGTAGCGATGGGTTTATGAAAGGCTGACCTATCTTAGAATTACTCACACTAGCTTTTCGACATGAAGGTTCCGAGATCATCACAACCTACTCGATGGGAATGAATCCAATCTTTCTCTTGGAGTGGATCTGAGTGGCGCCTTTCCTGAGCCTTGCGGGATTATTCTCACTTGAGTCTAGTAATCAGCCACCGACAGGTTTTCCTCCTGTTGGAGGAATCACACAACATTCATTCATCGCGCCTTACTGCATGTAATATGATAACATTATGTGAAGCACTAATATAAATTATCGTAAAGAAGCATTCATTCACACACACATACAATATGTAGATAAACAGAGAATTGAAAAGATATAGATACGACTTAAGCCCTCTTACGTCCCCAGCAGAGTCGCCACATGTCGACGCCAGGGAGAAATTCCTCTTTTCTTGATGTTTTTACCCTTTGCATTAGAGCTAGGTTGATTAATTTATTTTAAGGGTGAGTTTTAGGAAAAGGCCGATATACATGTCGACGATTTTGAAAAGATTGCTTTTATGCGATTGGGCCAAATTAAACAGTCGCTAGTTGGTATGAGTTCAAGAGGATGTACCAACTCATCCAAATTTTAGAGGTTTTCGCAATATAACTCAATATGTAACTCTGTTTAATTGGTCTGGAACCCGAGGTTTATAGAGTTCGGGGGCTTGCTTAAGCGAGGGGAAAGTGTTAGGCACCCCCTGACTTCCGTGAAACACGGTTACCGCGACTTTTTCATTCCCTAAACATGAAGTGTGTGTCTCTGTGTGTGTGTGTGTGTGTGTGTGATTTAGAAAAGGTTCCTTAAGTCCTTTATTTTGAAAGTAGTGTTGTGCCCCTTTGAACCTATGCCAGAAGGGTTTGATTTAAAGAAAGTTTGCTTTTAGACAAAGCATATGAAAGTGATATTTTGAAAATATGGTTTTCAAACCCTTCGCCGGATAGGAATCAAGGCCCTTTTATACTTCCAATTTTGACTAGAAGCGGCTTTGATTGGTTTTAATTGAGATGCGATGCATCATGCTTGGTACCGAAATCGACACTATTAACTGCAACGGTCGGGCTCCTTGTGCGCATGAAAGTTATCTAAGTAAGCCCGAGCACCTACAACCACAATTTTTCACTATTATAGGGCCTTAAATTATGATACCATTTTAAGGCTCAAAATTACATATACAATGGATGTCAAACTGATATTATAACTTAAATAAGTCCATCATGGGACCCGAGTTTGGATCCATTGATTGAATCTTTGACCCAGTGATTCCTAGGCTTACATGATATTATTCCACATCATGCACAAATAGATTTTAAAACATCATATATATATATATATATATATATATATATTTCCTAACTCTGCTAAACAAGTGATTTATCGATTAAATCCTTGCACGCGAGCTAACATTCCCACTTCCAGTAGATATGGATCTAGGATAGCACCGGAAGCCAAAATATTTACAAAACTAGAAACTAAACTAGATCTACACCGATCTAGCTCAAATGTTCAAGCTATGGAGCTTTTGAACCGGTTAAATGATACAAACATTTGATCAAATCTTCAAGTTCCAATCATTTGCTCCTCCGTGCTTCTTCAATTCCTCGGATCAAACGCAAGCTACTCAATGTGTGCAATGCCCTAAAGGTGATCCACCAAGAGTATATTGATTGAAGAAGTGAATTTAGTTTTCTCCAAACCTTGGGTGACCAGCCCTAATTCTCTATTTCCTAACTCTTTTAGGTTTTTGAGAATACTGATGATTTGTGATTAGTCTTCAACCTAAATATGACCTCTCTTATTTATAGACCAACCTTCCATTATAAACCTTTTAAGACTTAATGTTTTAATTTAATCTAATTTAATTCCCAAACTATTTATGAATTAAATAATTTATAATAATAATAAATAATAAGACTTCTTTTATTAATTTATAATTAGTATTTCTTCAAATACTTAATTATAAATATTAGGCTACTTAATTTATTCTACTAATAAATTAAATATACTTAACTAATTATTATTAAGCCAATTATTTTTAAAATAATATTTTTCTTTTTGCGGTGTGACCCTTTAGGTTCAATATTATGCCGGTAGTAGAATAAATAAATTAAAATTATTCTAATATTATTTATAATGAATTAAACTCCTTTAATTCATATATAAATAAATACTATTTATTCTACATCATCAGGGACACCTTACATCAATGTATCATGACTATCCATAAATATGAAATCAATGTTTAATCACACAGAACCTATTCCGTAATTAGTTACCGTATAATTCAATTCTTCTATCCTAAAATGTCTCGATAAAATATAAAATATAGAATTTTTGTCAAGTTTTATTTATTTGATCATATGCATTTCGATTCATAAATGCAGCACAACTCTAGTTAATGTAAATTAGAAACTCCTTTCTAATTTTCATTAACACTGGCCAGGGATTCTTGAGTTGTCACTTATCGAATCGCATAGGACATTCTCTCCCTATACTTGAAGTGGTAAATTCTTTGTTGATCACTCACCTACTTCCATGTACACTTTATTATACCCGAACATACCTTATATTATAGCTTGAAGTATTAAGGAATATAGCAAAGTATAACTCAGAGGGCACAAGGTACTATGATGATCTCAAGTTCAAGGATCACTTGTACTACTATCACTATAGGAACCCCTATTGACAGGCATGTAAAACTCCATTAGGTGTTCCTTTAAGTGAGTCACATTTAGTGAACTTATTCCCCAATAAGCACCTATATACTTGCTTTAGTCTCTCCACACAAATTATTATGAGATAAATCATCCTCTTCAACAGACCAAGCATATTATATATTAATCTACCCGGAACCAATAACCCCACATTAGTGATCCAACGATTAGGAACGTTCTAGTTTTGAGCTATTTTGAATTTATATCTCATTAGCATGATCATCATCATGATTTCTAAAAGCATTGCTCTAAAACTATGGGTTTATCCCATTTATTCAATTCTACCAACTAAGCATGGATAAAGAATGCCTTAAATTAAATAAGTTCTTTTATTAATAAATAAATAAGATTACAAAGTAAATGTTTGTCACATCTAATGTGATTGACTTGAGGGCATACTACTTTCATGTGTGTTACATAGTGCTGCGAATGGTCAATGGTGAATGGTGATATATGCTACTATATTGAAGCAGTTTTGTGAATGATGAACTACACGTGTACTCTTGGAAAGATGTTTTATGTGCTTTGTTCCTTTGAACTCTACTTTTCATTCATAATAGCATGGATTCATATTACATAGATTGCATACAAGAAACATCATTTCTCAAAAATTTGATAGACATTACAATAGTCAAAAACACTATTGTTCCTTTATAAATTTTCTTTTATCTATTCATCTTTGCGAGTTCTTGCTCAGTTGCAGAAATCCTTCTTAGGAGGCTAGGAATAACTTGAATTGCTCTTGTTTGCTTTGGAGGATCATGCAAGTTGTAGAAACCACATCCTTGAACTCCAATAATTTGGCAAGCAAAAAATCTCCTACCTAAATTTTTATTAGTCCAAGATGTCCTAAGGACAGCCGGAAGATGACAGTGGCACAAAACTGAAGCCATAGAACTTTAAGGTATGGTCTTTCTCTACACATTATCTTTCTCATTCTATTTCTTCTATTCTTCTACTCCTTCTCTTTTTGTTTCCACCATCTCATGGAACCCTAATATAGTGGGTGTAGACACTAAAAATTTTGGTTTCCTTTTACTAACCATGCAGAAGGGAAAAAAATGTCTTTTTACACCACTAGAGACAACCCCGAAGGAAGACAGACTCACAACTTCAACCCTGGAGATAACCCCGTGGGACTACATCCACAACTTTAAACAGGGAGACAACCCCGAAAGGGAAAGAATGAAATTTTTCCAACACAACATAAACAAAAATCATCCAGCTGAGGGCAGGCTTAAAAAGAGCCACCGCAGCAATCTCGAGTTGCAAACTATGGAAAACAGATCCACGGACTACCATTAGATACTTGAAGATGCTATTCTGGTCATGGACCCATCTTCCCGGATTCAAAAATAGTTAAGCCCGATATCATTGCGTAGCTCTCGAAAAGAGCTTTCCATAATGGTATGTCACATCTTCTAACGATTTTTGGATTGCAAGATATGAACGTTTCAACAGACAGAGCATCGATCGAGGGAACGAAATTTAAAGCAGCAAGACCCACTGGGCCCAACCCCAGGTGTACCTGTGGTTGCCGCAGGTAGACCTGAGCTGGCCCAAGGTCTATAAATTAACCCTACCAGCTCATTTGTAAAGAAGAGAGGAGTTCTAGAAAAAAATCTAAAGAGAGAAATTCAAGAGTTAAAGGGAGAAAGAGCTTAGATCTTGCTCCTAAACAATATAAATCTCAGTTTTATATACTTTTATATGTATAAATCTTGTTATCGCAACTTTCTACCGGTTGAAATTATGTTTTTAGAAGTTTCAACTTCATTTCAGAGGTAATCAGTCCCTCTTTGCTTAGTTCTCGTGTAAATACGTAAGATCTGAAGGTAGTATGCATAAAAGCCAATCATGTTTGATGATAAAGCATATACTTTGTAACAATCTTATTCATTTATTAATAAAAGTGTTATTTAATTAAAGGCAATTATTTATCTACACGGTGCTATTTTTATAATTTGTGAAAAATCCATAGTTTTAAGCAATGCTTTTAGAATCATGATGATGATCATGCTAATGAGATTTAAATTCTTAGATAGCTTAAAACTAAAATAGTTTCCAATCGTTGGATTACTAAAAAGGGGATTAGTGAATCCGGATAGATTGGTAGATATGTTGCTTGCTCATTGGATGAGGATGATCGATCTCATAATTATTTGTGTGGAGACACTAAAGCAAGTATTGTTGGGTAAAATCTAGTTATGCATAACATGCAAGTATACGTAGTCAACAAGTAATAAAGTGAAAGTAGAGTATCGTTCCCACGAGGAATTATTTACTAAAACTTACCAAGTACTAACCCGTAACCAACTTAATCTTATTTAAACAAATGATTTCAAGTTTGTGAATTAAAATATATAATTAAACTAATACTAACTACCTCTAGAATGAAACTAGAATATAAAGACTTGAGACTACAATTTCACCTATTATTTCATTTAAATCAATACACTTACCATTAAATCAAATTAATTATCTCGAATTGTTAATCAAGAACACAAAGGTAAAATATGATCATCTCTCGATGTACCATACTCATATTAACTTAAATCCACAAATGATAGAACTAAGAAGAACACCCTAATTAACTAATTCACTATATCTCTATGCAAATTTCAATTAAAGAGGGTTGAAGCTCAAGTTCTCAATAGATTACATGTGGTGCATATGTATATCTCTATCCTAGGCACGAATGATGATTTCCATCGCCATGTAGAATTCACAAACACATGCTATTATGATTAGATCTAAACCCATAATTCGTCTCTCAATTTCATATGGATTATCACAGTAATTGATAGCTAGGCAATTAAGCAATTAAACACAAACCCTAATAGACAATCCCATAATAATAAGTAAGACGAACATGAAAGCATATCAAAGAAAACTACGCAAAAAGATCCATTATAATCTCAAAATAGAAATTAGTTCATGATTGAATCAAAATCCAAAATCCACAATTGAGATATGCAAAGAGAAGTTAAGAATTGAGATATGCAAATCTGAATTTCTCTTGCTCCAATTCTGAATCTGTAATGATCTTCAATTGCTTCAATCTTCAACTCTAATCTAAACTAGGGTTTATCTAATATAATATAATCTAATAGAATGGATTCCCCCCCTAATCCTTGTGAATACTCCTCCTTTTATATGCCTCTTCATGTGTCTTTTAGTCCTCGTTAAAGTCCCTCAAACCATCAGCCCAAACAAATCATTTTTAGACTCAACCTCTGAAAACTCTCTTTCTTTCTGACAACTTCGCCCCGACGCAATTTTTACACTAGGAAACTTAGCCCCGGCACATGAACAGTTCCAGAAATTACAAAAATGTCATTAAGCTCTATTTTTCATGTTTTGACCCTCCGAAGCCATTTCCTACAACACAAACACAAAAAACAAGTAAAATAACACTAAAAATACTTAAAGTTAACAAAGAATTAAGCTTAAATGGTATCTAATTCGTTGGTATAAAACCCACTCATCAAGTATGTAGGTGCTTATTGGAGAATAAGTACACTGAACGTGGCTCGCTAAGGAATACTTAATGGAGTTTTACTTGCCTATCAATTGGAATTCCTTAAGTGATAGTAGTACAAATAATCCGTAGACTTGAGATCATCATAGTATCTTGTGTATGATGAGTTATACTTTGGCATGTCCCTTAAGACCCTAAGGGTATATCAAAGGGTATGCTTGGGTATATAATAATTTATACATGGAGATAATGAATGATCAATAAATAATCTACTACTTCTAGTAAAAGAAGAGAATTTCCTATGTGATTCTATAAATGACAACCCAGTAGTCCTTGGCCAAGGCAAAATGAAATTAGAAAGAAGGTTTTAATTTGCATTATTTAGAGTTGTGCATTTTAGAATCGAAATACATATAATTAAATAAAATAAGACTTGAAAGTAAATCTATATCTTATATTTAATTGGTACATTGTATGGAGGAATGAATGAATTATACGGTAACTATTTACTCAAAGGTTCTTTTATGATTAATGTTGAAATCTATATTATCTGGAAAATCGTTGATTGCTAAGGGGACTTACCCTTATTAGAATAAATGTTATTTATTTAAATGAATTATTTATTTAATTTATTTATTTAAATAAGATTAGAATTGTTCTAATTGATTTATTCACAACCGGTTTAATATGGAGAACCTAAAGGGTCACATCATAAACGGAAGAATATTTATTAAAGAAGCAAATGGCATAATCGTAATAATAAGTTAAGCATATTTAATTTAATCTATGGTGATAGAATAAATTAAATACTCAATGTTTATTTTATTAATATTTTGAAAATATTAAATATAAATTAATAAGAGGAGTCTTATTATTATTATTACTATTATTATTATTTAGTTCCTAAAGGAGTTTGAGAATTAATTAATAAGATATTCTCTCTCTCATATATATATATATATATATATATATATATATATATATATATATATATTCCTAATAAGATTAGGAGACTAATTAATTAAAAGAGTTTAATTATTCTCAATAGGATTCAAAAGCCTAATTAATTAAAAGGGTTTAATTAATTAATATGAAACCCTAATCCATAATGATTTAGGAAGGTGGTCTACATTATAAATAAGAAAGTCTTATTATGGAACAATGTTACATATGACATTCTAAGAGTTGGGAGAATACACATATTCTATAGAGATAGGATTAGGGTAAGCCAGACACCCATCTTCTTGAATAACTCTTCTTCCTTGGTCGATCACCTCTAGAGGCTAAACGCTTGGGTGACTAACGTTGATCAAAGGAAGGAATCCAACCAGGCGAATTCAAGGAAAGCACGAAGGATTAGGAGTTGAACTTGTACCTGACTACAAGGGTATAATTCTGATCACCTACTTTATTATAGATTGATAACCAAGAACAAGATATGATCATGGTTTATGGTTTGTAAGCAAATTTTAAAATCCAATTTTACTACGTTTTCGCCTTGTCTATGTAATATGATTGCATGTATGCGTTTCTAGTAAACCTAACAATGGTATCAAAGCCTAATCTTGCGCCGTGACCCAGTTCATTCTAGGCACGGCCGCGCCACTTCACCAGAAATCAGTTTTGGACATACAGCGCAGCCACGCCGCAACCCAGTTCATTATGGGCGTGGCCACACCACATGGGCAGAATCCAAAAAACTTTGTTTTTTCAATAAACATAAATGGTTTATTTTATTATTAAAAATTTAAAATAAAGATGTTTATTTTATCTGAAATATAATTTCAGATTGCATTAAAAATTAAAGAGTTTAATTTGGATTTGGTTTTGATTAAAATAAAAGAGTTTATTTTGTTTCAAAACTAAAGCTTAGCAAACTTTTTCCCATTAAACGATATCGATGCGTATATGGAATGATTTTATAATTAATAAGATGAATGTTATTTATTGATGCATATGATGATATATATGATAATAAATGGGATTGTTTATGGATTATTGACCAATGAGATTGGATTTTATTTTAGTTGGATGCATGAATGTATGTATTTTATTAAATGGGGTCTGCGTACCTCGTCTTCTGTTATTTTTCTTGATGTAAAATTCTATCTCCCTCTTATGTACTTCCCCTTGACTACTAATCAAGGTTTCTATTTAAATTAAATAGTTTATGTAATAGGATTAGTTAGAATTATCTTGAAGAATTGGAGACCAAGGAGCAAGGAGCGCGTGAAGACCCGTTTGTAATGGAGCTCGAGTTTAAATGTAATAGTTATATTTAAATTTAATTCTTGCACCCCTAGGTTTGACCTTTTGGTTCACTTGGTGGCTCTAGTGAACTAAACTAGAATAAAGTCCATAATCAATTCCGGTAGAATATAGTATTTTATATGCATCCTTATACTATGTATATATATATATATATATATATATATATTATATATTATGCAACATGATTCGCATGTAAATTAATATGACGCGTATTAACCCCTATATTAAGTCCTAAGCGTTCAAAGATATTTGAAATATCAAACATCGCCTTCTAGCATGATAAATTAATAGAGTATTAAATATTTAATATGAGTTTGTTGTATCACCATAAGGCAAGTATTAAATATTTAAAATATTGGTTTATCATATTTGATGTTTATAAAGAAATTGAACAATACTGTTTTGTTGTGTCACCACAATGACGGTATTTTTCAATTTGAATATATGAAAGTGCTATGTTGGACTTAACTTAGATAATTTTGATTCGAATGTGTTACCACTTGATCAATATAATCTAAGAGGCAGAAGGAGTTACATGATAATGTAATTGACAAGAGTTGTCAACCTATTTATTTATATATAGTTTGTTGTGTCACCACAAGGCTATATACATTTTAAATATGATCCTTATTCTCACTAGCAAGTCTTTAAATAGATTTGTAGAACTATATATTATGAGGGTAATATAGTTTGAAGAAAATAGAGGGAGAATACCAAATTAAAATAAGTCCTAATTTATTTTGGTAATTAATTAAATGAATGTATGCTAAAATGTTATTTTACTTTCAAATGCAGAATTTAAAAATGTCACACTCACTATTACTGCGTAGCATACTTGATGCTAACAAACTGATCGGGCCGAATTATACGGACTGGTTAAGAAATCCAAGAATTGTTCTCAATGCTGAAAAACTTTCTTATGTCCTAAATTCGCCCTTCGTTGCAAAAGTTGTAGAAATAACCTCTGAGAAGAGATTGCTACTTTTAAGAAGTGATAAGATGATACATCTGTGGCTCAATGCATTATGTTTGCATCCATGTGTAACGAGCTTCAGCATCAGCATGAAATTATGGATGCTCCTACTATATTATTGCACCTTCAAGAGTTGTATGGTGAGCAAAGTAGGACTGCTAGATATGAGATATCTAAGGAGCTCGTCCGATCTCAGACGATCGATGACACTACTGTTGAGACTTATGTCCTAAAAATAATAAATTTGATTGAACTTCTTGGACAGCTAGGGTTCATCATGGATAGAGAGTTAAGTCAAGATTTGATCTTGCAGTCACTCCCAGACACATTCTCAAAATTTGTTGTGAAGTTCCACATGAATAGGTTTGATGTCAGCTTGCCTAAATTACTTAACATGTTGAAAACTGCTGAAGGACACTTCCCATCCAAGATAAACCAAGTCTTACTGTGGATGATTCTTCCTAGAAAAGGAAGAGGCCCAAGGTGCCCTCTAAAAAAAAGAAAAATAAGAAGGCTAATGGCAAGGCGAAAGTGAAAGATCAAAAGAAACCTGATCCAGGTAGCAAAGAAATGTGCTTCCATTGCAACAAGTCGGGCCACTGGAAAAGGAACTGCGAGAAGTTTCTGGTAGAGAAGAATCTAAGAGAAGCTTCGACTTTCAATCAAGGTTTGTTCATAATTAAAATTAATTTTTTTGAAAGTCAAACTTCTACTTGGGTATTGGATACCGGCTGTGGTTCTCACATATGTAATACTATGCAGGGACTGGTCAGAAGTATAAAGCTGAACAAGGATGAGGTCGTCCTATGAGTGGAAAATGGAGCAAAGATTATTGCATTAGCTATAGAGACTTATTGTTTAGCACTGCCTACGGGCAAGTCCATTAGTTTAAATAATTGTTATTTTGTTTAGTCACTTATTAAAAACATTATTTCAATTTTCGTATTGGATATGGATGACTTTGATATTATAATAAAGAACAACAGTTGTTCTATTTATAATAAAAAAAATTTATATGGTGTTGGAAAATTGTTGAATGGACTTTACGTACTTGACTTGCATGAAAATATTCTTCAAATTGAACAAACTAAGAAAAGGAAAAGAGATGATATTAATTATACTTTTATGTGGTTGAAGACACTTGAAATTTTGCATTCCTGTTACTAACTTTGCAGGAGGGCAAAATCATCTTTTATCTTTTGAAGACAACCTTGGAAGTCTACAATATCAAACCAGACCCCCGTAGACAGCCCTGAGAAATCATCAAACCAGACCCCCAGAGACAGCCCCGGGAAATCATCAAACCAGACCCCCAGAGACAGCCCCAGGAAATCATCAAATTAATCTCCCCGGAGACAGCCCCAGGAATCATCGAATCAACTTTAGAGACAGCCCTGAAGACAGATATAAGTCAACAGCAGTCAAACCCCGAAGATAACCCTGAGGGAAGACAACTACAGCTACATCAAGCCCGAAACCAACCCGAAAGGGAAAAAGAGTAATTTTTCCATCTCAACATCAAATCAGATCAAATTACTGTAAAGAAGGTCACACAAAACCATCACGGCAATCCCGAGTGAAAACTTTGCCAGACAGCTCAACGGACGGACTGCGAAGACTCAAAGATCTGGTCATGGACCCGTCTTCCCGAATTCGAAAAAGGTCAAGTCCAATTTCATGGCATAGCTTTTGGAAAGGGAATTCCGGAAAGGTATAGCACGCCTCCATCAGATTCCCGAATTGCAAGTTATGAAGGTTCAAGCGAACAACGCATTGGTCGGAGTGCACGTACTTCGAGATAGCCGGGTCCACCAGGCTCAACCGCAGGTAGACCCACGGCTGATCATGTCTATATATACCCCCTCCCCCTTTGGCTTCTAAGTGAAGAATAGGAAAAGAAAGGGCCACAGCGAGAGAAATAGATGCTAGAATAGCTAAACGGAGCTTCTATCGTACTCCGATATCTGTAAAACTTCTTTTTAAACACTCATATACATATATACTACAACATATCAAACTTTAACCAGTGGAAAATGCGTATCGAGGTGCTAAAAGTCGTTCAAGAGTTGTTCTCACGAAATACTGTAAGATTTCGTCAGATCTGTCTTATTCGCTTACTCTAATACGTATATAAGTGCTATATACATATATTTAGTAGCTTATATTCATCGGATCTGTAGTTTTAACCATAATTTCTTATAAATATTTAATATTTGAGTTATATTAACTAGATCTGTACTAGATCTAGCAAGATCTAGATTTTAACGGTTCAAAAGTTGTAAAACTTGAACCTGGAAGCTAGAATGGCTAAGATCTATACAGATCTAGTTTTTGTAAATATTTAGTGACCACGTGATCCTAGATTTATATCTAGAGGAAACTGGAAACTATTAGCTACTGGCGTACGGGGATTTAACTGATGAATCCTTCGTTTAGCAATGTCTAGTATAGATTTATGTTTTATTTCAGTCTATTTGCTTTGCAGGCTGTTTATTTGATATCTTGTGAGCCTAGGAGCTGCAGGATCTACGATTAAATTAATGGATCTAGATCCGGTTGCCGTGATGGACCTTTTTCAGTTGTATAGTTAACCTTGCAAATACTTGTACTTGTAAACCCAGGGCCTTAAAACGGTTATATGGGTTTAAGGCCCTAAAATAATGAAAATCATATATGTGGTGCTCAGGCATACTTCGATGGCTTTCATGACCATAAGGAGCCCGACACTTACATATATATTATTTTGTCAAAGATACTTCGCATCTCGAGAATAAAATCAAAATGAGCCAAATATTAAATAAAATGGAAGTATCAAAGGGTTTCAATTCCTATGCGAGCGAAAGGGTTTGAAAATCTCTTTTCAAAACATTATTTTCATATTCTTGCCTTAAAATGGACTTTTTAATAAATTAAATCCTTCGTATATAGGTCCAACGAAGCACAACACTACTTTTAAATAAAGCACTTAGGCCCAATTACCTGCAACACACACACACACAATTATCCAAACTTCATAATTATCAAGACTTTGTCATATTGAGCGTCGACATTGGCACTATAGACTTGGTCATATTAATGAAACAAGATTATCTAAGTTGCATAAAGATGGGCTCTTAGAGCTATCTGATTATGAATCATATCCAACTTGTGAATCTTGTCTCATGAGTAAGATGACTAAATCTTCTTTTAGTGGAAAAGGAGAACGAGTTACATAGTTGTTAGCGTTGGTACACATAGACGTTTGTGGACCTATGACAATAACTGTATGAGGAGGGTATTCTTATTTTATTACATTCACTGATGATCATTCAAGATTTGGATGTGTATTTAATGAAATACAAATCTGAATTGTTTGAAAAGTTTAAAGAATTCGAAAGTGAAGTAGAGAAATAAACTAACAAGAGTATTAAGATTGTTCGATCGGATCTAGGTGGTGAATACTTAAGTGGTGAGTTTCTCAATTGTCTCAAAGAAAATGGTATAATCTCACAATGGACTCCACCAGGAACACCACAGTTGAATGGTGTATCTGAAAGGAGAAATTGAACATTGTTGGATATGGTTTGTTCTATGATGAGTTTTACCGTTCTTCCAGTTTCCTTCTGGGGTTATGTTCTAGAATCGGCTGAATACCTACTTAATAAGGTACCTACCAAATCCGTCCCAAAGACTCCATATGAGATATAGACATGGAGGAAACCAAATCTTAAGCATGTTAAGACTTGGGATTGTCCAGCTTATGTCAAAAAGTTTGAGAAAGATATATTGCAGACTAGATCCGATAAGTGTATATTTGTGGGATACCCTAAAGAAACATCAGGGTATTATTTCTATCATCCAACTGATCAAAAGGTGTTTATTGCGAAACATGTTGCCTTCTTG
Organism: Panax stipuleanatus; assembly: GCA_020205555.1. Classification (NCBI taxonomy): domain Eukaryota; kingdom Viridiplantae; phylum Streptophyta; class Magnoliopsida; order Apiales; family Araliaceae; genus Panax; species Panax stipuleanatus. The sequence continues at coordinate 69,398,667 of CM035126.1, forward strand.
GAAAAGGAGTTTACCCTTGAAGGGGTCAGTGGGAGTAAGATATACTGAAAAAATTCATGAACCACAAATTTCTACGGATCAAAGTCAGGTACCCGACCAAATAGAAGAACCTACTGTAACACACCCTATTCATAAATCGGGGAGAGTACCGAAGATACCTGAAAGGTATGGATTTGTCATAGAGGATGACGATGAGGTATGCATCATAAATGATGATGATTCATTGAATTACAAACAGGCTATAAGTAGTAAAGACTCAGAGAAATGGCAAGAAGCCATGAAATCCGAGATGGACTCCATATATGAAAACCAAGTATGGACTTTCGCTTCATCACCTGAGGGTATTAAGCCTATTGGGTGCAAATGGGTCTTTAAAAGAAAGATTGGAGCGGATGGCAAGGTAGAGACCTATAAGGCCAGACTGGTTGCAAAAGGATTCAAACAAAGACAAGAAATTGACTATGATTAAACCTTCTCACCAGTAGCTATGGTCAAGTCCATTCAGATTTTGCTTGCAATTGCAGCTTATTACGACTACGAAATCTGGCAGATGGACATGAAAACAGGCTTCCTCAATGGGAAACTTGAGGAGGATGTGTATATGACACAGCCAGAGGGATTTGTTTCAACGGTTGGAACAAATCAAGTCTGTAAGATGCAACGATCCATTTATGGATTGAAGCAAGCTTCTCGAAGGTGGAATATCCGTTTTGATGAGATAATCAAAGAGTTTGATTTTATCAAAAACGAGGATGAACCATGTGTTTACAAGAAGGTTAGTGGGAGCGCTATTTCATTCCTAGTATTATATGTTAATGATATATTACTGATAGGGAATGATATTCCTATGCTACAGTCGATCAAAATTTGGTTATCTAAACACTTCTCTATGAAGGACTTGGGAAAAGCATCCTATATTTTGGGGATAAAGATTTATAGAGATAGATCTAAAAGGATGCTTGGCTTGTCCTAAGGAACGCACATTAACACGATGCTAAAGAGGTTTAGCATGGAAGATTCCAAGAGAGGTCTCATGTCGATGAGTCATGGAATACATCTCTCCAAGAAACAGGCCCCAAAGACACCTGAGGAGAGAGATCGTATGAGTAAGATTCCTTATGCTTCAGCAATATGATCTATCATGTACGGTATGGTATGTACTAGACCGGATGTCGCTCATGCATATGACAACCCAAAAATTTATATGATTTTAAATGATTAAAATAAAGGTTAAAAGAATAAAACCTAGATGGGAATTTGAGACTTAATTAAAAAATTTTAAGAACCTCTATGGTTTACTATTTGAAAGAGAATAGAGAAAATATGGGTTACAAAATTTTAAAATCCTAGAAATGAATTTATATGTACTTGAAGAAATATTAAGAATAAGGTATTACGATACTATAAAGTTTGGTGACCTAATATATAAATTATGTATTTAAATTAAATAACCTCAAGGGTTATCTTTATTTCATTGTCCTAGTATTTTAACTATATACTAGTGACTTAATCTAAGAGATTTATGAAATATGTATCAACCTATTAGATTATCTTGGGTGAGTGTTTATAACTTATTAAGCCAATTAGGGCAATTAAGTTAATACACTAGTGGAATATATTATGACTTATATGAATTATGTATATGATTAAATAAATATACATTATATATAGTGATTATGTGACTAATGTGCTACGAGTATTTAAAGGAAGTCTTACTAATGAGTTAATTAAGTTAGTGGACTAACATAAGTATTTTAATAATACAGGAAAATTGATTAAGGTATTAAACCCTAATTACATACTCAATATACTTGAATATGGTAAGCCTAATTGGGTTATGTAAATGAATTAACATTATTGGTTGATGAGAATTGGGTAATAGTTCAAATGATAATAGATTTAATGGACTAAGAATGGTAAGTAATTTAAACAAGCACCAATTAATTATTTAAGCATTGGACTTATAGATAATTTGATTTAAGAGCAATTAAATTGTTAAACTAGCCCAATATTAGATATATAGGGCAAGTATACTAATGGCACAATTAATTGGAGATGGAGGCCCAAGTCCATTTTAATTAATAAGCAAACTAAAAAAAAATTGCAAGCCCAAATGAAATTAATAAAAGCCCAAGCTTAACCCGATGGGAGAGAGGCCTTATTGGACCTTTAGTAAGCTAAAGGAGGAATTAGAAAACAAAACTTGGGCCAAGGAAAGGCCCAAATGGCTGGCCCAAGCAAGGAGAGGAAGAATGAGGAGATGAATGTAATAATTAAGTTAACTTTAGTTGGTAAACTACTTTATTAGGTGTCTTTCTTCTATTTGGCCACCACTTTTGCTTTTACTTGCAAGAATCAACTTACATAATGAAAGAGATAAGGACTTGGAAGATAAGGATAGATAGATATAATATATCTATTCGTTTTTTTTTAACTAGTAAACTAAATATATCATTTTGTTCTTATAATTAAAATGAATTATAATTTAAATTACACATTTACCTTAATTATAATTATTCAAATTATAATTACATATTAAATTATAATTTAAGTTAAACATTTACTTTGATTAAAATTAATCAAACTATATTCATTATAATTAACAAATCATAATTTAAATTAAAACTTTGCTATAATTATAATTATTCAAATTATAATTACTCATTATATTTTATTAATATAATTCATTACTATTATTTAGCATTTTAATGTATGCCTAATATGTCATCAAGTTTACCACATTAGGTTAACTTTTCATGATACAACAAAACTTCACAAAACTAGCAGTTTCTTTCTTTTCTGCACCCCCCCCCCCCCCCCCCGCGCTGGGGCGGGTTTTTTTTGCCTTGATAGGCCCGTCGGGGCGGGCCTCCAGCAGCGAACGCAGACTGGTTCGCGAACTGTGCAAAGAAAAAGCCATTTTGGCTTATTTCTCCGCACCAAATTCTGATTCTAGTCAACACAATTCATATCAACTTTATAGAAAATATTATTTAAAGTTTCTAACATGTTTTAACATATGTAATCATCAATACACATAATTCAAAACTTCCAATTTCATAAATTTTTTTTTTGAAGAAAAACTATTGATAAGTGTTATTGATGAAATTGAACACTGAAATTTATTTTTAAATCAAAATACACAATTCAAATCATATTGAATTCGTTTATAAACATGTTATTATTATCTAACCTCAATTTACACAATAATTATCAATCAATTCATAAATTTTGATTTAATATAAGCCAATTATAACACTATTTCGCTGTAACTTTTGATGAACATGAATTCTTCATGTTCATCATGTTTACATACTTTACATAACTAATTTATGCTTATAATTCACATATAATTATGTTACAACACCATATAACATATATACATTAAAATCACAAACTTCCATGAAGTCTCATATTTACATAAAACTAAAACTTGAAGAACGTAAAAACAAGTTTTTAAAACTCTAAAGTTAGGAGTTATACCCTTTGCTTAGTGAAGAAGAAGAAGATTATGACTTCTTTGTTGATTCCTCAACTCATCTTCTTTCTTTCTCTTTCTTCTTTCTTTTCTCTCTCACTTTCTTTCTTTGTATTTCTTTTTGTTCTTCTTTGTTCAAACTGACTAACACTTAGCTAATTCTAACTAACGTATATACAAAATATCTTACATATATTATAAGTATAAACGTAAATATAAAGTTTATAACTTATAATACATAATGACCATAATAAGTATAATAATTGCACTTAATACATAATACAAAGGTTACACATTTGAAATTGAAAAATCCCTAAGGCTTGTTTGGCAAAACAACTTTATTTTTTAAAAAACAGGTTTTTAGTAGTTAAGGTCCCGTTTGGCAAAACAGATTTAAAACGGTGCAAGGGCCTTGTTTGGCAAAACGGTTTTAAAAACTCTTTTAATTCTTATAATAAATCATTTATCACATATTTTTAATGTTACACTTTAATTAATTAAATATTAACATTCTAATTTAATTAATTAAAAGTTAACATCAATTAATCACATAAAAATTGTCACATAACAATTATAATTATTCGCTAATTATAATTTCATGTAACAATTGTCACATAACTTCATCTAATTTAATTATCTCAATTATTTTGAACTATAACATAAAATTATTACATATTAATTAAATTAATTATTAAATATTCATTTAATTAATATATTACACTTAATTAAATTACTCCATAACCAACACATAATTATTTATTTAACTCAATAAATAAATCAATTAAAATATTTATTTAATTCAATAAATATTAAAATTAATATATAAAATTCTCTTCACACCAAACCACATATTTCATAATATATAACACATATACACATACACGTACTCGAACATCTTAAAATAAGAATTTTATTTATTAAATTCTCATTTATTAATTCTTAAAAATTCGGGTTGTCACATCCTTCCCTCCTTATAAGGATTCCGTCCTCGGAATCAATGAAACCTCTCTTACTCGATTTTCACAAAATCTCTTTCAAAATTTTATTGTGGAATAACTTCAACACATTATCTCAACAAAAGTTTTTTATATATACTACTCCATTCATTCCTTCAACAAGTTTTAGGTTTTATTACATAACCTTCAATTAAACACAATTATATCAAATATTATATATTCTTTAACCCGTTCATTTCCTTTCTAAGGATCATTGCCATATACTCTACTCGTAGAATTCATATACTTCATAATTCACTATCTTATAAGTATTCGGGTTATCACATTCATCCATTCTTCTAAGATTTTTGTCCCAGAAATTTTTAATCATTAATCTTCGTATATGAATCTATCAAAATAGATTTTACGTTAATCCTTATTCACTAGATTGTTGTGTTTCACAACTACTTTTTTCTAAGGAATATCCTTCTTGCCACATTCTTCTTCAGAATAATAAGAATATTCCACAATTGCTCAATAATTGGGAAGCGATATAAATAACTCAGGAATTTAAAAGATTCTCAAATCATGTTGAGGGCTCATAAGGCCTTGAACTCATCTCTAGGTTTAATAGTACTTCACCCCCGGTACTTCACAATATAAACCGATTTAACAAAATGTTTAACAATCACACAGACTGTAAACATCCTACATCGATGCTCTAGGTGATCAGATTATCACACCACTACGTTGTGCATAAACGTAGTACATCGTAACGACTATATGCGTTACACTCGAAACTATTGTCTCCGATAACATGTCCCCTTTTTATAGGGTTGTTCACCTCTGCTTCTTAACATCTGAATCCGCACCAAAACAATTTGGTTTGGCATAATTTGACCAAGAACGTTCGAATTTCATAAACATCTTTCAATACTTGTCTAGCTGAATCAAGTAGCATAGACTTCTAGCAATAACTCGAACATCAATCAAAATATATATATATATATATATATATATATATATATTTAACCAACTCAATAATTTTTTTTATAGTTTAAGGAAACTAAAATAAATAAATCTTTTTATAATATCCTGATACCGTATCGTAGTAATGGTACGTTGAGGATTTTGTCATTACATGACGTCGTCATACTACATCATACCATAGTGGGCTGACGATCCTACGATCACATCCAACACTTGGTTTAACCGCATTGATGACTTCCTCGATTATTATTCCTACATCATATCAAATGATGCATAGAATATATAAAATACATTTTAAAATTTTCAAATTATTTTTGTCTAGCTGAAACAATTAGCATAGACATATGAATAATAGCACTGTTTTAAAAATCCATTGGTTCAATCATTTGATCCAATATTTTTTAAGAAAACAGAAGTGCAACATCAGCATGAAGTCAATAAATTTTGAAAATCTAGCAAAGCTAGGAGATTTAGAATATTAAAATTTTCTCCATCAATTTAAATCTTTACTCCACCGCTTAATTACTTAAACATTCTATCAATCTTCAACAACATCAATGCTTTCTACACCATAACCTTTCTATACCCAATATAGTTCATCAAACTTACCACATTTTGGAAGTTCAGAAACTTACCACAATAATATGAGTTTAAGAACTTGTCCTAGCAATACGTAGTCAAAGAACTAATCAGAGACTGTCCATATGCTTAGGGGTTCAAAAACATACATATGATTATGAGTCACAAACTTACCATAAGTATGAGTTTTAAGAACTCGCACCTAACCTTAATATCATCTAATCTAATATTAATATCACCTCTAACTATCAACTATAAACATGGGACAAGAATCACCTTCTCACCATATATATATCGATAGCGCGACACCACATTTCAATGATTACCCCTGTGATAAACCAAGTGTAAGCACAAAACCCCTGCCCATACAAAGGTTTGTACAACTCAGCCACCACATGAGCTCTCAGTTGAAATTTCACTTAACTCTATCTTGCTCATAATTTCTCGCTCTATGCTCGATACAGATTTTCTGTATCTCATCACTTATAACTCATCATGAGTTTATCTCGTACTATATTATAGTACATTCTCGTTATAGCATCAAACTATAACTATTCAATCATTACAGACCATCTGTCTTTACAACTTTAAAAGATCACGCCGTGATCTTATTCTATAATCATCTCCCTTATGATTATTTTCTTATCCCATGATCGTTTTATTTTACAATCTTCTTATCTTTACCTATTCATTACATCATATCATGATTTTATTATGCTTTTAATCTTATAGACTTTATCTATTCATCATTATTCGTCATCTTTATTATTGGAGTTAGGCAACTCCTTATTCTTATCTTTATCTCTCTCCAAGATTCATCTTTGAATCTTCTTGTTCATTTAACAACTCTTCCTTTAAGAATTTCTAATTTCATTCATGTTACTCAATATTTTATTCGAGTTTACTCCTCGTCATTCTCATCTTCTCCTTATAATATTTCTAGAACTTAACTCATCCTATACTTCTACGTATGTGAAAAGAATCATCTTTTTATCATACGTAACTTAAACTTAACTTCTTATAACCTAAGGTCATAGCCTAAGGTACTCTTACCTAAGATGTATAACCTATCAGCTCTGATACCAACTGTAACGACCCCAAAATTCATACAATTCGACTCTCAATCCTGGTCGTTAGCAATACATCGAACATCGCAGCCGCGCTGCGACCCAGTTCATTCTGGGCGCAGCCGCGCCACTTCACCAGAAATCAATTTTGGACATACATCGCAGCCGCGCAGCAACCCAGTTCATTATAGGCGTGGCCGCACCACATGAGCAGAATCCAAAAAACTTTTTTTTTCAATAAACATTAATGGTTTATTTTATTTATGAAAATTTAAAATAAAGATATTTATTTTATCTGAAATATAATTTCAGATTGCATTAAAAATTAAAGAGTTTAATTTGGATTTGGTTTTGATTAAAATAAAAGAGTTTATTTTGTTTCAAAACTAAAGTTTAGCAAACTTTTTCCCATTAAATGATATCGATGCGTATATGGAATGATTTTATTATTAATAAGATGAATATTATTTATTACTGCATATGATGATATATATGATAATAAATGGGATTGATTATGGATTATTGACTAATGAGATTGGATTTTATTTTAGTTGGATGCATGAATGTATGTATTTTATTAAATGGGGTCTGCGTACCTCGTCTTCTGTTATTTTTCTTGATGTAAAATTCTATCTCCCTCTTATGTACTTTCCCTTGACTGTTGATCAAGGTTTTTATTTAAATTAAATAGTTTATGTAATAGGATTAGTTAGAATTATCTTAAAGAATTGGAGACCAAGGAGCAAGGAGCGCGTGAAGACCCGTTTGTAATGGTGCTTGAGTTTAAATGTAATAGTTATATTTAAATTTAATTCTTGCACCCCTAGGTTTGACCTTTTGGTTCACTTGGTGGCTCTAGTGAACTAAACTAGAATAAAGTCCATAATTAATTCCGATAGAATATAGTATTTTATATGCATCCTTATACTGTATATATATATATATATATATATATATATATATTATACAACATGATTCGCATGTAAATTAATATGACGCGTATTATATATATATATATATATATATATATGTATATATATATATATAAATGTATATGCGCGCTAAACAAGATGAGACAAATAATAAAAGCCCCTATATTAAGTCCTAAGCGTTCAAAGATATTTGAAATATCGAACATCGCCTTCTAGCATGATAAATTAATAGAGTATTAAATATTTAATATGAGTTTGTTGTGTCACCATAAGGCAAGCATTAAATATTTAAGATATTGGTTTATCATATTTGATGCTTATAAAGAAATTGAACAATACTGTTTTGTTGTGTCACCATAATGACGGTATTTTTCTATTTGAATATATGAAAGTGCTAGGTTGGACTTAACTTAGATAATTTTGATTCGAATGTGTTACCACTTGATCAATATAATCTAAGAGACAAAAGGAGTTACATTATAATGTAATTGACAAGAGTTGTCTACCTATTTATTTATATATAGTTTGTTGTGTCACCACAAGGCTATATACATTTGAAATATGATCCTTATTCTCACTAGCAAGTCTTTAAATAGATTTGCAGAACAATATATTATGAGGGTAATATAGTTTGAAAATAATAGTGGGAGAATACCAAATTAAAACAAGACCTAATTTATTTTGATAATTAATTAAATGAATGTATGCTAAAATGTTATTTTACTTTCACATGAAGAATTTGAAAATGACACACTCACTATTACTGCGTAGCATACTTGATTCTAACAAACTGATCGTGCCAAATTATACGGACTGGTTAAGAAATTCGAGAATTATTCTCACTGATGAAAAACTTTCTTATGTCCTAAATTCGCCTTTCCTTGCAAAAGTTGCAGAAATAGCCTTTGAGAAGAGATTGATACTTTTAAGAAGTGACAAGATGATACATCTGTGGCTCAATGCATCATGCTCGCATCCATGAGTAACGAGCTTCAGCGTCAACATGAAATTATGGATGCTCCTACTATATTGTTGCACCTTTAAGAGTTGTATGGTGAGCAAAGTAGGACTGCTAGATAAGGGATATCTAAGGAGCTCTTCCGATCTCGGACGACTGATGACACTACTGTTGAGACTCATGTCCTAAAGATAATAAATTTGATTGAACTTCTTGGATAGCTAGGGTTCATCATGGATGGAGAGTTAAGTCAAGATTTGATCTTGCAGTCACCCCCAGACACATTCTCATAATTTGTTGTGAATTTCCACATGAATAGTTTTGATGTCAGCTTGCTTGAATTACTTAACATGTTGAAAACCGCTGAAGGACACTTCCCATCCAAGATGAACCAAGTCTTACTGTGGATGATTCTTCTAAGAAAAGGAAGAGGCCCAAGGTGCCCTCTAAAAAGAAGAAAAATAAGAAGGCTAAGGGCAAAACGAAAGTGATTGATCAAAAGAAACCTGATCCAGGTAGCAAAGGAATGTGCTTCCATTGTAACAAGTCGGGCCACTGGAAGAGGAACTGTGAGAAGTTTCTGGTAGAGAAGAAGCTTAGAGAAGCTTCAACTTTCAATCAAGGTTTGTTCATGATTGAAATTAATTTTTCTGAAAGTCAAACTTCTACTTGGGTATTGGATACCGGCTGTGGTTCTCGCATATGTAATACTATGCAGGGAGTGGTCAGAAGTATAAAGCTGAACAAGGATGAGGTCATCCTACGAAGTGGAAAATGAAGCAAAGGTTACTGCATTAGCTTTAGGGACTTATTGTTTAGCACTGCCTATGGGCAAGTCCATTAGTTTAAATAATTGTTATTTTGTTTAGTCACTTATTAGAGATATTATTTCAATTTTTGTATTGGATATGGACGACTTTGATATTATAATAAAGAACAACAGTTGTTCTATTTATAATAAGAATTTTTATATGGTGTTGGAAAATTGTTGAATGGACTTTACGTACTTGACTTGCATGAAAATATACTTCAAATTGAACAAACTAAGAAAAGAAAAAGAGATGATATTAATTATACTTTTATGTGGCTGAAGACACTCGAAATTTTGCATTCCTATTACTAACTATACAGGAGGGCAAAATCATCTTTTATCTTTCAGAGACAACCTTGGAAGTCTACAATATCAAACCAGACCCCCGTAGACAGCCCCGAGAAATCATCAAATCAGACCCCCAGAGACAGCCCTAGGAAATCATCAAACCAGACCCCCAGAGAAAGCCCTGGGAAATCATCAAACCAGACCCCTAGAGACAGCCCCAGGAAATCATCAAATTAATATCACCGGAGATAGCCCCAGTCACACAGAACCATCACAGCAATCCCGAGAGAAAACTGTGCTAGACATCTCAATGGACGGACTGCGAAGACTCAAAGATCTGGTCATGGACCCGTCTTCCTGGATTTGAAAAAGGTCAAGTCCAATTTCATGGCATAGCTTTTGGAATGGGAATTCTGGAAAGGTGTAGCACGCCTCCATCAGATTCCCGAATTGCAAGTTATGAAGGTTCAAGCGAACAACGCGTTGGTCAGAGTGTATATACTTCGAGACAGCCGGGCCCACCTGGTTCAATCGCAGGTAGACCTGCGGCTGCCATAGGTAGACCCGCGGCTGATCATGGCTATATATACCCCCTCCCCGTTTGGCTTTTAAGAGAAGAATAGGAAAGGAAAGGGCTGCAACGAGAGAAATAGATGCTAGAATAGCTAAACGGAGCTTCTATCGTACTCCGATATCTATAAAACTTCTTTTTAAACACTCATATACATATATACTACAACATATCAAACTTTAACCAGTGAAAAACGAGTATCGAGGTGCTAAAAGTTGTTAAAGAGTTGTTCTCGCGAAATACTATAAGATTTCGCCAGATCTATCTTATTCGCTTACTCTAATACGTATATAAGTGCTATATACATATATTTAGTAGCTTATATTCATCGAATCTGTAGTTTTAACCATTAATTTCTTGTAAATATTTAATATTTGAGTTATATTAACTAGATCTATACTATATCTAGCCAGATCTAAATTTTAACCGATTCGAAAGTTGTAAAACTTAAACCTGGAAGTTAGAATGGCTAATATCTATACAAATCTAGTTTTTGTAAATATTTAGTGACCACGTGATCTAGATTTGTATCTAGAAGAAACTGGAAGCTATGAGCTACTCGCATACGGGGATTTGACTGATGAATCCTTCGTTTAGCGATGTCTAGCATAGATTTATGTTTTATTTCAGTCTATTTGCTATGCAGGCTATTTATTTGATATCTTGTGAGCCTAGGAGCTGCAGGATCTACGATTAATTTAATGGATCTAGATTCGGTTCCCGTGATGGACCCTTTTCAGTTGTATAGTTAACCTTGCAAATACTTGTACTTGTAAACCCAGGGCCTTAAAACAGTTATACGGGTTTAAGGCCCTAAAATAATGAAAATCATATATGTGGTGCTCAGGCATACTTCGATGGATTTCATGCCCATAAGGAGCCCGACACTTACATATATATTATTTTGTCAAAGATACTTCGCATCTCGAGAATAAAATCAAAACGACTCGGATATTAAATAAAATGGAAGTATCAAAAGGTTTCAATTCCTATGCGAGCGAAAGGGTTTGAAAATCTCTTTTCAAAAGATTATTTTCATATTCTTGCCTTAAAATGGACTTTTTAATAAATCAAACCCTTCGTATATAGGTCCAACGAAGCACAACACTACTTTTAAATAAAGCACTTAGGCCCAATTACCTGCAACACACACACACAATTATCCAAACTTCACAATTATCAAGTTTGGGACGAAAGCATTATAAGAGGGGAAGAATATGACAACCCGAAAATTTATAAGATTTTAAATGATTAAAATAAATGTTAAAAGAATAAAACCTATATGGGAATTTGAGGATTAATTAAAATTTTTGAGAAGAACCTCTATGGTTTACTCTTTGAAAGAGAATAGAGAAAATATGGGTTACAAAATTTCAAAACCCTATAAATGAATTTATATGTACTTAAAAAAATATTAAGGACAAGGTATTACGATACTATAAAGTTTGGTGACCTAATATATAAATTATGTATTTGAATTAAATAACCTCAAGGGTTATCTTTATTTCATTGTCCTAATATTTTAACTATATACTAGTGACTTAATCTAAGAGATTTATGAAATATGTATCAACCTATTAGATTATCTTGGGTGAGTGTTTATAACTTATTAAGCCAATTAGGGCTATTAAGTTAATACACTAGTGGAATATGTCATGACTTATGTGAATTATGTATTTGATTAAATAAATATACATTATATATAATTATTATGTGACCAATGTGCTACGAGTATTTAAAAAAGTCTCACTAATGAGTTAATTAAGTTAATGGACTAACCTAAGTATTTTAATAATCCAAAAAAATTGATTAAGGTATTAAACCCTAATTACACACTCAATATACTTAAATATGGTAAGCCTAATTGGGTTATGTAAATGAATTAACATTATTGGTTAATGAGAATATGTAAATATCAATAATAATGGTTAATAGTTCAAGTGATAATAAATTTAATGGACTAAGAAGTGTAAGTAATTTAAGCAAGCACCAATTAATTATTTAAGCATTGGACTAGTAGAATATTTTGATTTAAGAGCAATTAAATTGTTAAACTAGTCAAATATTAGATATATAAGGCAACTATACTAATGGCACAATTAATTAGAGATGAAGGCTCAAGTCCATTTTAATTAGTAAGCAAACTAAAAAAATTTGCAAGCCCAAAAGAAATTAATAAAAGCCCAAGCTTAGCCCAATGGGAAAGAGGCCTTATTGGACCTTTAGTAAGCTAAAGGAGGACTTAGAAAACAAAACTTGTGCCAAGGAAAGGCCTAAGTGGCCGGCCCAAGCAAGGAGAAGAAGAATGGGGAGATGAATGTAATGATTAAGTTAACTTTAGTTGGTAAACTACTTTATTAGGTGTCTTTCTTCTATTTGGCCACCACTTTTGCTTTTACTTGCAAGAATCAACTTACATAATGAGAGAGAGAAAGGGATAAGGACTTGGATGATAAGGATACATAAATATAATATATCTATTCATTTTTTTAACTAGTAAACTAAATATATCATTTTGTTCTTATGTTAGTTCCCAAGTTAAACTAGAAGAAAGAAAGAAAGAAATAAGAGAGAGAAAGAGAGTGTTCGGTGGAGAAGGAAGAGGAAGAGAGTTTGAAGCCTTATGCACCCTAGATTCATAACCTATTTTGGTTGGAGAAGGAAGGAAGCAAGAAAATCAAGGTATAAACCTAATTTCTAAGCTTTATTCTTCTTTCTTTTGAGGGTTTAATGGAATATGGGGTTTAAAACCTTAGATCTATGTGTAGATAAGTGTTTCATGTGTATATCTAACCCTTTTAAGGATCAAAAGTTATGGAAAACTAGGTTTTTCAAAAGTTAGAAAACCAAATTTTTTTCTTAGCCTTGATTGTGTTAATCTTGTGTTTAGTGATTGTTTGATGATATAGATCATGGATCATGATATATCCATGAGTATATGAAGTATTAGTAGGTATTATGATGGATTATGTTGGTGAATGGGTGAGAATATGGAAGTTTTATTAGAAATCACCAAGGATTGAAAATCAGATTTTTGTAAAAACAACGTATGAAATTCAAACTACCATATCTCTCATTCTATTTTGAATTTTTGAGTTTGGTCAATTTCTAGAGTTAGATCTATGAGTCTTCTAACAGATCTAAGTGGAATCACTGAAAAATTCCTTGCAGATTTCCGTGTGGACTATTTTAAACGAAGGAGTCAAAATCTAAAAAATAAGAAAGTGTAATCTGCCCAAAACTGCTAGGGGTAGTTTCGGCAAATTAATTACTAAAAAAAATTCTAATCTTTTGGGATATGAAAATATATGATATAAAGTAGTTCTTTTCCAAAAATGACCCCATTCCGACTTAAATTGATCGAGTTATGGTCATTTCAATATTTGGATTTTTTCGACGAAAACCGCTATAACTGGAGTTCTATAACTTCAATGGCCACAAAATTTAAACTGGAAGTTCACGTTAATACGTGTAAGATTCCGCTAAGAGTTGAAAATTTCTGGATTTAAGCATGATATAGCTAATTTCTTAAGCTACGAACTAAAAATGGTTTTTGAAAAATACTAAAATGAATTGAAAAATTCTAAAAAAATTATTTTTGTATATGAAATATATGTATATATGTGTGGCCAAAGGATAGAAAAATAATAAGATGATTTATTATTTTCGTGAGAAGGATAATTCAGCTTGCTGAATTGAACAATGCAGGTTGCTAAAATGGAAACTGAAAATGTCAGGAAGGGAAGACATCTTATTTTTAACTTGCTAAAATGAGGTATTCGGTTTGCTGAAATAGTAAACAGTTTACCGAGTTATAATAAGAACTTATAAAATGAGTAAGTGTTAAGTCTAAAGTAGTACAGTCGTACTCTGTAATAGTTGATGTATAGTATCAGGCCTAAACAATTCCTTTAGAGAGCGGAGGTATATACGAATTAGCAACCGATCTAACTCGCTGTGAAAACTGTGACGCCCCCAAATCCGGGACCGCCACTTGGTCTCTCGAATTCGGTTCATCACGTGCTCATGGTAAAACAATAATAACTAAAATCACACATCCACAGCGGAATATCTAATTTAGAATAATATACAATGATTTATTATAATTATTCCCCCAAGTCTCGTAACCTACAGTACTTAATAAATTACATAATAATATCAATTAACGACTTATTACATAATCTAACTTAAGCTTAAACATAATCAAATCCAGTCTTACTACATCATCTTAATATAACATTAAAATATTTAAAAACATTAAAGAGACAAGCTAGTTGGTAGCCTTGCCCTTGCCCTTATCAACGCCCGAAGGTTCGCCATGCTCTGCCTTAACTGAAATGTTTTAGGGAAAGCAAGAATGAGCACAAATTGCTCAGCAAGTAATATACAATAAGGGTTTGTAATATAATTCTCAATTCTTGAAAAGTGTATAGCAAGGTTTGATGGTTCAAGGATAACAAGAATATCAACAATTTTCAATAACAGTCGCTAAGGACAGAATAATATCAATGTGATTCAATAATAAATCAATTCAAAATTTTAAGATAACTGAATACTGAGCAGTCACTAAAGACTATGAACTTCTACTAGAATTAACAGTATTAAACTGATAACCCAAATCAAAAATAAGTACAACAGGTGATCAGCCTAAAGTACCATACGTTATGCATAACAATCAATCATACTCAAGTGCGCACGTCGGTTCTTCGACAATTATATTTTCCCTTCAGAGAAGGTTGTTCTTCTCAGTCAAATACGAGATCCCGCACCAACCAATTGGTTTGGGTAGCTTTTCAATAATATAAGTCTAGCTGAATCAAATGGCATAGACACTTTCATAATATTCAAGAACAATACCAAGTTCCACATGAATAATAGTTTTAATGAAATAAGAATTCAAGTATGCTAATTCAATTCAAATGATTAAGTAAAGAAACTAGTTCGCAATATACAAGGATAGAATACTTGCATAAAGTAAATGCGTCGGTTAGGATACTTGCATCCAAAGAGATAAGGTTTAGATACTTGCACCGTAAAAGAGTGTAAGTTAGGAAACTTGCACTTTAAAAGAGTGTAAGTTAGAGAACTTGCACTTTAAAATAGTGTAAGTTAGAGAACTTGCACTTTAAAAGAGTGTAAGTTAGAGAACTTGCCTTTAGCGTAGTTTATCCACGAAAAGCAAATTAACACTTTCGAATTCCTATCGTAATACAGTTACGTATATATATAATATTCATTAGTCATATAATTTAACTTCACATTATATCTTCGAATATACAATAAACACACAAGCTAAGTTTTAACCTAGCTACACAATTATTTAGTATCTAATTTCTATTCTTAACTTCCTCTTTTCTCGAGTTGATCATATTCATACATCATTACTATCATGTGAGACTACCACAATTAGCAAGCATACTCGCATATTATTAATATCACATAAGACCACAATTAATACTAAATATATTTTATTTTAGCAAGTTATGGCATTCTCATAAGTTAACTGTCAATATCGGGTTCAAGTAACATCATATAATATCCCGTAGCATATATATATATATATATATATATATGTTAAAGGATACTTTTATGTGTATACAACCTTTCCTCGTTCCAAACATACATGCAATAGATTCTAAGTCAACACTTTCAATAATTTAAAGCCATTCAAGGTCATGATGTTATAAAATCTAGCATGCTCTCCTTGTAAACACTTAAGGTATTTATATTAAGCATACTTATGAGTATTCGCATTCCATACATGTGACTATCACAGTTATTAGTTGAAAACATGCTTCGTTTATGCTAAACTTGAATCACATCAACTAATCATGGTATATATACATGCATGACACATGAATGAGTCTAAGAGTACTATCACATGTGTCCATAAATATCAGATTCTAACTCTCATTATAACATACCAAAGTTCACGTTCAAAGCTTATACTTTGTTAGTATAGTTTACTAATAAGGTCTATCATGTCCATGCTTCCTTATGAAACCTATATATGCAAGTTGACATGCTTTTCATGCATTTCAAGGCTCTATAAACATGCTCGAAAAGTCAGAATGTATACATAGTCTTTACATGTCAATATCAACCTTCAAAACTTGTATTTTTGTTAGAAAGGTGCACTAGTTGGGTTCACATGTTCATATTATATCACGATACATATATACTTAAGTCAATATGCATTCCATGTGTTTCTAGGTCATATAAACGTGTCTCAAAAGTCAGAATACTATTATGGTATTTATATATCCAACTTCCTCTTTTCATAACTTTAAGTTTTCTTTGAAATACTCAACTAAAACGACTAGCATGGATTATTATAACCTAGTAACCTTATTCCAGATGTTAATGTGAGTTATAAGCATACTCTACTAGCACAACATGTTCAATACATCAGAAGATATAATAGAAATTATCAACAATTTTTGCAGTGGCGCGCGGCCGCGCCCAAATTGTACTAGGGAGACGCGCGGTCGCGCGGCTCCCGTTCCAGACCAGAAGATGTTCTGTTATTGCAGTGCTTCAGAATTTCTCATAATGTACTTAGCTAGAATGCTTGCCTACCATCACTTTACATTCCTGACACAGATATATTTAACAACTTATGTTAGCACCTTATCACACACTAATTTCAACAATATCATGCAATCTCTATAAATTGAAATTTAAATGGGTTTAGAAGTTATACCTCTTGAGCTCAAACTTGCACAAAACTTGTTCTCAAATTCAGATTATAAACTCACAATACTCTCTCTATATCAACTTAGCACAAATTTTAGCAACATAGAAAATGAAGAGAGGCTTGGTATTTATAGGAGAATTCAATATCCATACAAAGCAATTGCCCCAAGGTTTGAAACAATGGGGGAAATGAAGAACTAGAGGATTGAGGGGAGTTGATGGAATAGTGTCCAACCACCACCTCAACCCACACCCCTTGTCATTATCACCCTCAATGCTAGCTAGGAAGAGAAATGATGAAGGAGTAGCTTAGACCATTGGCTATTCACGTGAGAGAATAGATGGGGAAATTTGGACACTCAATATGGGACAATGAAACTCAGCATTAGCATGTTAGGGGAAATGAAATACTATATACTATATACTATATACTTAGTACACATATATGCTTAGGTCTAAGTTCACTTAGAAGTATACATGGATTTAGGATGTCACAACAACATTACATAGTAGCACATTGGGGTACATGTATATACACATCATATAGTACATTTTAATAATATCACATTTTGAGTTAATTGAATGGTGATATACTACATTATCACAAATCTCATTATTATTATTTCAATTATGTATTTATTGAAATAATTATTGTTATTCCTTATTCACATGCTTTAATATACCATATAGTATATATATTACATGGTCTTACTAAAGTGTCACACATAAGTGTTTCTCTACACTATATACTATGGTTGTATTCCATATACTTTGCATTATTAATTATTGCATGCTTGTACATAACAATCAATATAATCTTATTATATTAATATCTTACTTATTTGCTTTATTATTCATAATGTCAAATAAATAAATTATTCATCTTATTGATTAATTAACAATAATATTAATTAATCCATTCCTCATCGATTATTAATAACACTTAATTAATAATCATAGGATTAATTATCACATTAACAAATATAATTCCCAGCATATTTATAAACAAGTGGTTTATTATTATTATATTTCTTGCAATAATAATAATCACATATTATTAATCAAGCACAGTTAATATTTCACAACAATTAATTAATATTCTATGATAACAATTAATTAATATTCTACAATTAATATAGATTAGTTGTTTGCTTAAATTAATATAATCATTCTTATATTACGTCACTGTGTCACACAAGGCAATCAATGAGTTTATCGCAAACTCCATCAATTTCTCAATTATTATAATTATTCAATTTTATATAATTGAATTAATTCATCTCATAAAACAAAATAATTTATATTCAAATAAATTCTCATTTCTATTAATATATTTATTTAATAATATTCAGAAATTCTCAGGTATTACATCCTTCCCCCTTATAAAAATTGCGTCCCAGAATTGTTACAAGGTTACACAAATAAATGAGGATAATCCCTCATTATCCTATCTTCTAACTCCCACGTTGCCTCCTCGACCTCGTGGTTACACCAAAGTACCTTTACAGAAGTTATAATTTTATTCCTCAAGGTTTGCTCTTTCCTATCTAATATCTGGACAGGAATTTCTTCATATGCCAAGCTCTTCTCTACTTGAATGGGCTCGTAAGAAATCATGTTCTTGTAGTCGGCCTTGTACGGTCGTAACACAGAAATGTGGAACACGTTGTGGATGTGCTCCAACTCGGGTGGTAACGCAACTTTGTATGCCACTTTGCCCACTCGCTTCGGTATCTCGAACGGTCCTATGAATCTTGGACTCAGTTTTCCTTTCTTGCCGAAACGAATTTTTCCCTTCTATGGAGATACTTTCAAGAAGACAAAACTACCGACTTTAAAGTCCCGGTCCTGTCGATGCAAATCTGCATATTTCTTCTAGCGATCTTGAGCTGCTACAAGTCTGGCTCTTATCACTGTCACCATGTCTGTGGTTTATTGTACTAACTGTGGTCCTAGTATTTGTCGCTCTCCGACTTCGTCCTAACATAATGGCGTTCTGCATTTTCTTCCGTAAAGAGCTTTGTACGGTGGAATGCCAATACTCGCATGATAACTATTATTATATGCAAATTCTACTAAGGGTAGGTGGTCGTCCCAATTTCCCTTGAAATCCATCATGCAAGTCCTAAGCATGTCCTCCAGCGTTTGTATTGTTCGGTCACTTTGTCCTTCTGTCTGAGGATGGTAAGCCGTACTCAACCTCAACTACGTTCCCATTCTTTCTTGTAAACTCTTCCAAAAATTGGACATGAAGCGCAGATCTCGATCAAAGACAATTGACACCGGCACTCCATGTCGTGAGACAATCTCCTTTATGTATAAACCCGCTAACTGATTCAAACTGTAACGGATCTTGATCGGTAGAAAATGTGTGGTCTTGGTAAGTCGATCCACGATAACCCAAATAGTATCATAACCTTTCTGTGTAACTGGAAATCCTACCACGAAGTCCATCGTAATATGCTCCCATTTCCACTCTGGTATTTCCAACGATTATAGTAAACCACTCGGCCGTTGATGCTCTGCTTTAACGCGTTGGCAAGTCAAACATCTACTGACGCACTCTGCGACTTCCCGTTTCAAATTGGGCCACCAAAAATGTTGCCTTAGATCTCGATACATCTTCGTGCCTCCCGGATGAACGGAATATGTCGTATTGTGTGCCTCGTGCAAAATCTCTTCCCTTAACTCGGTTACCGCTGGTACCCATACTCTTTCTTCAAATCTTAAGATACCTTCTTTATCCATTCGAAATTTCTCTTCCTCATTTTCTGTGATCCTCTTTCGGATTTTCTCACACTCTTCATCCTTTTCCTGGGCTTCCTTTACTCTATCCAACAATGTCGGATGATCTTCCACCACAAACAACCTTTCTTCAGACATATCGGGTCCCTTCACTTCTATTTCTAATTTCTCCATCTCTCTTATCAACTCTTCCTGAGTCGTCAAGTTAAACAACTTCTCCCTTCCTTTCCTGCTCAAAGCGTCGGCGACCACGTTTGCCTTTCCCGGGTGATAAAGAATATCGCAGTCATAGTCTTTGATTAATTCTAACCACCTTCTCTGTCTCATATTCAACTCCTTCTGTGTAAAGATATATTTCAGACTTTTGTGGTCCGTGTATATCTCACATTTTTCCCCATACAAATAATGCCTCCATATTTTTAACGCAAAAACTACTGTCGCTAACTCTAAGTCGTGAGTAGAGTATCGCTTTTCGTACTCCTTAAGTTGTCGTGATACATACGCACTCACTTTGCCGTGCTGTATAAGCACACAGCCAAGTCCCTTGTGCGATGCATCACTATACACCACAAAATTTCCCGCATCATCTGGTAATGATAACACAGGTGCTTCGCTCAATCTCCTTTTCAGTTCTTGAAAATTTTCTTTGCATTTGTCGGTCCACACAAATTTCACCGTCTTTCTAGTCAAATTGGTCAACGGGGTTGCTATCTTAGAAAAATCTTGGATGAATCTTCGATAGTACCCAGTTAACCCTAAAAAGCTTCTCACCTCCGTCGGTGTTCTAGGTTGTTCCCAATAACTTACTGCTTCTACCTTTGTAGGGTCTACAGCGATTCCATTCTTATCCACCACGTGGCCTAAGAATTGAACCTTCTCCATCCAAAATTCGCACTTTGAAAATTTTGCATACATCTTCTCCTTCCTTAGTGCCTCCAAAACAATCTTCAGATGTTCGGCGTGTTCTTCCTCTATCTTCGAGTAGATCAAAATGTCGTCGATAAAAACCACAAAAAATGTATCCAAGTATGGCTTGAAAACTCGGTTCATCAAGTCCATAAATGCTGCCAAAGCATTAGTCAATCCAAATGACATTACCAAAAACTCGTAGTGTCCATAACGGGTTCGAAACGCAGTCTTTGGTATGTCCTCATCCCTCACTTTCAGTTAATGATATCATGTTCGTAGGTCGATCTTTGAGAAATATTTTACTCCCTTCAGTTGATCAAACAGGTCGTCTATCCTCGGTAGCAGATATCAGTTCTTGATCGTTACTCTGTTCAATTCTCGATAATCGATACAGAGCCTCATTGATCCGTCCTTCTTCTTAACGAATAACACTGGTGCTCCCCAAGGAGACACAGTTGGTCTAATGTAACCCTTATTCAACAATTCTTGCAATTGTATCATCAATTCCTTCATTTTTACTGGCGCCATACGATATGGAGCTTTCGAAATCGGTGCCGTTCCCGGTGCTAAGTCTATTACGAATTCGATTTCTCTGTCTGGTGGAAGACCAGGCAGATCGTCCGAAAATACATCTTGGAATTCATTATCTACGGATATATCCTTAATTTGTACTCTTTTTTTCCGAGTATCAACGATGTAAGCTAGATAACCTACTCATCCTTTCCTTAACAATTTCTTGGCCTGCATCATCGTAACGCAACATGATTGCTTAAGCGATGAGCTACCATAAAACACTACCTTAGACTTACTCGGAGTCTGAAGGTTCACACACTTGTTCTGACAGTCAATAATCGCAGCATGGTTATACAACCAATCCATCCCCAGTATTACGTCAAATTCTCCCAATCTAATAGGAATCAAGTCTACGCTCAGTTCATGTTTTCTAATGTTCGCGCGACAATTTTGATAAACGTATTCTACAGGGATTACTTCCATATTCGCAACTTCTATGTTCAAAGGATTTTCTAATCGTTCTCGAGGTGTACTAAGTTTACTAGCAAATTCTTCAGATATAAAAGAACAGGTGGCACCCGAATCAAATAATACATAAGCATTTATATCATTAATTGGGATTATACCTGACACCACGTCCTTCGCAGCCACGGCGTCCTGGACGGTCATGTTAAAAGTTCTGGCGGTTGGGCGGTTGGATTGTGTCGGTCCGCTGATCATCAGCTTGTTGCCACCTTGCTGATTGCTACCCCTGCCACTTCCCTTCTTTGGGCAATCCTTAATACGGTGCTCAATTGAGCCGCAAGCAAAACTCCCTTGGATCTTCTTTGGCTTTGGACAGTTGGGCGAGATGTGCCCTTCCTGTCCGCAGTTGTAGCAAGTGCCACGTCCCTTCCAGCACTCGCCCTGGTGATTCTTCCCACACTTTGAGCATCCTTCAGCCCTCTTCTTGAAACCTCCACGAAAATTCCCTGATTGATTATTGTTGTTTTGTTGTTGTTGTTGTTATTCTCCCATTTTCTCTTTCCCAAGTTGCTTCCTCCGCTACTGCTTCCTCCCGTACAGTTCTCTCCTCTATTATTCTTTCCTTTCTTCTCCTTTTTATACTGACTTAAGGCCTCACTGCCACCTTCCGCAATGATTGCCTTTTCCAGTAATGTTGTAAAGGAATCAATTTGAAGAACTGATACCTTATTGAACAGCCACGGCTTCAACCCTTGTTCGAAGCATCTAGCCTTCCTCTCTTCATCACCAACTTGGTGCTCCGCAAATCGCGCTAGTTCGTTAAACTTAGTTGCGCACTGCACCACCGTTATGTCACCTTGTTTTAGTTGTAAGAACATCACCTCCATCCGATTCTTCATACTCTTAGGGAAGTAATTCTCGAAGAACAGCGTCTTAAACTTATCCCAAGCTATTATCCCTTCTCCAGCTCTCTGTTGATTAGCCTCCCACCAGTAGTTCGTTTCTCCCCTCATCATGTACATGGCAAACACCGTTTTCTGATCTTCGCCTACGCGAGCTACAGTGAAAGCTTTTTCGATCTCCTTGATCCATGTTTGTGCGACGATTGGGTCGGTAGTTCCTTCGAACTCCGGGGGTCCTACACTCTTAAAGTCTTTAAAGGTTGTTACTGGCACAGCCTGAGGGTTTGGGCGAACGGGTTCATTGTTCCTTTCCCTTAATGCCTCTCCTAACAGGTCTACCAGTTTCTGGACCGGGTCAACTTGTTCCCTCTCGTTATTAACAGATTCTTTGGGTGTAGTCAATCTACGTCTGGGCGGCATTATCTGCATCACAAGTTTTCATTTTATTATTATTCAAGTATATTACTTAAGTATTTCTTTTTAATACTAAAAGAATAAATTTATAACACATTTCTGAAATAAACTTCATTTATATTCATATGCCAAATCGTTTCATTACATGATTTCCCTAGCATACTGCTATAAATGTTATCACATATATCCCCTAATATCACAAAAGACGGGGAATATACCAACCTACTACCATACTACCCCTCTAACAAAAGCTTACACGGGGTTTACATCACTATCCCACATCTTACACAAAAGATAGGGATTACAACATAGAATGTACAACACATAAAGATAAATGCTACTAACTACTACTAGACCATTTAAGGAAATCTCATCACATCATCCCACGCTCCACAGCGCTCTTGTACTCCATCTGCGCTATATACGCAACCAGCTCTCGACTCAAAGTATGTAGAGTCTGTCCCTGCTCTGCCGAGTAGTGGTACACACCATCAATCACCCTCTCAAAAGCTGAGCGGAACACATACCCCATCTTGTTCATCCTTCCTCTTCTTACATCTGACCTTGTCCTCTAGGTCATCAGCTCTCTCATTAGCTGCTTCCCACTTCTCCTCGAAGTGTATCCTATCCATCACCTCCAACTCTAGCTGAGTACGGAGTGCCTTTTTCTAAGTCTTCTCACTCAATTCTCTCTGTTCTACTTCTTCCAGCTTCCTTGCTATATCCACGTTCCTAGCCACTGACCTGTGAAACAGAGTCCCCATCTGGATCCCTGCCTCCCTACGGTAGGCAATCTCCACCTATAACTCCTGCATGGCCAGCTTCCTCTGGTGGTCTTTGTCCCTCAGCTTCTGGAACTCAGACTCTCTCTCATAGGCCTCGGCCTCCAGCTCTTGGACCCTGCAGTCTAACTCTAGGATCAGCTCCTCATACTCTCCTAGCATCTGCTCCTCTACAGTAGCCTCATTAGAGTCCTCTACTGGCTCTTCCTCAGAATCAAGCTCTACCTCTATCTCATCCTCGTCATCAGACTCAGATGGTGCCACAGCCTGCACAGGCACAGCCTCTAAGGGTGCCTTGTACACTACATGTATATCCCTGGGCTCATCCTCAGCCACTCTAGCGGGTACTCCCAAATCTGCCATCTACA
This sequence comes from Panax stipuleanatus, assembly GCA_020205555.1. Classification (NCBI taxonomy): domain Eukaryota; kingdom Viridiplantae; phylum Streptophyta; class Magnoliopsida; order Apiales; family Araliaceae; genus Panax; species Panax stipuleanatus. The sequence continues at coordinate 69,423,070 of CM035126.1, forward strand.
ATCACAAACACAAGACAAGAAACAGCAACTCCATTAGAATGTTAAACAAAACATAAGTTCATTGTATAAAATGAAGTTACATTTCATAACAGACTAAGTCTCTCAAGGAAAACTTTACATGAGTTTTATCTCCTTCCTAACTTCTAAGTTCTCCTAAGTTATAATCTAAGGACACTCGCTCCTATGGTTTATAACTACAGCTTTGATACCAACCTGTGACGCCCCCAAATCCGGGACCGCCACTTGGTCTCTCGAATTTGGTTCGTCACGTGCTCATGGTAAAACAATAATAACTAAAATCACACATCCATAGCGGAATATCTAATTTAGAATAATATACAATGATTTATTATAATTATTCTCCCAAGTCTCACAACCTACAGTACTTAATAGATTACATAATAATATCAATTAACTACTTATTACATAATCTAACTTAAGCTTAAACATAATCAAATCCAGTCTTACTACATCATCTTAATATAACATTAAAATATTTAAAAACATAAAAAAAGACAAGCTAGTTAGTAGCCTTGCCCTTGCCCTTATCAACGCCCGAAGGTTCGCCATGCTCTGCCTTAACTGAAATATTTTAGGGAAAGCAAGAATGAGCACAAATTGCTCAGCAAGTAATATACAATAAGGGTTTGTAATATAATTCTCAATTCTCGAAAAGTGTATAGCAAGGTTTGATGGTTCAAGGATAACAAGAATATCAACAATTTTCAATAACAGTCGCTAAGGACAGAATAATATCAATGTGATTCAATAATAAATCAATTCAAAATTTTAAGATAACTGAATACTGAGCAGTCACTAAAGACTATGAACTTCTACTAGAATTAACAGTATTAAACTGATAACCCAAATCAAAAATAAGTACAACAGGTGATCAGCCTAAAGTACCATACGTTATGCATAACAATCAATCATACTCAAGTGCGCACGTCGGTTCTTCGACAATTATATTTTCCCTTCAGAGAAGGTTGTTCTTCTCAGTCAAATACGAGATCCCGCACCAACCAATTGGTTTGGGTAGCTTTTCAATAATATAAGTCTAGCCGAATCAAATGGCATAGACACTTTCATAATATTCAAGAACAATACCAAGTTCCACATGAATAATAGTTTTAATGAAATAAGAGTTCAAGTATGCTAATTCAATTCAAACGATTAAGTAAAGAAACTAGTTCACAATATACAAGGATAGAATACTTGCATAAAGTAAATGCGTCGGTTAGGATACTTGCATCCAAAGAGATAAGGTTTAGATACTTGCACCGTAAAAGAGTGTAAGTTAGGAAACTTGCACTTTAAAAGAGTGTAAGTTAGAGAACTTGCACTTTAAAAGAGTGTAAGTTAGAGAACTTGCCTTTAGCGTAGTTTATCCACGAAAAGCAAATCAACACTTTCGAATTCCTATCGTAATACAGTTACGTATATATATAATATTCATTAGTTATATAATTTAACTTCACATTATATCTTCGAATAAACGATCAACACACAAGCTAAGTTTTAACCTAGCTACACAATTATTTAGTATCTAATTTCTATTCTTAACTTCCTCTTTTCTTAAGTTGATCATATTCATATATCATTACTATCATGTGAGACTACCACAATTAGCAAGCATACTCGCATATTATTAATATCACATAAGACCACAATTAATACTAAATATATTTTATTTTAGCAAGTTATGGCATTCTCATAAGTTAACTATCAAAATCGGGTTCAAGTAACATCATATAATATCCCATAGCATATATACATGTTAAAAGATACTTTTATGTGTATATAACCTTTTCTCGTTCCAAACATACATGCAATAGATTCTAAGTCAACACTTTCAATAATTTAAAGCCATTCAAGGTCATGATGTTACAAAATCTAGCATGCTTTCCTTGTAAACACTTAAGGTATTTATATTAAGCATACTTATGAGTATTCGCATTCTATACATGTGACTATCACAGTTATTAGTTGAAAACATGCTTCGTTTATGCTAAACTTGAATCACAGCAACTAATCATGGTATATATATATGCATGACACATGAATGAGTCTAAGAGTACTATCACATGTGTCCATAAATATCAGATTCTAACTCTCGTCATAACATACCAAAGTTCACGTTCAAAGCTTATACTTTGTTAGTATAGTTTACTAATAAGGTCTATCATGTCCATGCTTCCTTATGAAACCTATATATGCAAGTTAACATGCTTTTCATGCATTTCAAGGCCCTATAAACATGCTTGAAAAGTCAGAATGTATACATGGTCTTTACATGTCAATATCAACCTTCAAAACTTGTATTTTTGTTAGAAAGGTGCACTAGTTGGGTTCACATGTTCATATTATATCACGATACATATATACTTAAGTCAATATGCATTCCATGTGTTTCTAGGTCATACATACTTGTCTCAAAAGTCAGAATACTATTATGGTATTTATATATCCAAGTTCCTCTTTTCATAACTTTAAGTTTTCTTTGAAATACTTAACTAAAACGACTAGCATGGATTATTATAACCTAGTAACCTTATTCCAGATGTTAATGTGAGTTATAAGCATACTCTACTAGCACAACATGTTCAATACATCAAAAGATATAATAGAAATTATCAACAATTTTTGCAGTGGCGCGCGGCCGCGCCCAAATTGTACTAGGGAGACGCGCAGCCGTGCGACTCCCGTTCCAGACCAGAAGATGTTCTGTTATTGCAGTGCTTCAGAATTTCTCATAATGTACTTAGCTAGCATGCTTGCCTACCATCACTTTACATTCCTGACACATAGATATACTTAACAACTTATGCTAGCACCTTATCACACACTAATTTCAACAATATCATGCAATCTCTATGAATTGAAATTTAAATGGGTTAAGAGGTTATACCTCTTGAGCTCAAACTTGCACAAAACTTGTTCTCAAATTCAGATTATAAACTCACAATACTCTCTCTATATCAACTTAGCACAAATTTTAGCTACATAGAAAATGAAGAGAGGCTTGGTATTTATAGGAGAATTCAATATCCATACAAAGCAATTGTCCCAAGGTTTGAAACAATGGGGGAAATGAAGAACTAGAGGATAGAGGGGAGTTGATGGAATAGTGTCCAACCACCACCTCAACCCACACCCCTTGTCATTATCACCCTTAATGCTAGCTAGGAAGAGAAATGATGAAGGAGTAGCTTAGACCATTGGCTATTCACGTGAGAGAAGAGATGGGGAAATTTGGACACTCAATATGGGACAATGAAACTCAGCATTAGCATGTTGGGGGAAATGAAATACTATATACTATATACTTAGTACACATATATGCTTAGGTCTAAGTTCACTTAGAAGTATACATGGATTTAGGATGTCACAACAACATTACATAGTAGCACATTGGGGTACATGTATATACACATCATATAGTACATTTTAATAATATCACATTATGAGTTAATTGAATGGTGATATACTACATTATCACAAATCTCATTATTATTATTTCAATTATGTACTTATTGAAATAATTATTGTTATTCCTTATTCACATGCTTTAATATACCATATAGTATATATATTACATGGTCTTACTAAAGTGTCACACATAAGTGTTTCTCTACACTATATATTATGGTTGTATTCCATATACTTTGCATTATTAATTATTGCATACGTGTACATAACAATCAATATAATCTTATTATATTAATATCTTACTTATTTGCTTTATTATTCATAATGTCAAATAAATAAATTATTCATCTTATTGATTAATTAACAATAATATTAATTAATTCATTCCTCATCGATTATTAATAACACTTAATTAATAATCATAGGATTAATTATCACATTAACAAATATAATTCCCAACATATTTATAAACAAGTGGTTTATTATTATTATATTTCTTGCAATAATAATAATCACATATTCTAAATCAATCACAGTTAATATTTCACAATAATTAATTAATATTCTATGATAACAATTAATTAATATTCTACAATTAATATAGATTAATTGTTTTGTTAAATTAATATAATCATTCTTATATTACGTCACTGTGACACACAAGGCTATCAATGAGTTTATCGCAAACTCCATCAATTTCTCAATTATTATAATTATTCAATTTTATATAATTGAATTAATTCATCTCATAACACAAAATCATTTATATTCAAATAAATTCTCATTTTTATTAATATATTTATTTAATAATATTCAGAAATTCTCGGGTATTACAAAATTCTCAGGTATTACAAAAATTAACCGAGTTATGGTCATTTCAATATTTGGGGTTTTTCAACGAAAATCGCTATAACTGGAGTTCTATAACTCCGATGGCCACAAAATTTAAACTTGAAGTTCACGTTAATACGTGTAAGATTCCGCCAAGAGTTGGGAATTTTTGGATTTAAGCATGATATAGCTAATTTCTTAAGCTACGAACTAAAAACAGTTTTTGAAAAATACTAAAATGAATTGAAAAATTGTAGAAAAATTATTTTTGTATATGAAATATATGTATATATGTGTGGCCAAAGGATAGAAAAATAATAAGATGATTTATTATTTTCGTGAGAAGGATAATTTAGCTTGCTGAATTGAACAATGCAGGTTGCTGAAATGGAAACTGAAAATGTCAAGAAGGGAAGACAGCTTATTTTTAGCTTGCTGAAATGAGGTATTCGGTTTACTGAAATAGTAAACAGTTTACCGAGTTATAATAAGAACTTATAAAATGAGTGAGTAAGTGTTAAGTCTAAAGTAGTACAGTCGTACTCTGTAATAGTTGATGTATAGTATCTGGCCTAAACAATTCCTTTAAAGAGCGGAGGTATATACGAATTAGCAACCGATCTAACTCGCTGTGAAAACAGTGTAGACAAGACATAAACTAATTTGTTGGTTATTTGTGGGAAACCACTTAGTATACTATATTGAATACTATTCAAGACTCGATGTGAGCTAGGTTTAGACTTGTAAATAAGTATGGTGTTAAGGTTATCTAATATTTGACTATGTGGTTAAGTGTTAGATAGTTTACTTTTAAAGTAATAGTATTATGGGATAAGGTATGTTATGATAATTGAAAGATCAATCTTATAACTAATAGGTCTTTTCAATAAAGAGATTAAATTAGATTGCATAGCAGTAATCGATGATACATGCAAGTTTCCTTAACTCAAACTTGAGTTATATTTCCAAAGCATGTTAGTGAATAATATTTGTTGGCTATTCACATCTATACTGATTATTGATTCGCACTTAGTGCATGTTGCATATGCTCATCAGGTATGAAAGGCTGATCACCTTCATTACCATAAGGATCAGTTAAAGTTGTTCATGGTCCTTGTTGACATTAAACATTATTGATTCAGTCATTCAATTATTGACATTTATGACTCATGCTCTTTCACAATTATTATATTGTTGAAAATTCAAAAGTTTATTCTTTCTTTCAATCATGATATATCCTTGTTGTATTTAAATTTGCTGGGCAAAGTAGTTGCTCACCCTTGCTATATCATGATAACAATTTTCAGATTAAGACGAAGGCTTGAAGAAAGACAGAGGCAAAGGCAAACTACAAGAGTAGATTATTATGCATCTATAACTATTAGTTATCCAATGTAAATTATATATGTGAACCTTTTAAATTACTTAAGGTATGTATTCAGTTAAGGTTAATAGACCTTGAGAAATATTATAGAATAATGTGAAATAAATAATTTATGTTTATATATTTTGCATTAGTTTATAGAATATGTATGAAGATGAATTACCGTAACGTACCAGGACCGAGGTTCTAGAAACCCGAATTTGGGGGCGCTACAGGTTGGTGTCAGAGCTATAGGTTATAAACCTTAGGTAGGGTTATCTTAGGCTATAACCACAGAGATGAGGATAAGTAATAAACTCAAATAGAGTTTAAGTGCTAAGAGATGAATTTTGGGAAATTTATTATTAAGTAAAGGAGAAAATAAATAAAATTCAAAGAAGAATCTCGAAAAGTTATAAAGATAAGAATCCAGAGTTACCTGTACTCTAGTAATAAAGATAAAATCTTAAATAAAATCATAATTTATGATTAAGGTGAACAATAAGAAGATCGTAAAACAAAACGATCATAAGATAGAAAAGAATCGTAATATAACACTATTCCAATAAAAGGTCACAACATGATCTGATGAGGTCATAGGAGGACAGATGATTAATCGTTTGATTGAAAACTTTATAGCATAATTGCTATACAACAGTTGTACTATGCAAACTCAGGAAAGAGTAATAATTGTTAAAGACACGGATTAAATAAAATTCGTATTTAGCAAAGAGTAAGCTAGAATTATGTGGGATTTCAATTGAGGACTCATGTGATAGCTGAGTTGTATAAACCTTTGTATGGGCGGGGGTTTTGTGCTTGGTCTAATGACTACTTAGTTTATCACATTGATAATCATTAAAATGTTGGTGTTGCGCTATTCGCTATATGTATGTTGAGAAGGTGATTCTTTTCTCATGTGTATAACGAATAGGTAGAGAATATAAGAATAGGTGTGAGTTCTTAAAACTCATACTTATGGTAAGTTTGTGACTCATAATCGTATGGTATGTTTTTGAACCCCTAAGCATATGGACAGTTCCTGATTAGTTCTTGAACTACGTATTGCTAGGAAAAGTTCCTAAACTCATATTATTGTGGAAAGTTCCTTAACTCATAACGTGTGGTATGTTTGATAAACTATACTGGAGTATAGAAGAGTTATGGATGAAGAATTGAGGATTGTTAATTTTTAATGGTGATAGAATAGATAGAATGATTAAGCAATGGATCATTGGAGAAATTGGAGTTGATGATGGAAGCATAGGTATTCCAAATCTTCTAGCTATGCTAGACTTCGAAAATTTTGACATCAAGCTAAATTCGCACTAATGTGCCTTTAAAAATATAAATGAATTTTGTAATCAGCAACACATGGTTACAAGTGTGTAGAAGTGGACTTCGAACCACTAACACATCGTTATCTATTGCGGCATGATAACCCCAAAAATGATTTTTCAATAGTTTTGAACTGTTTAAAGAAGAGTCTACGCTAATTGTTTCGGCTAGACAAAAATGATTTGAATATCAAAATGTATTTTATATATCATCGATGCGTCATGGAACTTGGTGCAGAGATGATAAAAATGATAGAGTTATCAACACAGAATTACCTAGTGCTGGATGTAATCTAAGGATCTTTAGCCACTGTGGTACAATGTAGTATGACAAAGTCATAAAATAACGAAATCCTTAAACGAACTGCAAATACAGTGCGGTATCATGACGTCATAAAATGATTTTTAGAATTTTAAAGAAAAGTCAAGTGCCAATTGATCCTGGCCAGACACATATTTTGATTGATGTTCGAATTATTGGTATACGTCTAAGCTAATTGATTTAGCTAGATAAATATTTATGAAAATTCAAGTATCTCTTTGAGAATTTATCCCGAACCATATTGTTTTGATTCGGACTCCAGACTAAGTATGAACATCCCTAAATTGGGAAGTATTTATGCGTAAAATGCGGTTATGATGAATGCGAATGTCGTTCCAACATGTAGCATTGATCAATGCAGGGTATAATGGGCTGATCACCCACCGTGCCCATAAGTATGTCAGTTTACAGATGAATTTTTGTTAAAACCTTTTCGAAATTGAAAAATAAAAGTTCATGGTCTATATGGCCACTCAGAATAATATGAAAAGTTCTTTTTTCTAACTCCTTAGAGAAAAGTCATAGTAGAATGTGATGATAGAGAAGATCCTTATATAAGGAAGCAGTATGTACTTTTGGTGAATAGTGATTCCGGGGACGAAATCATTATAAGAGGGAAAGAATGTGACAACCCAAAAATTTATAAGATTTTAAATGATTAAAATAAAGGTTAAAAGAATAAAACCTAGATGGAAATTTTAGGATTAATAAAAAATTTGAAGAAAAACCTTTATGGTTTACTATTTGAAAAAGAATAGAGAAAATATGGGTTACAAAAATTCAAAATCCTAGAAATGAATTTATATATACTTGAATGAATATTAAGGATAAGGTATTACGATACTATAAAGTTTGGTGACCTAATATATAAATTATGTATTTGAATCAAATAACCTCAAGGGTTATCTTTATTTTATTGTCCTAGTATTTTATGTGACGCCCCCAGAATAGGTCCAATCAATTAAACCCATTATGAGTCGCCAAATATATGGTACAAAATCCAAATACAATCTTTTATAACATACGGTCGTGCAAAATACGATCACACAACTGTGAGTGTCAATAAAAAATATAAACACTCAAACTAAGTCCTGATTACAATTATTATCACACTATTTGACAAAAATAGTGAGGACTGCTACTCCTCTAACTCTGCCCATCACTCTGTTCCTTGATTAGTCCCTGCAACATTCTCATTTCCTGAAGAGGACAATAGATGAAAAGAGTGAGCTCAACTAGCCCAATAAAGAATATTATGACTAAGATAATAAAAAATAAATTATCTTTAGTCTTCAACAAATTAGAATAAATATGATGGACAACAAGTTTTAGATCAACAACTGCAGCGAAAATAACAATTCATCAGAAGAGTTAAGTAGAGAATGATTTCTACTATCTTCTATGATTTAAAAGTCCATCATCAATATTTTATCCCTGTCAATCAATATATATCTCAAATCAGATATTCATCTTTGCACTACGGGCCAAAGATATTCATTTATATCACCCGTGGTCACGTTCATCTCAACATCTGTCCATCTTTGCACTACGGGCCAAAGATATTCATCAGATAATCATTCATCTTTGCACTACAGGCCAAAGATATTCTTCAAATAATTATTCATCTTTGTACTACAGGCCAAAGATATTCATCAAGTAACCATTCATTTTTGCACTACAGGCCAAAGATATTCTTTTGTATCACCATTTAAGACTGAAGATGATGAAAAATAATTTAAAGAACGAATCTAGCGAGATAAAGGACAAAAATTAGAATCCGTAAATCAGTCTATCCAAGTTCAAAAATATTCCATAATAATCATTTGTGGAGCAAAATTCAAGAATAAAGTTCAAAACATAGATCCAATCAAAGATATGAACAATAACAACAACTTGGACAAAGAAAAGAAAATTTAATTTTTCGGTGAATAGTACCGTATTCATGAATAGTGCCTTATACGTGAATAGTGTCGTATACGTGAATAGTAATCCCGACATGAAAAGGTAGAAATTTTTATAAGAAAAATCATACTTCGTAAATAGTACTCGTGAATAGTACCGTATTCGTGAATAGTGTCGTATACGTGAATAGTGCTATATACAAGAATAGTAACCCCGACATGAAAAGGTAAAAATTTTATAATAAAATTCATACCAATATTTTGGTGAAATGATATTGAAAGAAATAACATCATTTTCAAAAAAAATAACATCCCTTACCTCAAAAGAATAGTACGTCTGACTGGAATATCGGATATAATGCTGAAGGAAACTTGCACTGTATAGCAACACTCAAAGTATCGAAATACTCACAAAAATACGCTCGATATTATAGAGAAAGAAACTTCTGCTTCTGGTGTGATTTTTAATTCTAACTAAGCACCCTATTTATAGAAAAATGCTTAGAACGCCAAAGTAAAAAATTTAATAAAATATTATTATTTCATTTTTTTCTCACGGACGCCAACTAGCAAAATTTTCCAGCAATTAGCCAACCACAAGTGGGACCCACCCATACAAAACATGTTTTAATCACCTTTTGCAACAAAAAAAACAATTCAGACCCAATATTTCAGAACTTCAATAATTCATAATAAATAGCCTTTTATCAGAAAAATACGAACCTCATGTCCATTCCATATGAAATTTAATTCTCTACAACTTTGTAGAAGAAAGTTTTTCCAAATTCCGAACAAAAAATGACCCGAATTTACATACGAATGATTTTTCCACACCCCCATTCTGACAAAACTAATTCAGACGAATTTCATTCGCTCGCCACTTTGGAAAAATTCCTCCACTTATATCCACATCGAATAAATATTTTCTTATCATTTTTATCAATAATTAATTATTCGCAAATAATATTACAGAACCATAATATTGACAACCAGGTCGTTCTTAGGAAAGAAGGGGCTTTCCGATAAGAATTTCTCCTTACTGGCGCGCAATTAGGTGACCAAACCCCTTTCTCAGACAGAACTTTCTTAGACATTGCCAATAATGTTGTCTAACAATATTATTCAAATAATATGAATTATTGATTTGATAAAGTAAAATACTGTGCAGTGACAATTATTGAATCAACAATAATATAAAATACTGTGCAATACCGTGTGCTACTGTGCAACAACGCGTATTACTTTATATTAACCCCCGGGTATTTCAACAGTTCTAACGGTAATCGTTACGCCTTTATTTTTAGAAAACTCATTCTTATCGTTTTCTTCATCCGACAGTTTTTCGTTATGGGGCCCACAAATGGCTGCGTCGTCGTACGAATAATCTCCGACAACAAGAATATTCCACGACCAAACGAATATTCCCCGACAACAATGAATATTTTATAACCACTTGCTTATTTTGAAATATTTGCGCATATTACCCATAACTTATCACATTTATCAAATCAACACCTTACTATTTCAAAATAATCTATAAAGAAAATTAAATCTTTATTCATAAAAGTTGGGGTCTTACAACCTCCCCTCCTTATGAAATTTTGTCCTCAAAATTGACGTGCATACCTAGTATGTCGAAAAGGTGAGGATACCTCGCTTTCATAGCCAATTCTAACTCCCAGGTCCTTTCCTCGATTCCAACTGTGACTCTCATAGTGCTTTAACCACAGTACCTCACAATGGTACCCATCAGTTTGCCACCGCACAAAAACGGCGTCCCCTACAGAGAGTCTGGCTTCGGTGCATGCCACACAAGAAGTCACCAGCGAGAGGCTCAGGGCTCTTCATACCTTATGGCTCTTGATGCTTTTCCTTGACACGTTGACACGTTAAACACCTCGAGATAAACTCTGCGATCTCTCTCTTCATTTTGCTCCATTAAAATGTATGTCAAAGATCACGATACATTTTGGTAATATTGCGAACGGTGTGTTGTGTGCTTCCATCATGATTTTATACTTCAAATCAGCATTGTTAGGAACACAAAGTCTGGAGTTGACTCGAAGTATTCCTTCTTCATCAATTCTTGCTTCTGGAATACCATCTTCTTGCACCTTCTTCTTCATATTCGTCAGCTCCGGGTCTGTAGCTTGAGTAGCTTTAACTTTATCAATTAAAGTTAGTTCTACGCGTATATTTGACATCATCACGTGGGACCCCAGAGTCTTGAATTCTATCTCCATCCTTTGTACGTCATACAAAATGGGTCTTTGTGTTGACAACATCGCACTCATTCCCGCATATGATCTTCTACTCAATGCATCAACTGCCACGCTCGCTTTTCGTAATCTTTCAACAGCTCCAACCAACGTCGTTGTCGCATATTGAGTTCGCTCTAGGTGAAGAAATATTTGAGACTTTTGGAGTATATTAGGATGTCATCAATAATGACAACCACGAAATGATCCAAATATTTCTCAAATATTCGGTTCATCATGTTCATGAACGCAGCATGGACATTGGTCAATCCGAAATATATGACTAGAAATTCGTAATGCGCGTATCGAGTTCTAAAGGCAGTCTTTGGAATGTCATCAGTTCTAATCTCTAACTGATGATATCCAGAACGGTGATCGATCTTTGAGAAGAATTGTGCACCTTGCAACTGGTCGAACATGTCATCAATGCGAGGTAACGGATACCTATTCTTGATGGTGACATGGTTCAACTCCCGATATTCAATACAAAGTCGCATACTACCGTCTTTCTTTTTTACAAATAAAACAGGAGCACCCCAAGGAGACGTACTAGGACGTATAAAATCGATGTCTAATAACTCCGGTAGTTGGACCATTAACTCCTGAAGTTCAATAGGAGCCATTCGATATGCGGTTTTAGAAATGGGTTTTGTACCTGGTTCAAAGTCAGTAAAAAATTCAACTTCACGTTCTGGGGGTAGACCGGAAGTTCTTCGGGAAATACATCAGGAAACTCATTAACAACAGAAATATTATTCAAATCTGACGTATTCTGGTTTAAATGGGCTAAGAAAGCTTAACATCTATTTTTCAATAAACGAATAGCTTTATGACTTGAAATGACATTGATTAATTTTAGTGGTTTGGTGGTTTGAATTCGCACAACAGGTTGGTTAGGAATATGAAAACTAACAACCTTTCAAAAATAATCAATTTTGGCATGGTAAGTGGTTAACCAGTCAATTCCTAAAATCACATCAAATGCAAGTATTTTCAAAGATATAAGATCAACAGGTAGGGTGAGGATGCCAATTTGAATCAATCAAGATTTGTAAACTGTGGATGTAACAAAAAGTTCTCATAACGGAGTTCCAACAGATAAGTCAAAGTCTAATTTCTCAGAAGTCACGTTCAAACGTTGAGCACAAGTAGATGAAATAAAAGAATGGGTAGCACCGGTATCTAACAAGGTATAAACTTTGCAAGAGTTTATGATTAGCTTACCCGTGTTAACTTCATTCAGGTTCCTCGTATTTTGGGAAGTCACGACAAACGCTTTTTCAGGATCCACCGACTTTGACTTGTCTGGGACAGTCTCTGGTGTCACCATCCCATGTGACACCCCAAAATAGGTTCAATACTCAACCCATTCTGAGTCGCCAAACATATGGTACAGAATCTAAATACAATCTTTTATAACATACGGACGTGCAAAATACGACCACACAAGCTGTGAGTTTCAATACAAATCGTATATAATACGAAATATAAACACTCAAATTCAGTCCTCTTTTATTACAATTATTATCACACTATTTTACAAAAATAGTGAGGACTACTATTGCTCTACTCTGACCATCACACTGATCCCCGACTAGTTCCCGCAACATTCTCATTCTCTAAAGAGGACAATAGATGAAAATGGTGAACTAAACTAGCCCAGTAAAGAATATTATGACTAAGATAATGAAGAATAAATTATCGTTAGTCTTCAACAAATCAGATAAAATATTATGGACAACAAGTTTTAGATCAACAACTGCAGCGAAAATATCAATTCATTAGAAGAGTTACGTAGAGAATGAAGTCTACTATCTTCTATGATTTAAAAGTCCATCATCAATATTTTATCCCTGTAACATCAATCAATATATATCTCAAATCAAATATTCATCTTTGCAGTACGGGACAAAGATATTCATTTGTATCACAAGTGGTCATGTTCATCTCAATACCTGTCCATCTTTGCACTACGGGCCAAAGATATTCATCAAGTAATCATTCATCTTTGCTCTACAGGCCAAAGATATTCAGTTATATCACCATTTAGGACTGAGGATGATGAAAAATAATATAAATAACGAATCCAGTGAGATAAAAGACAAAGATTAGGGATTCGTAATTTAGTTTATCCAAGTTCCAGATTATTCCATAATAATACTTTGTGGAGCAAAATTCAAGAATAAAGATCAAAACTTGGATCCAATCAAAGATAGGAACCATAATAGCCAACTTAGACAAATAGAAGAAAATTTAATTTTTTTGTGAATAGTGCCGTATACGTGAATAGTGCCGTATACGTGAATAGTAACCCCAACGAAAAAAGTAAGAATTTCATAATAAAATCCATGCCAATATTTTGGTATAATGATATTGAAAAGAATAACATCATTTACGAAAAAAAATAACATCCCTTACCTCAGTATAATACTCGATCTGACTGGAATATCGGATATAATGATGAGAAAAACTTGCACTGTTATCAACACTCAAAGTATCTAAATACTCACAAAAAATACGCTCAATATTATAGAGAGAAAATTTTCTGATTCTGATGTAATTTTTATTTTTAACTAAGCACCCTATTTATAGAAAAATGCTTAGCACACCAAAGCTGACTAAACTTGCACAGGAGCACACTTAATTTGAAAAAGAAAATTTGTTGGCTGCTGCACCTAATAAGTTAAAACTAAGTTGCCAAAATCCACCTACCACGTTTTAACCATTAAAACCATCAGCATCTTCATTTGACAAAAAAAAATAATGGGGTCCACCCATGTTTTAATTAAAAATATTTATTTCGAAACTTCAATAATTCATAATAAATAGCCCATTTATCAGAAAAATACGAACCTTATGTCCATTCCATATAAAATTTGATCCTCTACAACTTTGTAGAAGAAAGTTTTTCCAAATTCCGAACAAAAAAATGACCCAAATTCACATACGGATGATTTTTCCACACTCATCACTCTTGAAAATCTTCAACACACTCAAAATTTCAAAGCCTCCATTTTTGAAATAATGAATTCCATCACATATTTATTCATATATCGTGAATTTGTTATAAAAAATATCATCACTATTATATTATTATATTATCATATTATACACTTATAATGTAATATTATAATAATATATTTGAATAAATTATTTTATCAGAACAGATAAAATATTCATTCTCAATAATTGTCACTTTTGCTAAAAATTCCTCCGTTTAAATCCACATTGAATAAATATTTACTTATCATATAAATCAACAATTAATTATTCACAAATAATATTACAGAACAATAATATTGACAACTAGGTAATTCCTAGGAAAGAGGGGGCCTTCCGATAAGGATTCTCCTTAGACATTGCCAATAATGCTATCTAATAATATTATTCAAATAATATAAATTATTGATTTAATAATTTGAAATACTGTGCAATGATAATTATTTAATCAATAATTTAAAATATCAACGTAGCAATTATGCAATTATCAATGTAGCAATTATTGAGTCAATAATATAAAATACTGAACAGTAATTACTGTAACAATTATTGAGTAGTGACTTCTTACGTAAGAATCAATAATTAGAATTACTGTGCAATACCGTGTGCTACTGTGCAACACCGTTTTAACCACCGGGTATTTCAACAGTTCTAAAACTCATTCTTGTTTATTTTCTTCATCCGATAGTTATTCCGTTGTGGGGCCCACAAATTGCTGCGCTATCGTACGAATATTCTCCGACAACAAGAATATTCCACGACCAAACGAATATTCCCCGACAACAATGAATATTTTATTACCACTTGCTAACTTTGAAAATTTTGCACATATCTCCCATAACTTATCACATCTATCAAATTAACACCTTACTATTTCAAAGTAATATATAAAGAAAATTAAATCTTTATTCATAAAATTTAGGGTCTTACAACCTTCCCTCCTTATGAAATTTTGTCCTCGAAATTGACGTACGTACCTGGTATGTCGAAGAGGTGAGGATACCTCGCTTTTATTTTCGCTTCTAACTCCTAGGTCATTTCCTCGATATCATAGTTCCTCCACAAAACTTTAACTTGAGGTATATTCTTTGAGCGTAAGACATGTTCCTTCTTATCCAATATCTTGACAGGTATCTCCTCATAAGTTAAATTTTCGGTTATCTCGTCTGGTTCTAATTTGATAATGTGGTTTGGGTCTTTCATATATTTACGTAGCATGGATATGTGAAAAACGTTATAAACACGAGACATGCTAGGCGGTAAAGCGAGTCTATAGGCCACATTTTCTACTCGGTCAAGGATCTCAAATGGACCAATGAATCATGGGTTGAGCTTTCCTCTCTTCCCAAATCTCGTAACTCCTTTCCATGGAGCAACACGTAACAATACATGGTCCCCAACATTAAATTATACGTCCTTCCGATCAAGATCAGCATAACTCTTTTATCGATCTTGTGCGGTTTGTATACGTTGCCGGATCATTTGAATCTTTTCCGTAGTCATACGTACTAACTCCTGTCCCAACAATGTTGCTTCATCCACCTCATCCCAACATACTGGAGAACGATATTTTCGTCCATACAATGCTTCGAATGGAGCCACGCCTATACTTACCTGATAACTGTTGTTGTAGGAGAATTCCACCAATGGTAAGTACTTATCCCAACTCCCTTTGAAGTCTAGAACATAGAGTCTCAATAGATCTTCAAGAGTTTAGATAGTCCTTTCTGATTGCCCGTCAGTTTGAGGATGATATGCAGAACTGAATCGTAAATCCGTGCCCATAGCCTTCTACAAACTGACCCAAAATCGTGAAGTAAATCTGAGGTCACGATCCAAAACTATGGATACTGGCATGCCATGCAATCTCATAATCTCATTTACGTACATACGAGCAAGACGTTCAAGTGAATAAGTCTCTCGTATAGGCAAGAAATGAGCAGACATGGTTAATCTATCGACAATAACCCAAATCGCATCTATGCCTTGAGAAACCTTGGGAAGACCCGTAACGAAATCCATGGTAATGTGTTCCCACTTCTATTTTGGAATCTCAAGTGGTTGCAATGGACCCTTTAGCACTTGATGCTCCGCCTTGACACGTTGACACGTTAAACACCTCGAGATAAACTCCGCGATCTCTCTCTTCATATTGCTCCACCAAAATATATGTTGAAGATCATGATACATTTTGATACTCTTAGGATGGATCGCAAACGGTGTGTTGTGTGCCTTCATCATGATTCTATATTTCAAATTAGAATCATTAGGAACACAAAGTCTGGAGTTGACTCAAAGTATTCCTTCTTCATCGATTCTTGCTTCTGGAATAGCACTTTCTTGCACCTTCTTCTTCATCTTTATCAGCTCCGGGTCTGTAGATTGAGCAACATTAATTTTATCAATTAAAGGTGGTTCTACACGTATACTTGACATCATCACATGGGTCCCCGGAGTCTTGAACTCTATCTCTATTTTTTGTAAGTCACACAAACTTGGTTTTTGTGTTGACAACGTCGCACTCATTCCTGCATATGATCTTCTACTTAACGCGTCTGCTATCACGTTCGCTTTTCCAGGATGGTATTGGATGGTATGGTCGTAATCTTTCAACAACTCAAGCCAACGTCGTTGCCATATGTTGAGTTCCTTCTGGGTGAAGAAATATTTAAGGCTCTTATGATCCGTATAGATCTCCACTTTCTCCTTATACAGGTAGTGTCTCCAGATCTGCAACTCAAAAATGACAGCTGCCAACTCTAGATCATGAGTAGGATAATTCCTCTCATATTCCTTGAGTTATCGCGGGACATAGGCTATGACTTTCTCATGTTACATGAGAACACATCCTAACCCTTTGCCTGAAGCATCACTATAGATGACAAATCCATCCGAACCAGATGGTATCGTCAGAACAGGTGCCGAAATGAGTCTCCTTTTGAGCTCTTGAAAGCTCTTCTCGCATTCCTCGTTCCATATGAATTTTGTATCTTTCCGAGTCACCTGAGTTAATGAAGTAGCGATTCGAGAAAATTCTTCCACGAATCTCCGATAATAACCAGCTAAGCCCAGAAAGCTACGTACTTTGATCACCGACTTTGGTTGCTCCCAACTTTGTATTGATTCAATCTTCGTTGGGTCCACAGATACCCCACGTTTTGATACTACATCCCCAAGGAATGCTACCTCCTCAAGCCAGAACTCACATTTCTTCAACTTGGCATATAGCTTGTTTTCACAAAGCCTTTGAAGTACCAGCTTCAAGTGGTGCTCATGATTTTCACGGCTTTTGGAATAAATGAGGATGTCATCTATAAAGACAACCACGAACTGATCCAAATATTCCTTGAATACACTGTTCATCATATCCATAAAAGCAGCAGGAGCATTAGTCAATCCAAAAGACATGACTAAGAATTCATAATGCCCATACCGAGTTCTGAAGGCAGTTTTCGGAATATCCTCAGTTTTAATCTTTAACTGATGATATCCAGAACAAAAATCGATCTTTGAAAAGAATTATGCACCTTGCAACTGGTCGAAAAGGTCATTAATACGAGGTAATGGATACCTATTCTTGATGGTGACATGGTTCAACTCTTGATACTCAATACAAAGTCGCATACTCCCCGTCTTTCTTCTTTACGAATAAAATAGGAGCACCCCAAGGAGACGTACTAGGACGAATAAAACCGATGTCCAACAACTCTTGTAGTTGGACCTTTAACTCCTGATGTTCAATAGGAGCCATTCGATATGGAGTTTTAGAAATGGGTTTTGTACTGGGTTCAAGGTCAATAAAGAATTCAACTTCACATTCTGGGGGTAGACCGGGAAGTTCTTCGGGAAATATATTAGGAAACTCATTAACAACAGAAATATCATTCAAACCTAACGTATTTTGGTTTAGATCAATGATATGTGCTAAGAAAGCTTGACATCCGTTTTTTAATAAACGAATAGCTTTATGACTTG
This sequence comes from Panax stipuleanatus, assembly GCA_020205555.1. Classification (NCBI taxonomy): domain Eukaryota; kingdom Viridiplantae; phylum Streptophyta; class Magnoliopsida; order Apiales; family Araliaceae; genus Panax; species Panax stipuleanatus. The sequence continues at coordinate 69,441,486 of CM035126.1, forward strand.
AAATGACATTGACTGATTTTAGTGGTTTGGTGGTTTGGATTCGCACAACAGGTTGATTAGGAATATGAAAACTAACAACCTTACAAAAATAATCAATTTTGGCATGATAAGTGGTTAACCAGTCAATTTCTAAAATCACGTCAAATGCAAGTATTTTCAAAGATATAAGATCAACAGGTAGGGTGAGGGTACCAATTTGAATCAAGCAAGATTTGTAAACTTTAGATGTAACAAAGGTTTCTCCGAGTTTCAACAGATAAGTCAAAGTCTAATTTCTTAGAAGTCAAGTTCAAACGTTGAGCACAAGCAGGTGAAATAAAAGAATGGGTAGCACCGGTATCTAATAAGATATAAACTTCGCAAGAGTTTATTATTAGCTTACTCGTAATAACCTCGTTCGGGTTCCTTGCTTGTTGGACAGTCACGACAAAAGCTCTTCCAGGAACCACGGACTTTGACTCGTCCGAAACTGCCTTAGGAATCACCACCCCCGCTGGACTTGGTTTTGCTACAGGACACACTCGAGCTATATGTCCTTCCTTTCCACAGTTATAACACACTTTGCATTGTTGTGTGCAGTTGGGACTGATGTGTCCCTCTTGGCCGCATTTATAGCATACGACCGGCGGTCATTCTCCTTCCCTAGAAACAGTTGATGTTGGTGTTGCTGTCGATGGTTTCACGTTCTCATTGTTGTACCTTCTCTTCTTGAAATCTCCCCCCGACTCACTCTTTCTATTATCATGGCCACGATTACTACCGGAGTGGTTACCGCTTCTGTCATGATACTTTCCTCCCTGCTGGTTGTCATTGTTCCGATGACTGCTGCCACCGGTACGACCTTGGTTGTTGTCCCTCGGTTGAACATAATCATTATCTCGTTCAAATAACTGGGCCCTATTCACTACATCCGAATATAGAGAAAATTTATGAGAAATGAGGTATTGACGAATTTTTGGTTTCAAACCTCTTAGAAACATCCGCGTCATACGTTCCTCATTCTCCACCAAATGAGGTGCAAACCGGGATAACTCCGCGAACTTAGCCTCGTACTGGGACACCGTCATGTTGTTCTGTTCTAATCTGATAAATTCTACCTCCTTCATATGACGAATACTTTTTGGAAAATACTTGTCATTGAACAGTTTCTGGAACTCTTCCCAAGATATCTTGAGTGCGGCAGGCTGGGTATGCTTCACAGATTTCCACCAATTATCTGCCTCTCCACGGAACATAAACGTGGCTAATGGAACCTTCTGTTCCTCTGTGCATCCCAAGACATCAAATATCTTGGTAATTTGCTTAATCTAATTTTCTGCCTTGATTGGATCTGGCTTTCCCTGAAACTCTGGTGGTCCCAGCTCTTTAAACTGCTTTGTAGTAACAAGCCGCGAGTTGTTATTTTCACCTGTATTATGAACATGAGTCTCCCTCGTCTGGCTTTGCATAAACCGCAAAAAGCTCCTAAACATCCCATCATTCATCGTTTCTTCGGTAGGGTTATTTACAGGAGGAATATAGCCTTCCTGTTGCACGTTCTCCTAGTTGGTGATTAAAGGTGTCTCAACGGTCTCATTCACTCCATTGTTTAGATTTTTAGCGTCCATTCTCAAATACTGCCACAAAACAAGGGTTATAACAAATTAACATATCACATATTAACCCTATGTTCCAACCGACCAATTAAATAATAATTAAGCTTAGGTAGGACACACTAGCGAAGGTCTTACTCGCCTCTCCCCTCCTAGTTCTATTCCCAGATCTCCGTTAGAGATCATATCCCTAAGCTCTGATACCAACTATGACGGCCCCAAAATAGGTTCAATACTCAACCCATTCTGAGTCATCAAATACATGGTACAGAATCCAAATACAATCTTTTATAACATACGGTCGTGCAAAATACGACCACACAAACTGTGAGTTTCAATACAAATCGTATATAATACGAAAGATAAACACTGAAATTCAGTCCTCTTTTATTACAATTATTATCACACTATTTTACAAAAATAGTGAGGACTACTACTGCTCTACTCTGACCATCACACTGATCCCCGACTAGTTCCCGCAACATTCTCATTCCCTAAAGAGGACAATAGATGAAAATGGTGAACTCAACTAGCCCAGTAAAGAATATTATGACTAAGATAATGAAAAATAAATTATCGTTAGTCTTCAACAAATCAAATAAAATATTATGGACAACAAGTTTTAATCAACAACTGCAGTGGAAATATCAATTCATTAGAAGAGTTACGTAGAGAATGAAGTCTACTATCTTCTATGATTTAAAAGTCCATCATCAATATTTTATCCCTGTAACATCAATCAATATATATCTCAAATCAAATATTCAACTTTGCACTACGGGCCAAATATATTCATTTGTATCACCAGTGGTTATGTTCATCTCAACACCTGTCCATCTTTGCACTCCGGGCCAAAGATATTCATCAGGTAATCATTCATCTTTGCTCTATAAGCCAAAGATATTCAGTTATATCACCATTTAGGACTGAGAATGATGAAAAATAATATAAATAACGAATCAAGTGAGATAAAGAACAAAGATTAGGGATTCATAATTTAGTTTATCTAAGTTTAAGAATAATCCATAATAATACTTTGTGGAGCAAAATTCAAGAATAAAGATCAAAACTTGGATCCAATCAAAGATCCATAATAGCCAACTTAGACAAATAGAAGAAAATTTAATTTTTTTCATGAATAGTGCCGTATACGTGAATAGTAACTCCGACGAAAAAAGTAAGAATTTCATAATAAAATTCATGCCAATATTTTGGTATAATGATATTGAAAAGAATAACATCATTTACGAAAGAAAATAACATACCTTACCTCAATATAATACTCGATTTGACTGGAATATCGAATATAATGATGAGAAAAATTTGCACTGTTATAAACACTCAAAGTATCTAAATACTCACAAAAAATACAATCTATATTATAGAGAAAAAAATTTATTCTGGTGTGATTTTCATTTTTAACTAAGTACCCTATTTATAGGAAAATGCTTAGCACACCAAAGCTGAATAAACTTACGCAGGCGCATACTTAATTTGAAAAAGAAAATTTGCTGGCTGCTGCACCTAATAAGTTAAAACCAAGTTGCCAAAATCCACCCACCACGTTTTAACCAATAAAACCATCAGCATCTTCATTTGACAAAAAAAAATAATGGGGCCCACCCATGTTTTAATTAAAAATATTTATTTCAAAATTTTAATAATTCATAATAAATAGTCCATTTATCAAAAAAATATGAACCTTATGTCCATTCCATGTAAAATTTAATTCTCTACAACTTTGTAGAAGAAAAATTTTTCAAATTTCGTACGAAAAAATGACCCAAATTCACATACGGATGATTTCTCCACACTCATCACTCTTGAAAATCTTCAACACACTCAAAATGTCAAAGCCTCCATTTTTAAAATAATGAATTCCACCACTTGTTTATTCATATATCGTGAATTTATTATAAAAAAATATCATCACTATTATATTATTATATTATCACATTATACACTTATAATGTATTATTATAATAATATATTTGAATGAATTATTTTATCCGAAACAGATAAAATATACATTCTCAATAATTGTCATTTTTGCTAAAAATTTCTCCGTTTAAATCCACATTGAATAAATATTTACTTATCATATAAATCAACAATTAATTATTCACAAATAATATTACAGAACTACAATATTGACAACCAGGTTCCAAGGAAAGAGAGGGCCTTCTGATAAGGATTTCTCCTTACTAACGCGCAATTACCTAACCCCTTTCCTAGACAGAACTTCCTTAGAAATTGCCAATAATACTATCTAATAAGATTATTCAAATAATATGAATTATTGATTTGATAATTTGAAATACTGTGCAATGACAATTATTAAATGAATAATATGAAATATCAACGTAGCAATTATGCAATTATCAATGTAGCAATTATTGAGTCAATAATATAAAATACTGAACAGTAATTACTGTAACAATTATTGAGTAATGACTTCTTACGTAAGAATCAATAATTAGAATTAATGTGTAACACCGTGTACTACTGTGCAACACAGCGTATTACTGTATTTTAACCACCGGGTATTTCAACAGTTCTAACGGTAACTACGCCGTTATTTTTAGAAAACTTATTATTGTCGTTTTCTTCATCCTACAGTTATTTCGTTGTGGGCCCACAAATGACTGCACCGTCGTACGAATATTTTCGACAACAAGAATATTCCACGACTAAACGAATATTCCTCGACAACAATGAATATTTTATTACCACTTGCTTACTTTGAAAATTTTGCACATATCTTCCATAACTTATCACATCTATCAAATTAACACCTTACTATTTTAAAGTAATATATAAAGAAAATTAAATCTTTATTCATAAAATTTGTGGTCTTACATCCCAGTTGGACTTAACTTTGCTATAACGCACATTCCACCCTCAACTATTTCGTCGCACTCCTGATCCATGATTTGAATCATTACTTTTTGATCCATATCGAATTGGGATTGACCGCTCTGCACATGGCAATTCCAAACTCGATGTTGGATTCTCCCAATTGCTGTCCAAAAAGTAAAATCCATATCGTCTATTTTGTCCTTCTTGGATCGGACGTCTCTTTCTAAAATATCAACGTGTCGTGCGGCTTTTACCTATGCATCCTCCATTCTCATTCGTTCAGTTGTTTCTTCTTTCATCAGAATTTTGACAATTGCATTCTCAGCTTCCAGCTCTAATATCATATCCTTTGCCAAAGAGAGCTTCTGTTCAAGCCTCGCAAATAGAGTAGCAAAATCTTGAATTACTGTATCCCTTTGTTCCACGGCCGCCTGCCGTTCTTCATCCTGCTCTTCTAACTCATGAATACGATTTTGCAGTTCTATATTTTGATCATAAAATTCTCCTCAAGTTCCTCTTCGTCCTCACTCTCAGCTGCTACCTCTGCGACTAGCTCGGTGCAACTATTAATTCTTCAATCACTACATAGATAACTACCGCTAAAAGTAAAACTACGAGTAGCGGTACCTCAATGGTCTCAAATGCTCCATTGCTTAGATTTTAGACTGTCATTCTCAAATACTGTCATAAAACACGGGTTAATTAAACAAATTAACATATCACATATTATCCCTATGTATTGACCGACCAATTAAATACAAAATAAGCTTAAGTAGGACACACTAGCGAAGTATTTACTCGTCTCTCCGCTCCTAGTTCTATTTCAGATCTCCGTCAGAGATCATATCCCTAAGCTCTGATACCAACTGTGACGCCCCCAGAATAGGTCCAATCAACCCAACCCATTCTGAGTCGCCAAATAAATAGTATAGAATCCAAATACAATCTTTTATAACATACGATCGTGAAAAATACGACCACACAACTGTGAGTGTCAATAGAAAATATAAATACTCAAACTAAGTCCTCATTACAATTATTATCACACTATTTGATAAAAATAGTGAGGACTGCTACTGCTTTAACTCTGCCTATCACTCTGTTCCCCGACTAGTCCCTGCAACATTCTCATTTCCTGAAGAGGACAATAGATGAAAAGGGTGAGCTCAACTAGCCCAGTAAAAATATTATTACTAAGATAATAAAAAATAAATTAACTTTAGTCTTCAACAAATCAGAGTAAATATGATGGACAACAAGTTTTAGATCAACAACTGCAGCAGAAATAACAATTCATCAGAAGAGTTAAGTAGAGAATGATGTCTACTATATTATATGATTTAAAAGTCGATCATTAATATTTTATCCCTGTCAATCAATATATATCTCAAATCAGATATTCATCTTTGCACTACGGGCCAAAGATATTCATTTATATCACCCGTGGTCATGTTCATCTCAACATCTGTCTATCTTTGCACAACGGGCCAAAGATATTCATCAGGTAATCATTCATCTTTGCACTACAGGCCAAAAATATTCATCAAATAATCATTTATCTTTGTACTACAGGCCAAAGATATTCATCAAGTAACCATTCATCTTTGCACTACAGGCTAAAGATATTCTTTTATATCACCATTTAAGACTGAAGATGATGAAAAATATTTTAAAGAAAGAATCCAGCGAGATAAAGGACAAAAATTAGGGATTCGTAAATCAGTCTATCCAAGTTCAAAAATACTCAATAATAATCATTTCTGGAGTAAAATTCAAGAATAAAGTTCAAAACATGAATCCAATTAAAGATAGGAACCATAACAGACAACTTGGACAAAGAAAAGAAAATTTAATTTTTTGGTGAATAGTACCGTATTCATGAATAGTGTCGTATACGTGAATAGTAATCCCGACATGAAAAGGTAGAAATTTTTATATGAAAAATCATACTTCGTGAATAGTACTCGTGAATAGTACCATATTCGTGAATAATGTTATATACGTGAATAGTGTCGTATACGTGAATAGTAATCCAGACATGAAAAGATAAAAATTTCATAATAAAATTCATACCAATATTTCGGTGAAATGATATTTAAAGAAATAACATCATTTTCAAAAAAAATAACATCCTTTACCTCAAAAGAATAGTACTTCTGACTGGAATATCGGATATAATACTAAAAAAACTTGCACTGTATAGCAACACTCAAAGTATCGAAATACTCACAAAAATACACTCGATATTATAGAAAAAGAAACTTCTGATTCTGGTGTGATTTTCAATTCTAACTAAGCACCCTATTTATAAGAAAATGTTTAGAACGCCAAAGCAGAAAATTTAATAAAATATTATTATTATTATTTTCTCACGGACGCCAATTAGCAAAATTTTCCAGCAATTAACCAACCACAAGTGGGACCCACCCACACAAAACATGTTTTAATCACCTTTTGCAACAAAAAAAAACAATTCAGACCCAATATTCCGGAACTTCAATAATTCATAATAAATAACCCTTTTATCAGAAAAATACGAACCTCATATCCATTCCATATGAAATTTAATTCTCTCTAACTTTGTAGAAGAAAGTTTTTCCAAATTCCGAACGAAAAATGACTCGAATTATACATACGGATGATTTTTCCACACCCCCATTCTTACAAAATTAATTCGGACGAATTTCATTCGCTCGCCACTTTGGAAAAATTAATTTCAGCAAACTCACCCAACAAAAGGACAAGTGGGGCCCACCCACTTGTTTAACATATTTTAGCATTTATTGTAACAAAATCGATTCCAACCCAATTTGCTCTTTCTCCTCATTTTATCCATATATTGTGAATTTATTATAAAATATCACTATTATTATATTATTATATTATCACATTATACACTTATAATATAATATTATAATAATATATTTGAATAAATTATTTTATCAGAAAAGATAAAATATCAATTTTCAACAATTGTCTCTTTTGCTAAAAATTCCTCCACTTATATCCACATCGAATAAATATTTTCTTATCATTTTTATCAATAATTAATTATTCACAAATAATGTTACAGAACCACAATATTGACAACCAGGTCGTTCCCAAGAAAGTGGGGGCTTTCCGATAAGGATTTCTTCTTACTGGCGTGCAATTAGGTGACCAAACCCCTTTCCTAGACAGAACTTCCTTAGACATTACCGATAATGCTGTCTAACAATATTATTCAAATAATATGAATTATTGATTTGATAAAGTAAAATAATGTTCAGTGACAATTATTGAATCAACAATAATATAAAATATTGTGCAATACCGTGTGCTATTGTGCAACAACGCGTATTACTTTATTTTAACCTCGGGTATTTCAACAGTTCTAACGGTAATCATTACGCCGTTATTTTTAGAAAACTCTTTTTGTCGTTTTCTTCGTCCGACAGTTTTCTGTTATGGGACCCACAAATGGCTGCGTCGTCGTACGAATATTCCCCGTTAACAAGAATATTCCACGACCAAACGAATATTTCCCGACAATAATGAATATTTTATAACCACTTGCTTATTTTAAAATATTTGCGCATATTACCCATAACTTACCACATTTATCAAATCAACACCTTACTATTTCAAAATAATATATAAAGAAAATTAAATCTTTATTCATAAAAGTTGGGGTCTTATATTTTAACTATATACTAGTGACTTAATCTTAGAGATTTATGAAATATGTATCAACCTATTAGATTATCTTGGGTGAGTGTTTATAACTTATTAAGCCAATTAGGGCTATTAAGTTAATACTTTAGTGGAATATGTTATAACTTATGTGAATTATGTATATGATTAAATAAATATACATTATATATAATGATTATGTGACTAATGTGCTACGAGTATTTAAAGGAAGTCTCACTGATGAGTTAATTAAGTTAGTGGACTAACCTAAGTATTTTAATAATCCAGAAAAATTGATTATGGTATTAAACCATAATTACATACTCAATATACTTGAATATGGTAAGCCTAATTGGGTTATGTAAATGAATTAACATTATTGGTTGATGAGAATATGTAAATATCAATAATAATGGTTATTAGTTCAAGTGATCATAGATTTATTGGACTAAGAAGGGTAAGTAATTTAAACAAGCACCAATTAATTATTTAAGCATTATACTTGTAAATAATTTGATTTAAGAGCAATTAAATTGTTAAACTAGCCCAATATTAGATATATAGGGCAAGTATACTAATGGCACAATTAATTGGAGATGGAGGCCCAAGTCCATTTTAATTAGTAAGCAAACTAAGAAAAATTTGCAAGCCCAAAAAAAATTAATAAAAGCCCAAGCTTAGCCCAATGGGAGAGAGGCCTTATTGGACCTTTAGTAAGCTAAAGGAGGAATTAGAAAACAAAACTTGGGCCAAGGAAAGGCTCAAGTGGCCCGCCCAAGCAAGGAAAAGAAGAATGGGGAGATGAATGTAATGATTAAGTTAACTTTAGTTGATAAACTACTTTATTAGGTGTCTTTCTTCTATTTGGCCACCACTTTTGCTTTTACTTGCAAGAATCAACTTACATAATGAGAGGAGAGATAGGGATAAGGACTTGGAAGATAAGGATAGATAAATATAATATATCTATTCATTTTTTTAACCAGTAAACTAAATATATCATTTTGTTCTTATGTTAGTTCCTAAGTTAAACTAGAAGAAAGAAAGAAATAACAAAAGAAAGAAACAAGAGAGAGAAAGAGAGGGTTCGGTGGAGAAGGAAGAGGAAGAGAGGAAGAGAGTTTGAGCCTTATGCACCCTAGATTCATAACCTATTTTGGTTGGAGAAGGAAGGAAGCAAGAAAATCAAGGTATAAACCTAATTTTTAAGCTTTATTCTTCTTTCTTTTGAGGGTTTAATGGAATATTGGGTTTATAATTTTGAGGTTTAAAACCTTATATCTATGTGTGTATAAGTGTTTGATGTTTAGATCTAACCCTTTTGAGGATCAAAAGTTAGATCTAAAGTATGAAATGGAAAATTAGGTCTTTAAAAAGTTAAAAAACCTAATTTTTATTAGCCTTGATTTTGTTAATCTTGTGTTTGGTGATTGTTTGATGAAATAGATTATGGATAATAGTAGATCCATGAGTATATGAAGTATTAGTAGGTATTATGATGGATTATGTTGGTGATTGGGCGAGAATATGGAAGTTTTATTAGAAATCACCAAGGATTGAAAATCAAATTTTTGTGAAAACAAAGTATGAAATTCAAACAACCATATCTCTCATTCTATTTCGAATTTTTGAGTTTGGTCAATTTCTAGAGTTAGATTTATGAGTCTTCTAACAGATCCAAGTGGAATCACTAAAAAATTCTTTATAGATTTCTGTGTGGATTGTTTTCAGCAAAAGGAGTCAAAATCTGAAAAATGAGAAAGAGTAATCTGCCCAAATTCAGCTGAGTTTAGATAAGCCTGAAGATGTAGGTGATTGTAGTGATGTCAATGAAGTTGCTGCTCAAAGTCTCTGGCAAACTGGTGTGTATGAACAACTAAGAAACGAAGGTGAGCTTAGTGAAGAAGAAGCACCAACTCCCCTCAGAAGATCAACAAGAACCAAAAAGCTAAACCCCAAATATGCCAATGCTGCCATAGTAAAAGAAGCAGATGTGAAAGAACGTTTGAGGAAGCATTTCAGAATCCGGAATGGAATAAAGCTATGGTTGAGGAGATTGATGCATTAGAACGAAATCAGACTTAGGAGCTCGTACCAAAGTCTAGAGATGTGAAGCCTATTTCTTGCAAATGGGTGTATAAGATAAAGCGTCGCACAGATGGATCAATTGAGAGGCACAAGGCTCGTCTGGTAGTTCGTGGGTTTTCTCAACAATATGGACTAGACTATGATGAAACGTTTAGTCCAGTTGCAAAGCTTACGATTGTACGAGTCGTACTTGCACTTGCAGCTAACAAAGATTGGAACTTGAGGTAGTTGGATGTGAAGAACGCGTTCCTGCATGGGGAGTTAGATCGGGAGATCTACATGAATCAACCGACAGGCTTTCAGAGTCAGGATCATCCTCAATATGTGTGTAAGCTACGGAAGGCGCTCTAGGGGTAGTTTTGGCAACTTAATTATTCAAAAAATTCGAATCTTTTGGGACATGAAAATATATGATATAAAGTAGCTCCTTTCCAAAAATGAGCTCATTCCGACTTAAATTGACGAGTTATGATCATTTCAATAATTGGGTTTTTCCGACAAAAATCGCTATAACCGGAGTTCTATAACTCCGATGGCTACAAAATTTAAACTGAAAGTTCACGTTAATGTGTAAGATTCCACCAAGAGTTGGGAATTTCTAGATTTAAGCATGATATAGCTAATTTCTTAAGCTACGAACAAAAAATAGATTTTTGAAAAATACTAAAGTGAATTGAAAATTTCCAGAAAAAATATTTTTGTGTATGAAATATATGTATATATGTGTGGCCAAAGGATAGAAAAATAATAAGATGATTTATTATTTTTGTGAGAAGGATAATTCAGCTTGCTGAATTGAACAATTCAGGTTGTTGAAATAGAAACTGAAAATGTCAAGAAGGGAAGACAGCTTATTTTCAGCTTGCTGAAATGAGGTATTCAGTTTGCTGAAATAGTAAACAATTTACCGAGTTATAATAAGAACTTATAAAATGAGTAAGTGTTAAGTCTAAAGTAATACAGTCGCACTCTGTAATAGTTGATGTATAGTATTTGGGCTAAACAATTCCTTCAGGGAGCGAAGGTATATACGAATTAGCAACCGATCTAACTCGCTGTGAAAACAGTGTAGACGGAACGGAAACTAATTTGTTGGTTGTTTCTGGGAAACCACTCAGTATACTATATTGAATACTATTCAAGACTCGATGTGTGCTAGGTTTAGATTTGTAAATAAGTATGGTGTTAAGTGTTAGATAGTTTACTTTTAAAGTAATAGTATTATGGGATAAAGTATGTTATGCTAATTGAAAGATCAATCTTATAACTGATGGGTCTTTTCAATAAAGAGATTAAATTAGATTGCGTAGCAGTAATCGACGATACAGGCAAGTTTCCTTAACTCAAACTTGAGTTATATTTCCAAAGCATGTTAATGAATAATTATTATTGATTATTCACATATATACTGATTATTGATTCGCACTTAGTGCATGTTGCATAAGTTCATCAGGTATAAAAGGCTGATCACCTTCATTACCATAAGGATCAGTTAAAGTTGTTCAAGGTTCTTGTTGACATTAAACATTATTGATTCATTCATTCAATTATTGACACTTATGACTCATGCTCTTTCACAATTATTATATTGTTGAAAATTCGAAAGTTTATTCTTTCTTTCAATCATGATATATCCTTGTTGTATTTAAACTTGCTGGGCAAAGTAGTTGCTCACCCTTGCTATATCATGATAACAAATTTCAGATTAAGACAAAGGCTCGAAGAAAAGACAGAGGCAAAGGAAAACTACAAGAGTAGATTATTATGCATCTATAACTATTAGTTATCCGATGTAAATTATATATTTGAACCTTGTAGACACTCAAAATTTTGTTTCCCTGTTACTAACACCGTAGGAGGGCAAGACTGTCTTTCCGAATCAACCCCGGTCTCAATACCGGGCCATCAAATCAACCTCGGTCTCAATACCGGACCATTAAATCAACCTCTGTCTCAATACCGGGCCGTCAAATTAACCCCGGTCTCAACACCGGGCTGTATAATCAACCCCGATCTCAATACCGGGCCATCAACTCAACCCCGGTCTCAATACCGGGCCATCAACTCAACCCCGGTCTCAATACCGGGCCATCAAATCAACCCCGGTCTCAATACTGGGCCATCAAATAAACCCCGGTCTCAATACCGCGCCGTCAAATCAACCCCGGTCTCAATACAGGCCATCAACTTAACCCTGGTCTTAATACAGGGCTGTCAAATCAACCCCGATCTCAATACCGAGCTCCCCGTCTCAATACTGGGCCGTCAACTCAATCCTAGTCTCAATATCGGGCCATCAAATCAACCCCAGTCTCAACCCGGAAGGTACAGGTCAGCCCATGTCTCAACCCAAGAGGTACAGGTCAGCCACGGTCTCAACCCGGGAAGTACTTGTCAGCCCCGGTCTCAACTCGGGAGGAACAGGTCAGCCCCGGTCTCAACTCGAGAGCTACAGGTCATCCCCGGTCTCAACCCAGGAGGTACAGGTCAGCCCCGGTCTCAATCCGGGAGGTACAGGTCAGCCTCGGTCTCAACCCGGGATGTACAGGTCAGCCCCGGTCTCAACCAGGAAGTCAGTCACCTTCGAAAACAATCCTGAAGCATCACAACATCTCCAGAGGAAAACCTGGAATGACCAAGTCAGCCTCGAAGAGAACACTGAGAACGAACAGTCTCGAATGGGATCCTAACCTTGGAAACAACCCCAGGAAGTCAGCCGAAGGCCATGCCGACATTGAAGACAACCCCGGGAGGGGAAAAACGGTCATTTTACCAACTTGAAGCCGATTCAGTCAAACTCAAGCCGAATTTATGCCACCAAGGTCAGAACGAACCATAACAATGATCCCGAGTGCAAACAGCGCAAGACAGCTCAACGGACAAACTGCACGGAATCGAAGACCTGGTTATGAACCCGTCTTTTTGGACCTAGAAATGTTTTATCCATGTCATTGTGACACTCTCGACGAGGGCTTTTCGGAAAGGTACAGCACGCCTCAAACGGACGCTCAGATCAAAAGTTAGAAAGTTTTGAACCTGACATCGCATTGCTTAGAGTGCACGTACTTTGATGCAACGGGACCCGCCACGTGGGCCCTGCCATATGGAGCCGCACCTCTACCTACGGCAGCAACAAGTAGAGTGGAGTTTCTTGGGTCTATATGTATGAGCTCACCCCCAGCTCATTTGAAGAATTGAGAAACGCTCTAAGTGCCCTTTTGGTTTTCCAGCTATCTTCTTGTCTTCCAAACCCAAATTTTTTCACTCTAACACGTAGATATATCCACATACTACCACATATCAGAAAATAACCGATAGATTTGGACGTTTAAAGCCTATAATTTGGCAAAAAGCCCGTGTAGCAGTCCATTGTGAGTATTTTTACGATCAGAAAGTTATTATTACTTCTTCGCACTTTTATATACTTGCATATCAAGTTTCGTTTTTTAAATATGCCCGAAACTCAATTCCATGGCCGTTTTTGTTAACTTTTGGTACATTTTAGTACCTAAATGTATTTTTTGGCATTTCTACAACTCGAATTGACAATCCTTCGCTTCCAGCAGCTTTTATATACTTGCATCTTCGTGTTGAGCAACTTCGCCAGACTGGTTTATCTTTTCAGTCCAGGTTTGACTTTTTTTGTATATATTTAATTGTATATATACTAACTTTTCAATTCTATCAAGCCCAGATGTCAAATCCGCGGTAGTTTACTGCTTATATATATATATATATATATATATATATATGCAACATTCACCATACTAGGTTATCTTCCCAGTTTTGGTTGATTACTTTTCTGTATATATATATATTTACATTCCCGTTCAGCCTAGATCATTCTGTGGCCTTTTTACTATTGTTGTACCATTCACCATACTGGGTTATCTTCCTAGTCCTGGTTTGACTATTTTTCTGTCTAAATATATATTTACTTTTCAGTCCGGGCCTCAGTGTGAAAACCCACTGCCCTTTTCTATTTATATATATATATATATATATATATATATTTCAATTCTGTCCAGCCTGGATCATTTCGTGGCTTTTACATCTTTTTATAATATATATATATATATATATATATATATATATATACTTTTCAGTCCGGGCACAGGTGTGAAAATTCATCGCCCTTTTTACGCTTTCATATGTATATATATTTCAATTCTGTCAAAGCCTGGATCGTTCTGTGACTATTTACAGCTTTTATAAATATATATATATATATATATATATATATATATATATATATATATGTGTGTGCTTCAATTAAATTACGGGCTTGCGAGTGAAAACCCATCCCTATTTACAGCTTTCTTATATTTATAATTATATATATGACTTTACTCATTTTTATTAAATTATTGCTTTAAATATTCATTTGATATAAATCGGCACTAACATTTCTGCTAGCGAACTAGATTTCTTTAAATCTCGCCAACTCTAGCTTTCAAATGGTTCAAAAGAGGTCCAGACAGAACTGGGAAGCTAGATTGGCTGAGATTTATTTAAATCTAGCGTTTTTCTAGTTTCAGTTATAAAAGCTACCTCGCGGCCCTTAGATCGCTATCTAGTGGGAACAAGATGCTTCATCCAGGTGCGAACCAGGATTTACTGATGAATCCTTGGTTCTGGCGATGTTGGATATATTTCTGTACAAATTTTAACTGTGCAGGTTTATTGGCCTCCCAATGTGAGCCTAGGAATCGTGGAATTCATAATCAAACAAATTAGAATCTGACTCCCACGATGGACAAACTCCACTTTACAAATGTACCCTGCCAGTTTTTCTGTAAAAATGTACATACAAAAGACCTTAAAACGGTTATCCGGATTTAAAGTCATATCATAGTGAAAACATAGTTTGTCGTGTCAGAGTCACTCCGATGGCTGTCATGCCCATGAGAAGATCGACACTTATATATATTTTGTGGTCGAAGATGCTTCGCAGCCTGACAATGTAAATACCATAATAAAAATTTTACATTCCTTGTTATATACATCTTGTCATCCTGTCATCAAAATAACTGACATCTGTTTTGCAAGATAAGATTAAAAAACCACAAAAACACATCATGGCATACATCCTATCCCTACCTACCTCAGGATATTGACACGCCTACGTTTTGTTGTAGGTAAAAAATTGGTCCTGTTACTAGATCTAAGTCTAAGAAAGCACTAAGTCCACCCACGGACATGACTTCAAATGCTCAGCCCCCCTGTCTCTAGGGAAGAGTTCGAAGGACTAAAGAATCAGATAGCCGAATTGGCCAGTTTCCTTAGAGAACAAAGTAAGGCTCTAAAAGGGAAGCAAGCCCAAGGTCACACAGAACCAGGAACACCTAGTGGTAGTGGTGGCAATCAAGAGACCGAAAGTCAGATACTCAGATTCCTGGACCACAAAACTAGGACACAACAACAAAATCCCTGAAAACACTATCCTTAACAAATAACAGGAAGCTGGTGACATTCTGAAGAAAGTACAGCAGATGGAAGAAACCATCCGGTCTATCAAAGGGACTGGGGCATTTGGTAATGTCAATTATTCAGACCTTTGTATATTCCCTGGGGCTCGTTATCCCTACAAATTTAGAACTCTTGATTTTGAGAAATACGATGGATTAGGAGACCCTTACACTAAAAAAATGGTCATTTGTGATGGCCAAAATTCATCACAAAAACTAAAAAAAACATCACGAAAGGTTTACGTGATGGCTTTAAGCATCACGATGATCGTCTTGTATACGCCCATCAT
This sequence comes from Panax stipuleanatus, assembly GCA_020205555.1. Lineage (NCBI taxonomy): Eukaryota > Viridiplantae > Streptophyta > Magnoliopsida > Apiales > Araliaceae > Panax > Panax stipuleanatus. The sequence continues at coordinate 69,457,455 of CM035126.1, forward strand.
GAAAGGTTTTACGTGATGGTTTTGGCAATCACCGAAATATTCAATCCTTTTGTGATGGCTAAACCTGTCACATTAGTATATTAGTTATATGTGATGGCCGAAGCAATCACATCTTTTTGTGATGGTCACGACCATCACAGAATTGGTAAGGTTTTTATGATGGTCAAAACAATCACCAAATATTAAGGCATTTGTGATGACTAAAACAGTCATATACCCAAGTCTATTGTGATGACTAAAGTAATCATAATTGTTCCTATTTTTGTAACCCATTTATACTTTTTGGTGATAGTAAAGTCATCACAAAATTCTATATTAAAATATATTCAATTGCCAATTTTATATTTCAAATATGTAAATGCCATAAATTTTAATAAATTTAAAACCCAAAATCATACAAAATTATTAAAATGAAGAAACTTGATTCATTTAATTAAAAATCAATTCATAACCAACTACTTAAGTAGGTAACTACATGTCATAGGTTCATTAAAGAATTAACTAACCCAACATCTATCAAATAACTCCTAAACTAATAAATTGATAATCAAAGGAAATCTAAATCATCCCAAATTCTACATGGAGTTCTCGTCAGAGTCGTCATCATTCTCAACATGTGTGGCTTAGTCGTTCGTTGGAATATCAGCTGATGCATTTGATGATACTGCAGTAATGAGTGGGACTATAGGATTATCTATGTTCCCAACACCAAATGTATAGAATACAGTCAAAAACAATCATAAAGGATGTATTAAAGCCAAGATAATATATTACAAATTTTAGTCATGTTCAAACATATAGACAAAAGGCATATGCTATCTCACCTATCTTGCAAGGGAGAGAATATCTATAAGAATTGTCTTTACAGCTTGAGTATCCAACAACATCTGCAAACGCACCACACAACTAACTTATAGCTAAATCATGGAGCATGAGTTATTAAAATTATACTTCCAACTAATATAAATTGTATAGCACTAAGAATTGATAGTCATTTGACAGGATCCAAACTGCTTGCTAACATGTATTTCTAAACTTCTTGATACCAAACAGTATATAAGGAAAAGGAGTAAATGTAATACCCGAAATTTTTCTAATATTATTAAATAAAGATATTAATGAAAATGAATATTTATTCGTATATAAATGATTTTTGTGTTAAAAGATGAGTTAACTCAATTATGTTAAATTGAATAATTATAATAATTGAGAAAAATGTGGAGTTTATAATAAACTCGTGAAAGCCTTGTGTGGCATAGTAATGAGGAATATTAGTGATGATATTAATTGACGAATGACTTATTAAGTGAACAATTAATTAATTGTTAATTGTTGTTGATTGTTATCGTAGAATATTAATTAATTCCTATAGAATATTAATGATAATTAATTGATGATGTGGGAATTATTATTATTGCAAATAATATAATAATAATAAACGTGTTCATAAATATAATAAGATCTATATTCATATGATAATTAATCCTATGATTATTAATTAAGTGTTATTAATAATTACGAGAAATGAATTAATTAATATTATTGTTAATTAATTGATAAAATGAATAAATTATTTATTTAACATTATGAATAATAAAACAAATAAGTAAGGTTGTATTGATTGTTGATTGTTATGTGCAAGTATGCAATAATGGATAATATAAGGTATATGAAATACAACTATATTATATAATGTAGAGAAACACTTAAGTGTGACCGTGCAAGTATATTTAAACTATATTATATGATTGCACATATTGAAGCTATGTGTTATGAATACATCATGTGTAGATATATATTGTAAATAATTATTGAATTAATAGAATTTAATAATGAATGAGATAATGTAATGTGGTAATATTTGATTTGAATTATATCCGGTAAAACAAATATACATGAATTATATGTGTGTAAATTACATTTACTACATTATAGGAATTACATAGGTAGTATTATTGGGACTACATTGTAATTTTAATTATAATCTAAATATATAGTAGGTATATATCTGTGTTAACCTAAGTGTACAATATAACATTGTGTTTGCTACAATGCTGAAATGTATATGCTTATAAGAGACCCATTTCTCCTTCACGTGCATAGCCATAAGCCTAAGCCTACTCTCTACTCCTCCAACTCAGTAAAATCACAGCAATGATGAACAAGGATGTGGGCTTCATGATTTTCTTCAACAACTAATTACCTACCACTCCATAACCTTCATACAATCCTTGCATACGTTGGTTTAATTTGGAGAACATTGACATTGTCTGTGTATAGGAAATTCTATAAATTGAGATCTCCCTTCACAAATTCATTTGCTGAGAATTTTGTTTAAGAGTTGGGTGAGAGCATATATATCAGTGTTAAGTATTCCAAGAGTTGAGAACTCATTTAACAACAATTGCATTACAGAGGTATAACTACATTCCTTGTTCTTCATTTTCGTTTTCTATTTCTGAAATTTTTGTAAAATTCTTCAATTTTTGAATTTAGTTGGAGTTCATGAATTTGGGAATTGATAAATGTCGATTGATTGTTATATAAGTATATATATGTGTGTGTTAGTAAGTTAAAGAGGTCTAATAGCATATGGGTATGTTAAAATCGATGAAATGGAAAGTTTTGAGTCGGTTTTGGCTGCAGCGTGAACTGCAGGAACTGAGTCTGCATCGCGGTGCCACAGCACCGATGCGCAGCGTTATCTGCACGATGCAGCGCCACAGTGCCTCAGTCCCAGCGTCCCCACGCCGCAACGCCGATTCCAGGTACTGTGTCCGCGCCGCAGCGCCTCCAGTGCCAGCAGCGCCGCAGCGCCAGCTTGCTGCTGTTGTTGCCGCACCGCAGCGCCGCTGTGCAGACAGGCCCAGAAATGACTATCTGTTGTCCAGTCCAAGAGCAGTGAAATTATAATTCATACTAAGTAAATGTAACATGATTTATGGAGTCCCTCTTGTGCAATACATGTTTCCATAGTTTACTTAACATAAAAAAAGAACTCATGATTTTGAAAACAACCCTTGACGAAGCATGTGTTATTTAAGTCCGAACTTGCTAGCATATGCTCGTAACTTAACTAGGTGTGAGATATGATTTGAAATTGCCTATATGAACTAGATTGCATTGGCTTGGTTTAAAATGACTGTTAAAGACTAACTCATATATGTTTGCAAACTAAGTTTCATACACGTTGCATGGTTGTATTCTGAACTTATAGGGTTGCATGCTAGTATTCTTTATGTCGCTACGCATGATCTATATGAACACTCACATAGTTGGACACGACATAAACTATTCAAGTATGATTTTCTAAGAAAATTACAAGTAAGGACTATAGTTTATTATTAAACTATGTGGTTTGTTAATATATAGTTATACGATTTGATTGTGTAGCTAAGATAGAAATTGATGTATGTGCTCAATTTACATGTCAAGTATGTGAATCCGATGTGTGTCTGTGTATATATATATATATACGTTAATAGGATAGCATAATTCTTTGAAGCAATATTAGGCTTTACGTGGATAAACTACGCTTAAGGTAAGTATCCAAACCGACGCATTTACTTTATGCAAGAAAATCTATGATTGTGCAAGTTTTCTGACTTACACTCATTTATAGTGCAAGTATCCTAACCCTTGTATTACTTTATTCAACGAATATTTTAAGCGAGAATCTAAATTTTATCTCTTTGAATGCAAGTTGTTTTACTCGTTCATTTGAGCTTGCATGTTTAAACTCTTGTGAAAGCTATTATTCATGTTGAACTTGGTAGTGTTCTTGAATATTGTGAAAGTGTCTATGCCACTTGATTCGGCTAGACTATATGCATGTTTATAAAACTGTCCAAACCTTTTTATCGGTGCAAAAATCTTGAAAACGGACTTGAACAACCCTTATGGTAAGGGAAGTGTTTATTGTTGGAAGGCCCAACACACGCGTGAATATTACTGTGGATATGCATAACATAGAGTATTGTAGACTGATCATCTATTATACTTGTTTCTTTTGGGTTATCAGTTTAATATTGGTAATTCTAGTAGATGTTCAATAGTCCTTAGTGACTGCTCAGTATAAATTATTTTATCCAGTTGGATACGTTGATAGCCTTTGAATTCATATATATCTGTTGATCTATATTGAATTATCATTTCATATTCCAAAGATGCGATTCGAGAATTGTTGATATTGGTTGTTCCTGATATTATTCTGAAACTCTGAACTATCTTAAAGATTATATTTCGATATTTCAAACTCGTGATGTAATACTCATCACCCTTGTTGTATATTACTTGCTGGGCAATTTGTGCTCATTCTTGCTTATTTTAAAACTTTTCAGTTAAGGCGGAACAGGGGAGTGTCTCTGGGAAAGACAAGGACAAGGGCAAGGCTACCGACTAGCTTGTTCCTTTATGTTTAAAAATTGTTATGTTGTATTAAGACTGTCTTCAGACTATGTTTAAGCTTAAGTAAGATTATGTAATAAGTCTTTATTCGATATCATTATGTAATCTATTAAGTACTGTAGGTTGCGAGACTTGGGAGAATAATTATAATAAGTCATTATATATTATTCTAAATTAGATCTTCCGCTGTGAATATGTGATTTTAGTTATTATTGTATTACCATGAGCACGTGACGAACCGAATTCGAGTGACCAAGTGGCGGTCCCGAATTTGGGGGCGTCACAGGTTGGTATCAGAGCTGTAGTTATAAACCTTAGAAGCGAGTGTCCTTAGACTATAACTTAGGAGAACTTAGAAGTTAGAAAGGAGATAAAGCTCATGTAGAGTTTTTCTTGAGAGACTTAGTTTGTTATGAAATGTAATTTCATTTTATACAATGAACTTATGTTTTGTTTAACATTCTAATGGAGTTGCTGTTTCTTGTCTTGTGTTTGTGATTGTAGATGGCAGATATGAGAGTACCCGCTAGAGTGGCTGAGGATGAGCCTAGGAATATTCATGTAGTGTACGAGGCACCCTTAGAGGTTGTGCCAATACAGGCTATGGCACCATCCGAGTCAGATGACGAGGATGAGATTGAGATTGAGATTGAGATAGAGTCCGATCTAGAGGAGGAGCCGATGGAGGACGAGCCGGTTGAGGACGAACCTTCAGAGGAGGAGCCCATGGAGGACTCCTATGAGCCTAACCTAGAGGAGCATATACTAGGCAAGTATGAGGAGCGGATCCTAGAGTTGGACTGCAGAGTCCAAGAGTTAGAGAAAGAGGCAAACGAGAGGGAGTCAGAGTTCCAGAAACTGCGGGACGAAGACCACTAGAGGAAGCTGGCTATGCAAGAGTTGGAAGTAGAGATTGCTTATCGCAAAGAGGCGGGAATTCAGATGGAAACCCTATTTCACAAGGCAGTGGCTTGGAACGTGGATATAGCAAGGAAGCTAGAAGAGGTTGAACAGAGGGAACTAAGCGAGAAGAATGAGAAGGAAGCACTTCGCACTCAGTTGAAATTAGAGGTGATGGATAGGATACACTTCGAGGAGAAGTGAGAGGCTGCCCATGAGAGAGCAGATGACCTGGAAGATGAGGTCAAATGCAAGAAGAGGAAAATAAACAAGATGGGATACGTGTTCCGTTCGGCATTTGAGAGGGTGCTTGATGGTGTGTACCACTACCCGACAGAGCAGGGACAGACTCTACACACTATGAGTCGAGAGTTGGTAGCTTATATAGCACAGTTAGAGTACAAGAGCACTGTGGAGCGCGGGATGATGTGACGAGATTTCCTTAGACGGATTAATAGTAGTCTAGTAGTATTCTCTTTATGTATTGTATATACTATGTTGTAATCCCAATCTTTTGTGTAAGATGTGGAATAGTGATGTAAACCCCAAGTTAGCTTTTGTTAGAGGGGTAGTGTGGTAGTAAGTTGGTATATTCCCCGTCTTTTGTGATATTAGGGGATATATGTGATGACATTTATAGCAGTATGTTAGGATAATCATGTAATGAAACGGTTGGCATATGAATATAAATGAAGCTTATTTCAGAAACGTGTTATAAATTTATTCTTTTAAGTATTAAAAGAAATACTTAAGTAATATACTTGAATAATAATAAAATGAAAATTTGTGATGCAGATAATGCCGCCCAGACGTAGATTGACAGCACCTGAGGAGTCGGTGAATAACGAGAGGGAGCAAGTAGATCCCATCCAAAGGCTAGTTGATCTGTTAGGAGAGGCTCTTAGGGGGAGGAACAATGAACCTGTTCGCCCGAACTCTCAGGCTGTGACAGTAACAACCTTTAAAGACTTTAAGAGTGTAGGACCCCCGAAGTTCGAGGGAACTACCGACCCAATCGTCGCACAAACGTGGATTAAGGAGATCGAAAAAGCTTTCACTATAGTTCGCGTAGGCGAAGATCAGAAGACGGTGTTTGCCACGTACACGATGAGGGGAGAAGCGAACTACTGGTGGGAAGAAAATCAGTAAAGAGCCGGAGAGGGGACAATAGCATGGGAAAGATTCAAGACGCTGTTCTTCGAGAACTACTTCCCGAAGAGCATGAAAGACAGAATGGAGGTAAAATTCTTAGAGTTAAAACAAGGTGAAATGACGGTGGCGCAATACGCGGTTAAGTTCAACGAACTAGCGCGATTTGCGGAGCACCAAGTTGGTGATGAGGAGAGGAAGGCTAGACGATTCGAATAAGGACTGAAGCCTTGGCTATTCAATAAGGTGTCAGTTCTTCAGATCGATTCTTTTACAACACTGCTGGAGAAGGCTATTATCGCCGAGGGAGGAAGTGAAGCTTTGAGCTTGTATAACAAAGAGAGGAAAGAAAAGAACACTAGTAATGAAAATCGTGGAGGAAGCAGTGGCGGAGGGAGTAACTCCGGGGAAGAGAAAATGGGACAACAACAACAACAATCAAAATAATAACCAAGGTGGGAGTCACCAAGGAAACTTTAAGAAAAGGACTGAGACTTGTAACAAATGTGGAAGAAGCCATCAGGGAGAATGCTGGAAGGGGAAAAGCACGTGTTATAACTGCGGTCAGGAGGGCCACATCTCGCCCAACTGCCCGGAGCCAAAGAAGATTAGGGGATGTTTTGCTTGTGGATCAACGGAGCACCAGATAAAGGACTACCCAAAAAAGGAAGTGGTGGAACTAGCGGAGGTCAGGGTGGAGGTAGCAAGTTGATGATTGGAGGACCCGCACAACCCAATCGATCGACCGCCCGAACATTTAACATGACCGTCCAAGATGCCGTAGCTGCAAAGGACGTAGTGTCAGGTATAATCCCAATCAATAATACAAATGCCTACGTATTATTTGATTCGGGTGCCACCTGTTCTTTTGTATCTGAAGAATTTGCTAGTAAACTTAATTCACCCCGAGAAAGATTAGAAAATCCCTTGAACATAGAAGTTGCGAATAAGGAAGTGATCCCTGTAGAATACGTTTATCGAAATTGTCGCGCAAACATTAGAGAACATGAATTAAAAATAGACTTGATTCCTATTAGATTGGGAGAGTTTGACGTAATACTGAAAATGGATTGGTTGTATAACCATGCTGCGATAATTGACTGTCAGAATAAATGTGTGAACCTTCAGACTCCGAGTAAGTCTAAGGTAGTGTTTTATGGTAGCTCATCGCTTAAGCAATCGTGTTGCGTTACGATGATGCAGGCCAAGAAATTGTTAAGAAAAGGATGTGTAGGTTATTTAGCTTACATCGTTGATACTCGAAAAAAGGGAGTACAAATTAAGGATATATCCATAGTGAATGAATTTCAAGATGTGTTTCCAGACGATTTGTCTGGTCTTCCGCCAGACAAAGAAATTGAATTCGTAATAGATTTAGCACCGGGAACGGCACCGATTTTGAAAGCTCCATATCGTATGGCGCCAGTAGAAATGAAAGAATTGATGATACAACTGCAAGAGTTATTAGCTAAGGGTTACATTCGACCGAGTGTGTCTCCTTGGGGAGCACCAGTGTTATTCGTTAAGAAAAAAGACGGATCGATGAGGCTCTGTATCGATTATCGAGAATTGAACAAAGTAACGATCAAGAACCGATATCCGCTACCGAGGATAGACGACTTATTTGATCAACTGAAGGGAGCAAAATGTTTCTCGAAGATCGACTTACTGACAGGACATCACCAACTGAAGGTACGGGATGAGAACATACCAAAGACTGCATTTCGAACCCGTTATGGACATTATGAGTTTTTGGTAATGTCATTTGGTTTGACTAATGCTCCAGCAGCATTTATGGACTTGATGAACCGAGTTTTCAAGCCATACTTGGATAAATTTGTAGTAATTTTTATCGATGACATTTTGATCTACTCGAAGACAGAGGAAGAACACGCCGAACATCTGAAGATAGTTTTGGAAACGCTAAGGAAGGAGAAGATGTATGCAAAATTTTCTAAATGCGAATTTTGGATGGAGAATGTTCAATTCTTAGGCCACGTGTTGGATAAGGATGGAATCTCAGTAGACCCCGCAAAGGTCGAAGCAGTAAGTAATTGGGAACAGCTGAGAACACCGACGGAGGTGAGAAGCTTTTTAGGGTTAGCTAGGTACTATCGAAGATTCATCCAAGATTTTTCCAAAATAGTAACCCCGTTGACTAATCTGACGAGCAAGACGATGAAATTTGTATGGACCGACAAATGCGAAGAGAGTTTTCAGGAGTTGAAGAAGAGATTGAGCGAAGCACCTGTGTTATCATTACCAGATGATGCGGGAAATTTTGTGGTGTATAGTGATGCATCACACAAGGGACTTGGCTGTGTGCTTATGCAGCACGACAAAGTCATTGCGTATGCATCACGACAATTGAAGGATTACGAAAAACGATACCCTACTCACGACTTAGAGTTAGCGGCAGTAGTTTTTGCGTTGAAGATATGGAGACATTATTTTTATGGGGAGAAATATGAGATATACACGGACCACAAAAGTCTGAAATATATCTTCACACAGAAGGAGTTGAACATGCGACAGAGAAGGTGGTTAGAATTAATCAAGGACTATGACTGCGATATTCTTTATCACCCGGGGAAGGCAAACGTGGTTGCCGATGCTCTAAGCAGGAAAGGAAGGGAAAAATTATTTCATTTGACGACTCAAGAAGAGTTGATAAGAGAGATGGAGAGATTGGAGATAGAAGTGAAAGGACCAGGAAAGTCTGAAGAGAAGTTGTTTGTAATGGAAGCTCATCCGACATTGTTGGATAGGGTAAAGGAAACACAGGAGAAAGATGAAGAATGTGAGAAGATCAGAAAAAGGATCACAGAAAATGAGGAAGAGAAATTCTGAATAGATAAAGACGGTATTTTGAGATTTAAAGAAAGAGTATGGGTACCAGCGGTAATCGAGCTAAGGGAAGAGATTTTGCACGAGGCACACAATACGACATATTCCGTTCACCCGGGAGGCACGAAGATGTACCGAGATTTGAGGCAACATTTTTGGTGGCCTAATTTGAAACGAGAGGTTGCAGAGTGCGTCAGTAGATGTTTGACTTGTCAACGCGTTAAAGCAGAGCATCAACAGCCGAGTGGTTTACTACAACCGTTAGAAATACCAGAGTGAAAATGAGAGCATATTACGATGGACTTCGTGGTAGGACTTCCAGTTACGCAGAAAGGTTATGATGTCATTTGGGTTATTGTGGATCAACTTACGAAGACCGCACATTTTCTACCAATCAAGATCCGCTACAGTTTGAATCAGTTAGCAAGACTATACGTAAAGGAGATTGTTTCACGACATGGAGTGCCGGTGTCAATTGTCTCTTATCGAGATCCGCGCTTCACGTTAAATTTTTGGAAGAGTTTGCAAGAGAGAATGGGAACACAATTGAGGTTGAGTACTGCTTATCATCCTCAAACAGACGGACAAAGTGAGCGAACTATACAAACGCTAGAGGACATGCTTAGAACTTGCGTGATGAATTTCAAGAGAAATTGGGACTACCACCTACCCTTAGTTGAATTTGCGTATAATAATAGTTACCATGTGAGTATCGGCATGCCACCGTACGAAGCTCTTTACAGAAGAAAGTGTAAAACGCCACTATGTTGGGATGAAGTCGGAGAGCGACAAATACTCGGACCAGAGTTAGTTCAACAAACCGCCGACGTGGTGACGGTGATAAGAGCCAGACTAGTAGCAGCTCAAGATCGTCAGAAGAAATACGCAGATTTGCATCGGCAAGACCGAGACTTCAAAGTTGGTTGTTTCGTATTCTTGAAAGTGTCCCCATGGAAGGGAAAGCTCCGTTTCGGCAAGAAAGGAAAGTTGAGTCCAAGATTCATAGAACCGTTCGAGATACTGAAGCGAGTGGGCGAAGTGGCATACAAAGTTGCGTTACCACCCGAGTTGGAGCACATTCACAACGTGTTTCACATTTTCGTGTTGCGACCGTACAAGGCCGACTACAAGCACGTGATTTCTTACGAGCCCATTCAAGTGGAGAAGAACTTGGCGTATGAAGAAATTCCTGTCCAGATATTAGATAGGAAAGAGCAAATCTTAAGAAATAAAATTATACCTTCTATAAAAGTACTTTGGCGTAACCACGATGTTGAAGGAGACAACGTGAAAATTAGAAGATAGGATGATGAGGGACTATCCCTATCTATTTGTGTAACCTTGTAGCAATTCCGGGACGAAATTTTTATAAGGGGGGAGGATGTAATACCCGAGATTTTCCTAATATTATTAAATAAATATATTAATGAAAATGAATATTTATTCGTATATAAATGATTTTTGTGTTAAAAGATGAGTTAACTCAATTATGTTAAATTGAATAATTATAATAATTGAAAAAAATGTGGAGTTTATAATAAACTCGTGAAAGCCTTGTGTGGCATAGTAATGAGGAATATTAGTGATGATATTAATTGACGAATGACTTATTAAGTGAACAATTAATTAATTGTTAATTGTTATTAATTGTTATCGTAGAATATTAATTAATTCCTATAGAATATTAATGATAATTAATTGATGATGTGGGAATTATTATTATTGTAAATAATATAATAATAATAAACGTGTTCATAAATATAATAAGATCTATATTCATATGATAATTAATCTTATGATTATTAATTAAGTGTTATTAATAATTACGAGAAATAGATTAATTAATATTATTGTTAATTAATTGATAAAATGAATAAATTATTTATTTGACTTTATGAATAATAAAACAAATAAGGTTGTATTGATTGTTGATTGTTATGTGCATGTATGCAATAATAGATCATATAAGGTATATAGAATACAACTATATTATATAGTGTAGAGAAACACTTAAGTGTGACCATGCAAGTATATTTAAACTATATTATATGATTGTACATATTGAAGCTATGTGTTATGAATACATCATGTGTAGATATATATTGTAAATAATTATTGAATTAATAGAATTTAATAATGAATAAGATAATGTAATGTGGTAATACTTGATTTGAATTATATCCGGTAAAATAAATGTACATGAATTATATGTGTGTAAATTACATTTACTACATTATAGGAATTACATGGTAGTATTATTGGGATTACATTGTAATTTTAATTATAATCTAAATATATAGTAGGTATATATATGTGTTAACCTAAGTGTATAATATAACAATGTGTTTGCTAGAATATTGAGATGTATATTGCTTATAAGAGACCCATTTCTCCTTCACGTGCATAGCCATAAGCCTAAGCCTACTCTCTACTCCTCAAACTCAGTAAAATCACAGCAATGATGAACAAAGATGTGGGTTTCATGATTTCCTTCAACAACTAATTACCTACCGCTCCATAACCTTCAGACAATCCTTGCATACGTTGGTTTAATTTGGAGAACATTGACATTGTCTGTGTATAGAAAATTCTATAAATTGAGACCTCCCTTCACAAATTCATTTGCTGAGAATTTTGTTTAAGAGTTAGGTGAGAGCATATATATCAGTGTTAAGTATTCCAAGAGTTGAGAACTCAGTTAGCAACAATTGCATTATAGAGGTATAACTACATTCCTTGTTCTTCATTTTCGTTTTCTGTTTCTGAAATTTCTGTAAAATTCTTCAATTCTTGAATTTAGTTGGAGTTCATGAATTTGGGAATTGATAAATGGCGATTGACTATTATATAAGCATATATATATATATATGTGTGTGTGTGTGTGTGTTAGTAAGTTAAAGAGATCTAATAGCATATGAGTATGTTGAAATCGATGAAATGGGAAGTTTTGGGTCGGTTTTGGCTGCAGCGTGAACTGCAGAAACTGAGTCTGCATCGCGGCTCCACAACGGCGATGCGCAGCGTTATCTGTGCGCTGCAGCACCACAGTGCCTCAGTCCCAGCGTCCCCACGCCGCAACGCCGATTCCAGGTACTGAGCGCCAGCTTGCTGCTGTTGTTGCCGCACCGCAGCGCCGCTGTGCAGACAGGCCCAGAAATGACTATCTGTTTGTCCAGTCCAAGAGCAGTGAAATTATAATTCATACTAAGTAAATGTAACATGATTTATGGAGTCCCTCTTGTGCAATGCATGTTTTCATAGTTTACTTAACATAAAAAGAGAACTCATGATTTTGAAAACAACCCTTGACGAAGCATGTGTTATTTAAGTCTGAACTTGCTAGCATATGCTCGTAACTTAACTAGATGTGAGATATGATTTGAAATTGCCTATATGAACTAGATTGCTTTGGCTTGGTTTAAAATGACTGTTAAAGACTAACTCAGATATGTTAGCAAACTAAGTTTCATACACGTTGCACGGTTGTATTCTGAACTTATAGGGTTGCATGCTAGTATTCTTTATGTCGCTACGCATGATCTATATGAACACTCACATAGTTGGACACGACGTAAACTATTCAAGTATGATTTTCTAAGACAATTACAAGTAAGGACTATAGTTGATTATTAAACTATGTGGTTTGTTAATATATAGTTATACGATTTGATTGTGTAGCTAAAATAGAACTTGATGTATATGCTCAATTTACATGTCAAGTATGTGAATCCGATGTGTATAACTAATGTGTGTGTGTGTGTGTGTGAATATATATATATATATATATATATATATATATATATATATATATATATACGTTAATAGGATAGCATAATTCTTTGAAGCAATATTAAGCTTTACGTGGATAAACTACGCTTAAGGCAAGTATCCTAACCAGCGCATTTACTTTATGCAAGAAAATCTATGATTGTGCAAGTTTCCTGACTTACACTCATTTATAGTGCAAGTATCCTAACCGTTGTATTACTTTATTCAACGAATATTGTAAGCGAGAATCTAAACTTTATCTCTTTGAATGCAAGTTGTTTTACTCGTTCATTTGAGCTAGCATGTTTAAACTCTTGTGAAAACTATTATTCATGTTGAACTTGGTATTGTTCTTGAATATTGTGAAAGTGTCTATGCCACTTGATTCGGCTAGACTATATGCATGTTTATAAAACTGTTCAAACCTTTTTATCGGTGCGAAAATCTTGAAAACGGACTTGAACAACCCTTATGGTAAGAGAAGTGTTTATTGTTGGAAGGCCCAACACACGCGTGAATATTACTGTGGATATGCATAACATAGAGTATTGTAGACTAATCATCTATTATACTTGTTTCTTTTGGGTTATCAGTTTAATATTGATAATTCTAGTAGATGTTCAATAGTCCTTAGTGACTGCTAAGTATAAATTATTTTATCCAGTTGGATACGTTGATAGCCTTTGAATTCATATATCTGTTGATCTATATTGAATTATCATTTCATATTCCAAAGATGTGATTCGAGAATTGTTGATATAGGTTGTTCCTGATATTATTCTGAAACTCTGAACTATCTTAGAAATTATATTTCAATATTTCAAACTCGTGATATAATACTCATCACCCTTGTTGTATATTAATTGTTTGACAATTTGTGCTCATTCTTGCTTATTTTAAAACCTTTCAGTTAAGGCGGAACATGGGAGTGTCTTTGGGAAAGACAAGGACAATGGCAAGGCTACCGACTAGCTTATTCCTTTATGTTTAAAAATTGTTATATTGTATTAAGATTGTCTTCAGACTATGTTTAAACTTAAGTAGGATTATGTAATAAGTCTTTATTCGATATTATGTAATCTATTAAGTACTGTAGGTTGCGAGACTTGGGGGAATAATTATAATAAATCATTGTATATTATTCTAAATTAGATCTTCAGCTGTGAATGTGTGATTTTAGTTATTATTGTATTACCATGAGCACGTGACGAACCGAATTCGAGTGACCATGTGGCGGTCCTGAATTGGGGGGCGTCACAGTAAACTTGATGAAAACCTGCTGAGCTCCTGTTTCTGATATTTGTTTGCACTTAAAAATATTCAGGTAGAAGTGTGGTCCAAGACATGATGCAAGCTTCATAAACAATCAAAACTGAGAACATTGAGTAACAGAAAAAAATAGAGTTATAAATGTCGAGGAACTTTTTTTAACACTCCTAGTGTTGACGCTGCTGGTTGACAAAACACCATACAGTGATGGAGGAGAAAATGTTAATTTCACAAAATATGCAGGTATCCACATAAATCTGGTAATAATTATCTAGTCTGAACAACCAAAACTTAAAGGCATTAACAAGGAACCTTGAAGATCTATATATTAAATGAAAGTTCTATAATCACCTTATCCAAGAAAAACTTGAAATAAATGGAAGAAAGAAGGCTGCCAAGTACAGGAATGCTACTGGTAAGGATCATATTTATGCCATTGACATACCTATAAGAAAATGCACAAGTTACTTTCATTTCATTCCTCTTTTGGGAAAATCTGGACAATACTATTATTGATTTAACTTTACTATTGAAATTGCATCTTACTCTGACTGATCACCAACACTTTCAAGTGTGGTCCAGGGAACCCGTGTCATTGCAGCCATATATATCCTTCATGTGCATTACACACAAACACTTCATTTAAAATTATGGATGTAGTAATGGAGGTCCATCGAGTATGCTGAATGAAGTAGAGGAGCGAGACGTGGAGATAGAAGATGAACTAACCGAAGAACTACAAAGAGGGGATGCTTTGTCAGACTATGACACTGAAGTTACAAAAGAAGGTGATGCTATAAATGAGTACTTGGCTTTGTTGTCTTCTGCAGAGAATATTGAGACAGTTTCATCTTCACAATGAACAGAAACTACATCTAACTTAGAGTGCAACAAATAATTTTTGTACAGGGAGGGGGTTCATTGCAGGGTTTAAAGGAGAGGGGGGATAGCTCTTCTCAATGTTCTCCTAGGAAAAATAATGTATGTGCACTAATCGGATCTACAAACATATAAACTTTTATTGCAATAGTATTTAACTTTGACATATTCTTTAGAGGACTAAGAATACATTTACATAAGTAATATGAGTATTTTATTAATATTATATGATATTATTAAATATTATTGAAATAACAAGACGAACATTTCATTTGGCTGTGTGATTTTGCGCCATAACTAGTAAAGGTAACAATATGTTTTTAGAGCTTCATTAGGCTTGTCAAATATAGTTTAGTTATATAGCATAAGATATATGTAAATTTTGTCACTTGGTATATAATGTTTGATATTTATTGGCGTTTTTATAATAAAGATAATTTTTTCCTCCAGATCTCTCCCCTAGTTTAGGATTGAGATATAATACTAGTACAACTGGTTATAAAAAGTTACACATTCAAATAAAGTTATAGTCTAAGAATCCAAGAATAATTAAGATGGTGGTCTAGATTTTGAAAACATAGGCTTGTGATGTGAACTTGTTGTGTGGCGATGTAGCTGCTATCTTCATGGAAAAGGGCTAACTAATGGCGCTATGTTTCATTTATAGAAAAAGAATCAAATTACATAACCTTTCAGTTTCGGGGAAAGAAGATGTCCCTTTTCTTGCAGACTTGGTTTCGGGCAAAGAAGTTGAGGCAATGGTATGCGCAGTCTCAGTCTCGGGTAGAGAAGTTACCACATTTATTGATGGGGCAGATTCTGGTTCACTGCATTTATTGGCTCCATCTTTTCCACTACCTACATTATAGAATTAGAACTAATATCAGGAAAAATAAATCATCATAATTAATCATATAGTATCGGGCACACAATCGTAGGGTTCTTAAGCATATCGAAGAAATGTAGCCTAGAAGTATCCTCCTTGGCAAATTTAGTATTTGCAGCAAAATAACATCCGAAATATCAATATATAATACTTGAATGAGAAGCTGAGGCAGTGACTATATTTGCACTTGTAGCAACAGATGAGCTTCCAACTCCTTTCTTCGTCTTTGACTGCAGTAAACATTAAGAACCCCTGACGCATTAGTTCTTCGAACTAGTGAAGCACTCTTATTTGAGCAAATCACAGACGTCCTGCTACAACACATGCTTCATACGAGTGTTTGTATGGTGGGCCATATAGCAGTCAAAATATACGTATTTTAAATTTATGTATTTTGTTCTTAGTACAGACTACCGAGTGAGACATTTTATCAAAAACTTCATGTGCATTACACACAAACACTTCATTTCAAAATATTCGAAACCATAAACATGAATTGACCTCTATAAACATGAAATCCGCCACAAAATGATGATTATTATGATATAAGAAAACTAAAAAAGTTTATTACAATCTATTAGATATTCTCAATTGAGGTTTTCGTCTTAGTCTAATTAATTCCGCAAGACATGATTAATTTAGCACAATTTATACTCTCATAACAGATTAATTTAAATTAATTTAGCACATGTCAATTTAAATTAATCTATACTATCACAACAGTTAAAATAATCTGTTATATTTAAATTGTCATGAGCAATAGCACAGTTTATCGTTGCAAATATGTGATTTAATTAATTTGCACCGTTTAATCACATAATATATTTGCACACTTTACTATTTGAGGATATTAATTAATTCACAGTTTTTCGTTGCAAATATGTGATTTAAATTTTTATTTTAGTATAATTCATGTCTATTTTTAAATTGCCCATAGACATGTTCAAACCCTAGCCTTAATTCGTGGAATGAAAAACAAAAAATCAAAACAATTGACGTACCAGTAGTCAGTAGAGCGGAGGCGGAATCAGAGACGTGGAGAGACCGGGGGAGGAGACGCGATTTAGAAATTTGGGTTAGGTCAGGCAGAGGGTGAGCATGATTTGGTTTGCCTCTGTAATGGTTTTCCCGTCCAACTCCTCCTCTAGCATACCAAGTACAAAACGACTCTGTTTCAAAAAAAGAGTTTGATTTGAACTTCTAAAAATAAACTCTTTAAAAAGTAATATTATAAATAAAAGTATTGTTTCAAAAACTTAAATAAATTTAGATTTAAATTTAAATTTTAAAATATCATAAATTAGTTAATAACAAACCGAAATATAACTCTTTTGTAAAACAGAAAAGTAATAATTTAACATGTGTGCTCTGTTCCACAAAAATAGTCTTAATTATTATAATTTTTTTTTATTAATTTTCAATATTTTAAATTTTGAATTATTGTAACTTAATATTTTAATTAATAAAATATTGAATATTCAAAAGCATTATTAAGAATAAAATTTTATTTTAAAAAATTAATCACATTACAATTTGAGTTGTAAGATACCATAAATTAGTTAAGAATAAAACTCAAACTTAACTCTTTTTGCAGCATAGTTTAGTAATTTTTTTAGCATTTATGGTCTACTCCACATAAGAGGCTTATAGTTTTTTTTGTTTTTTACGGTCAATGTATGAAATTTTAAAGTTTAAATTATTGTAAATTTATTTACTTTGATTAAAGAAATAGTCGATATTGTAAGTTACTTAAAAGGTATTAATAATAATAATTTTGTTACTATAAAAAATTTAATGTATTTATATTACAATTTATATTCAGTACAATTAATTCTAAAAAAAATTATTTAGGACAAAACATTGACCAATTTTATATCTCGCAAAAAACCTCTGAACAATAATATATAGTAAGTGATAATTCATTCATTAATAATTTTTTTTCTCACAAATTTCTATCATAAATTGGCGTCAAACTAATTTCCTTCTACCACCTTACTTTTGCGAAAGAAATTTTTTTAAATTGTGAAAGATGTTTTTTTTGCTAATAACTATATTGTCACTATATTTTTTTCCTTCACAATTCCTTCACTAGAAAACTCCTCATGTGAAACAAAATTTCCTTCACTACATCCATAATTTCTTGTGGCAAGTACATGAAATTAAAAATAAAAGAAAAAGAAAAATTGAAAAAAAACTAGTAGACCGGGGGCGTAAATAAACTTTTAAGGGTTTAATATACTATTTGTGCGTACCACATTTTAAATTTGACATTGTACCAATGGTATTTAATTTTTTGTGGACATATATTTTTTTGACTTTTATTAATTAATGTCATTTTTTAGTGGATAAATTAATAATTTTAATGTTTGAAGACTTTTTGGGGGACAAAATATATATTACTTATGTTAGAGAATATTACTCATAATGATATTAATATAGTGGATGCGAATGATAGTAATGTTGGATAAAACTTGTTCAGGCCCAATAAAGGAAAATATAAGTGATTATATTAAGCTTTAATATTTCCCTTTAGATGAAATATTGTGTGATGGTTCAAACACAATCAAGAAAAATAAATTGAAAAAGACCTCATTCGATAAATTGCAAAATAAATATATTCATGTGTTCGTTGAAATTTTTATCAATTGTACCCACCTCCTTTCAAAAAAAATAATTTACGTGAAAAATTTAGTAATTGTAATGGTTGTAACAAATATTCTATAGTGATGACACAACTAGACATAAGTAAAAGCCATCATATATACTAGTATTTTGTGATTACTAGTAAATTCCATCACCTAATATATTTGTTGGTCATATATGCTTGTTTTTTAGTGATTGCATTGACCGTCACAAATAGTTTATAGTGATGGCAAAATTAGCCATTACTAGGAGTCGTCATCTATATTATTATTTTGTGATTGTCGAAAAAGTCCATCATATAATATCATTTTTTGAGATTGCTTTAAATATCGTCATAAAGGTCCATCACATGTGATTTTCTTTTCAGTGATGGTTATGACCGTCACCAAATATTTTTTGAATTTTTTTCTTTGTGATGGCTTAAATGCAATCACGTTAAGGAGAAATATATAAGTGATGGCTGCATGCCATCACAAAAACTAAAAATTATTTTAGAAAAATATTTGGTGATTAAAATAGCCGTCACACACACACACACACACACATATACATATATATATATATATATATATATATATATATCTACGATGGCAAAATTAACCATCACTAGAGCCATCATATATATACTATTTTTTGTGATAAATCAAATAATCCATCACGAAATATTATCTATTGTGATTGCTTTTGAAAATCGTCACCAGAATCCATCACGCATGCTTGACTTTCTAGTAGTGATAATTTGATTTAACAGCAATTAATTTGTTAAACTAGTCCAATATTAGATATATAGGGCAAGTATACTAATGACACAATTAATTGGAGATGGAGTCCCAAGTCCATTTTAATTAGTAAGCAAACTAAGAAAAATTTGCAAGCCCAAAAAAAATTAATAAAAGCCCAAGCTTAGCCCAATGGGAGAGAGGCCTTATTGGACCTTTAGTAAGCTAAAGGATAAATTAGAAAACAAAATTGGGCCAAGGAAAGGCCCAAGTGGCCGGCCAAAGCAAGGAAAAGAAGAATGGGGAGATGAATGTAATGATTAAGTTAACTTTAGTTGGTAAATTACTTTATTAGGTGTCTTTCTTCTATTTGGCCACCACTTTTGCTTTTACTTGCAAGAATAAACTTACATAATGAGAGAGAGAAAGGGTTAAGAACTTGGAAGATAAGGATAGATAAATATAATTTATCTATTCATTTTTTTAACTAGTAAACTAAATATATCATTTTGTTCTTATGTTAGTTCCTAAGTTAAACTAGAAGAAAGAAAGAAATAACAAAAGAAAGAAACAAGAGAGAGAAAGAGAGGGTTCGGTGGAGAAGGAAGAGGAAGAGAGGAAGAGAGTTTGAGCCTTATGCACCCTAGATTCATAACCTATTTTGGTTGGAGAAGGAAGGAAGCAAGAAAATCAAGGTATAAACCTAATTTTTAAGCTTTATTCTTCTTTCTTTTGAGGGTTTAATGGAATATTGGGTTTATAATTTTGAGGTTTAAAACCTTATATCTATGTGTGTATAAGTGTTTGATGTTTAGATCTAACCCTTTTGAGGATCAAAAGTTAGATCTAAAGTATGAAATGGAAAATTAGGTCTTTAAAAAGTTAAAAAACCTAATTTTTATTAGCCTTGATTTTGTTAATCTTGTGTTTGGTGATTGTTTGATGAAATAGATTATGGATAATAGTAGATCCATGAGTATATGAAGTATTAGTAGGTATTATGATGGATTATGTTGGTGATTGGGCGAGAATATGGAAGTTTTATTAGAAATCACCAAGGATTGAAAATCAATTTTTTGTGAAAACAAAGTATGAAATTCAAACAACCATATCTCTCATTCTATTTCGAATTTTTGAGTTTGGTCAATTTCTAGAGTTAGATTTATGAGTCTTCTAACAGATCCAAGTGGAATCACTAAAAAATTCTTTATAGATTTCTGTGTGGATTATTTTCAGCAAAAGGAGTCAAAATCTGAAAAATGAGAAAGAGTAATCTGCCCAAATTCAGCTGAGTTTAGATAAGCCTGAAGATGTAGGTGATTGTAGTGATGTCAATGAAGTTGCTGCTCAAAGTCTCTGGCAAACTGGTGTGTATGAACAACCAAGAAACGAAGGTGAGCTTAGTGAAGAAGAAGCACCAACTCCCCTCAGAAGATCAACAAGAACCAAAAAGCTAAACCCCAAATATGCCAATGCTACCATAGTAAAAGAAGCAGATGTGAAAGAACGTTTGAGGAAGCATTTCAGAATCCGGAATGGAATAAAGCTATGGTTGAGGAGATTGATGCATTAGAACGAAATCAGACTTAGGAGCTCGTACCAAAGTCTAGAGATGTGAAGCCTATTTCTTGCAAATGGGTGTATAAGATAAAGCGTCGCACAGATGGATCAATTGAGAGGCACAAGGCTCGTCTGGTAGTTCGTGGGTTTTCTCAACAATATGGACTAGACTATGATGAAACGTTTAGTCCAGTTGCAAAGCTTACGATTGTACGAGTCTTACTTGCACTTGCAGCTAACAAAGATTGGAACTTGAGGTAGTTGGATGTGAAGAACGCGTTCCTGCATGGGGAGTTAGATCGGGAGATCTACATGAATCAACCGACAGGCTTTCAGAGTCAGGATCATCCTCAATATGTGTGTAAGCTACGGAAGGCGCTCTAGGGGTAGTTTTGGCAACTTAATTATTGAAAAAATTCGAATCTTTTGGGACATGAAAATATATGATATAAAGTAGCTCCTTTCCAAAAATGAGCTCATTCCGACTTAAATTGACGAGTTATGATCATTTCAATAATTGGATTTTTCCGACAAAAATCGCTATAACCGGAGTTCTATAACTCCGATGGCTACAAAATTTAAACTGAAAGTTCACGTTAATGTGTAAGATTCCACCAAGAGTTGGGAATTTCTAGATTTAAGCATGATATAGCTAATTTCTTAAGCTACGAACAAAAAATAGATTTTTGAAAAATACTAAAGTGAATTGAAAATTTCCAGAAAAAATATTTTTGTGTATGAAATATATGTATATATGTGTGGCCAAAGGATAGAAAAATAATAAGATGATTTATTATTTTTGTGAGAAGGATAATTCAGCTTGCTGAATTGAACAATTCAGGTTGCTGAAATAGAAACTGAAAATGTCAAGAAGGGAAGACAGCTTATTTTCAGCTTGCTGAAATGAGGTATTCAGTTTGCTTGAAATAGTAAACAATTTACCGAGTTATAATAAGAACTTATAAAATGAGTAAGTGTTAATTCTAAAGTAATACAGTCGTACTCTGTAATAGTTGATGTATAGTATTTGGGCTAAACAATTCCTTCAGGGAGCGGAGGTATATACGAATTAGCAACCGATCTAACTCGCTGTGAAAACAGTGTAGACGGAACGAAAACTAATTTGATGGTTGTTTCTGGGAAACCACTCAGTATACTATATTGAATACTATTCAAGACTCGATGTGTGCTAGGTTTAGATTTGTAAATAAGTATGGTGTTAAGGTTATCTAATATTTGACTATGTGGTTAAGTGTTAGATAGTTTACTTTTAAAGTAATAGTATTATGGGATAAAGTATGTTATGCTAATTGAAAGATCAATCTTAAAACTGATAGGTCTTTTCAATAAAGAGATTAAATTAGATTGCGTAGCAGTAATCGACGATACAGGCAAGTTTCCTTAACTCAAACTTGAGTTATATTTCCAAAGCATGTTAGTGAATAATTATTGTTGATTATTCACATCTATACTGATTATTGATTCGCACTTAGTGCATGTTGCATAAGTTCATCAGGTATGAAAGGCTGATCACCTTCATTACCATAAGGATCAGTTAAAGTTGTTTAAGGTTCTTGTTGACATTAAACATTATTGATTCATTCATTCAATTATTGACATTTATGACTCATGCTCTTTCACAATTATTAGATTGTTGAAAATTCGAAAGTTTATTCTTTCTTTCAATCATGATATATCCTTGTTGTATTTAAACTTGCTGGGCAAAGTAGTTGCTCACCCTTGCTATATCATGATAACAAATTTCAGATTAAGACGAAGGCTCGAAGAAAGACAGAGGCAAAGGAAAACTACAAGAGTAGATTATTATGCATCTATAACTATTAGTTATCCGATGTAAATTATATATTTGTACCTTGTAGACACTCAAAATTTTGTTTCCTTGTTACTAACACCGTAGGAGGGCAAGACTGTCTTTCCGAATCAACCCCGGTCTCAATACCGGGCCATCAAATCTACCTCGGTCTCAATATCAGACCATTAAATCAACCTCGATCTCAATACCGGGCCGTCAAATTAACCCCGGTCTCAACACCGGGTTGTATAATCAACCCCGATCTCAATACCGGGCCATCAACTCAACCCCGGTCTCAATACCGGGCCATCAACTCAACCCCGGTCTCAATACCGGGCCATCAAATCAACCCCGGTCTCAATACTGGGACATCAAATAAACCCCGATCTTAATACAGGCCATCAACTTAACCCTGGTCTTAATACAGGGTTGTCAAATCAACCCCGGTCTCAATACCGAGCCCCCCGTCTCAATACCGAGCCCCCCATCTCAATACTGGGCCGTCAACTCAATCCTAGTCTCAATATCGGGCCTTCAAATCAACCCCAGTCTCAACCCAGAAGGTATAGGTCAGCCCATGTCTCAACCCAAGAGGTACAGGTCAGCCACGGTCTCAACCCGGGAAGTACTTATCAGCCCCGGTCTCAACTCTGGAGGAACAGGTCAGCCCCGGTCTCAACTCGAGAGCTACAGGTCATCCCCGGTCTCAACCCAGGAGGTACAGGTCAGCCCCGGTCTCAATCCGGGAGGTACAGGTCAGCCTCGGTCTCAACCCAGGAGGTACAGGTCAGCCCCGATCTCAACCAGGAAGTCAGGTCACCTTCGAAAATAATCCTGAAGCATCACAACATCTCCAGAGGAAAACCTGGAATGACCAAGTCAGCCTCGAAGAGAACACTGAGGACGAACAGTCTCGAATGGGATCCTAACCTTGGAAACAACCCCAGGAAGTCAGCCGAAGGCCATGCCGACATTGAAGACAACCCCGGGAGGGGAAAACGGTCATTTTACCAACTTGAAGCCGATTCAGTCAAACTCAAGCCGAATTTATGCCACCAAGGTCAGAATGAACCATAACAATGATCCCGAGTGCAAACAGCGCAAGACAGCTCAACGGACAAACTGCGCGGAATCGAAGACCTGGTTATGAACCTGTCTTTTTGGACCTGAAAAATGTTTTATCCATGTCATTGTGACACTCTCGACGAGGGCTTTTCAGAAAGGTACAGCACGCCTCAAACGGACGCTCAGATCAAAAGTTAGAAAGTTTTGAACTTGACATCGCATTGCTTAGAGTGCACGTACTTTGATGCAACGAGACCCGCCACGTGGGCCCTGCCATATGGAGCCGCACCTCTACCTACGGCAGCAATAAGTAGATTGGAGTTTCTTGGGTCTATATGTATGAGCTCACCCCCAGCTCATTTGAAGAATTGAGAAACGCTCTAAACCCTGCCCTTTTGGTTTTCCAGCTATCTTCTTGTCTTACAAACCCAAATTTTTTCACTCTAACACGTAGATATATCCACATACTACCACATATCAGAAAATAACCGGTATATTTGGACGTTTAAAGCCTATAATTTGGCAAAAAGCCCGTATAGCAGTCCATTGTGAGTATTTTTACGATCAGAAAGTTATTATTACTTCTTCGCACTTTTATATACTTGCATATCAAGTTTCGTTTTTTAAATATGCCCGAAACTCAGTTCCATGGCCGTTTTTGTTAACTTTTGGTACATTTTAGTACCTAAATGCATTTTTTGGCATTTCTACAACTCGGATAGATGATCCGTCGCTTCCCGCAGCTTTTATATACTTGCATCTTCGTGTTGAGCAACTTCGCCAGACTAGTTTATCTTCCCAGTCCAGGTTTGACTTTTTTTTGTATATATTTAATTGTACATATACTAACTTTTCAATTCTATCAAGCCTAGATGTCAAATCCGCGGTAGTTTACTGCTTATATATACTAGGTTAGCATCCCAGTTTTGGTTGACTACTTTTCTGTATATATATATATATATATATATATATATATATATATTTACATTTCCGTTCGGCCTAGATCTTTCTGTGGCCTTTCTACTATTGTTGTACCATTCACCATACTGGGTTATCTTCCCAGTCCTGGTTTGACTATTTTTCTGTCTAAATATATATTTACTTTTCAGTCCGGGCCTCGGTGTGAAAACCCACTGCCCTTTACTATTTTTATATATATATATATATATATATATATATATTTCAATTCTGTCCAGCCTGGATCATTTCGTGGTTTTTACATCTTTTTAGAAATATATATATATATATATATATATATATATATATTTTTACTTTTCAGTCCGGGCACATGTGTGAAAATCCATCGCCCTTTTTACGCTTTCATATGTATATATATTTCAATTCTGTCAAAGCCTGGATCATTCTGTAACTATTTACAGCTTTTATATATATATATATATATATATATATATATATATATATGCTTCAATTAAATTACGGGCTTGCGAGTGAAAACCCATCCCTATTTACAGCTTTCTTATATTTATAATTATATATATGGCTTTACT
Source organism: Panax stipuleanatus (assembly GCA_020205555.1). NCBI lineage: Eukaryota > Viridiplantae > Streptophyta > Magnoliopsida > Apiales > Araliaceae > Panax > Panax stipuleanatus. The sequence goes on from CM035126.1 coordinate 69,482,868, forward strand.
CATTTTTATTAAATTATTGCTTTAAATATTCATTTGATATGAATCGGCACTAACATTTCTGCTGGCGAACTAGATTTCTTTAAATCTCGCCAACTCTAGCTTTCAAATGGTTCAAAAGAGGTCCAAACAGAACTGGGAAGCTAGAATGGCTGAGATTTATTTAAATCTAGCGTTTTTCTAGTTTCAGTTATAAAAGCTACCTCGCGGCCCTTAGATCGCTATCTAGTGGGAACAAGATGCTTCATCCAGGTGCGAACCAGGATTTACTGATGAATCCTTGGTTCTGGCGATGTTGGATATATTTCTGTACAAATTTTAACTGTGCAGGTTTATTGGCCTCCCTATGTGAGACTAGGAATCGTGGGATTCATAATCAAACAAATTAGAATCTGACTCCCACGATGGACAAACTCCACTTTACAAATGTACCCTGCCAATTTTTCTGTAAAAATGTACATACAAAAGACCTTAAAACGGTTATCCGGATTTAAAGTCTTATCATAGTGAAAGCATAGTTTGTCGTGTCAGAGTCACTCCGATGGCTGTCATGCCCATGCGAAGATCGACACTTGTATATATTTTGTGGTCGAAGATGCTTCGCAGCCTGACAATGTAAATACCATAATAAAAATTTTACATTCCTTGTTATATACATCTTGTCATCCTGTCATCAAAATAACTGACATCTGTTTTGCAAGATAAGATTAAAAAACCACAAAAACACATCATGGCATACATCCTATCCCTACCTACCTCAGGATATTGACACGCCTACATTTTGTTGTAGGTAAAAAATTGGTCCTGTTACTAGATCTAAGTCTAAGAAAGCACTAAGTCCACCCACGGACATGACTTCAAATGCTCAGCCCCCCTGTCTCTAGGGAAGAGTTCGAAGGACTAAAGAATCAGATAGCCGAATTGGCCAGTTTCCTTAGAGAACAAAGTAAGGCTCTAAAAGGGAAGCAAGCCCAAGGTCACACAGAACCAGGAACACCTAGTGGTAGTGGTGGTAATCAAGAGACCGAAAAGTCAGATACTCAGATTCCTGGACCACAAAACTAGGACACAACCAACAAAACCCCTGAAAACACTATCCTTAACAAAGAACAGGAAGTTGGTGACATTCTGAAGAAAGTACAGCAGATGGAAGAAACCATCCGGTCTATCAAAGGGACTGGGGCATTTGGTAATGTCAATTATTCAGCCCTTTGTATATTCCCTGGGGCTCATTATCCCTACAAATTTAGAACTCTTGATTTTGAGAAATACGATGGATTAGGAGACCCTTACACTAAAATAATGGTCATTTGTGATGGCCAAAATTCATCACAAAAACTTAAAAAACCATCACGAAAGGTTTACGTGATGGCTTTAAGCATCACGATGGTCGTCTTGTATACGCCCATCATGAAAGGTTTTACGTGATGGTTTTGGCAATAACCAAAATATTCAATCCTTTTGTGATGGCTAAACCTGTCACATTAGTATATTAGTTATATGTGATGGCCGAAGCAATCACATCCTTTTGTGATGGTCACGACCATCACAGAATTGGTAAGATTTTTATGATGGTCAAAACAATCACCAAATAATATGAATTTCTTCTTACTGGCGTGCAATTAGGTGACCAAACCCCTTTCCTAGACAGAACTTTCTTACACATTACCGATAATGTTGTCTAACAATATTATTCAAATAATATGAATTATTGATTTGATAAAGTAAAATAATGTTCAGTGACAATTATTGAATCAACAATAATATAAAATATTGTGCAATACCGTGTGCTACTATGCAACAACGCGTATTACTTTATTTTAACCTCGGGTATTTCAACAGTTCTAACTGTAATCGTTACGCCGTTATTTTTAGAAAACTCTTTTTTGTCGTTTTCTTCGTCCGACAGTTTTCTGTTATGGGACCCACAAATGGCTGCGTCGTCGTACGAATATTCCCCGTTAACAAGAATATTCCACGACCAAACGAATATTTCCCGACAATAATGAATATTTTATAACCACTTGCTTATTTTAAAATATTTGCGCATATTACCCATAACTTACCACATTTATCAAATCAACACCTTACTATTTCAAAATAATATATAAAGAAAATTAAATCTTTATTCATAAAAGTTGGGGTCTTATATTTTAACTATATACTAGTGACTTAATCCAAGAGATTTATGAAATATGTATCAACCTATTAGATTATCTTGGGTGAGTGTTTATAACTTATTAAGCCAATTAGGGCTATTAAGTTAATACACTAGTGGAATATGTTATGACTTACGTGAATTATGTATATGATTAAATAAATATACATTATATATAATGATTATGTGACTAATGTGCTACGAGTATTTAAAGGAAGTCTCACTAATGAGTTAATTAAGTTAGTGGACTAACCTAAGTATTTTAATAATCCAGAAAAATTGATTATGGTATTAAACCATAATTACATACTCAATATACTTGAATATGGTAAGCCTAATTGGGTTATGTAAATGAATTAACATTATTGGTTGATGAGAATATGTAAATATCAATAATAATGGTTATTAGTTCAAGTGATCATAGATTTAATGGACTAAGAAGGGTAAGTAATTTAAACAAGCACCAATTAATTATTTAAGCATTGTACTTGTAGATAATTTGATTTAAGAGCAATTAAATTGTTAAACTAGCCCAATATTAGATATATAGGGCAAGTATACTAATGACACAATTAATTGGAGATGGAGGCCCAAGTCCATTTTAATTAGTAAGCAAACTAAGAAAAATTTGCAAGCCCAAAAAAAATTAATAAAAGCCCAAGCTTAGCCCAATGGGAGAGAGGCCTTATTGGACCTTTAGTAAGCTAAAGGAGGAATTAAAAAACAAAACTTGGGCCAAGGAAAGGCTCAAGTGGCCGGCCCAAGCAAGGAAAAGAAGAATGGGGAGATGAATGTAATGATTAAGTTAACTTTAGTTGGTAAACTACTTTATTAGGTGTCTTTCTTCTATTTGGCCACCACTTTTGCTTTTACTTGCAAGAATCAACTTACATAATGAGAGGAGAGAAAGGGATAAGGACTTGGAAGATAAGGATAGATAAATATAATATATCTATTCATTTTTTTAACTAGTAAACTAAATATATCATTTTGTTCTTATGTTAGTTCCTAAGTTAAACTAGAAGAAAGAAAGAAATAACAAAAGAAAGAAACAAGAGAGAGAAAGAGAGGGTTCGGTGGAGAAGGAAGAGGAAGAGAGGAAGAGAGTTTGAGTCTTATGCACCCTAGATTCATAACCTATTTTGGTTGGAGATGGAAGGAAGCAAGAAAATCAAGATATAAACCTAATTTTTAAGCTTTATTCTTCTTTCTTTTGAGGGTTTAATGGAATATCGGGTTTATAATTTTGAGGTTTAAAACCTTATATCTATGAGTATATGAAGTATTAGTAGGTATTATGATGGATTATGTTGGTGAATGGGTGAGAATATGGACGTTTTATTAGAAATCTCCAAGGATTGAAAATCAGATTTTTGTGAAAACAAAGTATGAAATTCAAACAACCATATCTCTCATTCTATTTCGAATTTTTGAGTTTGGTCAATTTTTAGAGTTAGATTTATGAGTCTTCTAACAGATCCAAATGGAATCACTGAAAAATTTCTTATAGATTTTCGTGTGGACTATTTTTAGCAAAGGAGTCAAAATCTGAAAAATGAGAAAGGGTAATCTGCCCAAAACTGCTAGGGGTAGTTTCGGCAACTTAATTATTGAAAAATTCGAATCTTTTGGAACATGAAAATATATGATTTAAAGTATCTCCTTTCCAAAAATGAGCTCATTCTGACTTAAATTGACCGAGTTATGATCATTTCAATAATTGAGTTTTTTCGACGAAAACCGCTATAACTGGAGTTCTATAACTCCGATGGCCACAAAATTTAAACTGGAAGTTCATGTTAATACGTGTAAGATTCCACCAAGAGTTGGGAATTTCTGGATTTAAGCATGATATAGCTAATTTCTTAAGCTATGAACAAAAAACAGATTTTGAAAAATACTAAAGTGAATTGAAAAATTCTAGAAAAAATGTTTTTGTGTATGAAATATATGTATATATGTGTGGCCAAAGGATGAAAAAATAATAAGATAATTTATTATTTTCGTGAGAAGGATAATTCAGCTTGCTGAATTGTACAATTCAGTTTGCTGAAATGGAAACTGAAAATGTCAGAAAGGGAAGACAGCTTATTTTCAGCTTGCTGAAATGAGGTATTCGGTTTGCTGAAATAGTAAACAGTTTACCGAGTTATAATAAGAACTTATAAAATGAGTAAGTAAGTGTTAAGTCTAAAGTAATAAAGTCGTACTCTGTAATAGTTAATGTATAGTAATTGGGCTAAACAATTCCTTCAGGGAGCGGAGGTATATACGAATTAGCAACCGATCTAACTCGCTGTGAAAATAGTGTAGACGGGACGAAAACTAATTTGTTGGTTGTTTGTGGGAAACTACTCAGTATACTATATTGAATACTATTCAAGACTCGATGTGTGCTAGGTTTAGATTTGTAAATAAGTATGGTGTTAAGGTTATCTAATATTTGACTATGTGGTTAAGTGTTAGATAGTTTACTTTTAAAGTAATAGTATTATGGGATAAGGTATGTTATGCTAATTGAAAGATCAATCTTATAACGGATAGGTCTTTTCAATAAAGAAATTAAATTAGATTGCGTAGGAGTAATCGACGATACAGGCAAGTTTCCTTAACTCAAACTTGAGTTATATTTCCAAAGTATGTTAGTGAATAATTATTGTTGATTATTCACATCTATACCGATTATTGATTCACACTTAGTGCATGTTGCATAAGTTCATCAGGTATGAAAGGCTGATCACCTTCATTACCATAAGGATCAGTTAAAGTTGTTCATGGTCCTTGTTGACATTAAATATTATTGATTCATTTATTCAATTATTGACATTTATGACTCATGCTCTTTCACAATTATTATATTATTAAAAATTCGAAAGTTTATTCTTTCTTTCAATCATGATATATCCTTGTTGTATTTAAACTTGCTGGGCAAAGTAGTTGCTCACCCTTGCTATATCATGATAATAAATTTCAGATTAAGACGAAGGCTCGAAGAAAGACAGAGGCAAAGGAAAACTACAAGAGTAGATTAGTATGCATCTATAACTATTAGTTATCCAATGTAAATTATATATTTGAACCTTGTAGAGACTCAAAATTTTATTTCCCTATTACTAACACTGTAGGAGGGCAAGACTATCTTTTCGAATCAACCCCAGTCTCAATATCGGGCCATCAAATCAACCTCGGTCACAATACCGGACCATTAAATCAACCTCGGTCTCAATACTAGGCCATCAAATCAACCCCGGTCTCAATATTGGGCCGTCAAATCTACCCCGGTCTTAATACTAGGCCATCAAATAAACCCCGGTCTCAATACCGCGCCGTCAAATCAACCCCAGTCTCAATACCGGGCCATCAACTTAACCCTGGTCTTAATATCGGGCCATCAAATCAACCCCAGTCTCAATACTGGGCCCCCCTGTCTCAATACTGGGCCGTCAACTCAATCCTAGTCTCAATATCGGGCCATCAAATCAACCCTAGTCTCAACCCGAGAGGTACAGGTCAGCCACGGTCTCAACCCGAGAAGTACTTGTTAGCCCCGGTCTCAACTCGGGAGGAACAGATCAGCCCCGGTCTCAACTTAAGAGGTACAGGTCATCCCCAGTCTCAACCCAGGAGGTACAGGTCAGCCCCGGTCTCAACCCGGGAGGTACAAGTCAGCCCCGGTCTCAACTCGGGAAGTCAGGTCACCTTCGAAAGCAATCCTGAAGCATCACAACATCTCCAGAGGAAAACCTGGAATGACAAAGTCAGCCTCAGAGAGAACACTGAGAACGAACAGTCTCGAATGGGATCCTAACCTTGGAAACAACCCCAGGAAGTCAGCCGAAGGCCATGCCGACATTGAAGAGAACCTCGGGAGGGGAAAACAGTCATTTTACCAACTTGAAGCCGATTCAGTCAAACTCAAGCCGAATTTATGCCACCAAGGTCAGAACGAACCATAACAATGATCCCGAGTGCAAACAGCGCAAGACAGCTCAACGGACAAACTGCGCAGAATCGAAGACCTGGTTATGAACCCATCTTTTTGGACCTGGAAAATGTTTTATCCATGTCATTGTGACGCTCTCGACGAGGGCTTTTTGGAAAGGTACAACACGCCTGAAACGAACACTCCGATCAAAAGTTAGAAAGTTTTGAACCTGACATCGCATTGCTTAGAGTGCACATAGTTTGATGCAACGGGACCTGTCACGTGGGCCCTTCCATGTGGAGCCGCACATCTTCCTACGGCAGCAGCAGGTAGAGTGGAGGCTCCTGGGTCTATATATATGAGCTCACCCCCAGCTCATTTGAAGATTTGAGAAACGCTCTGAACCCTGCTCGTTTGGTTTTCCAATTATCTTCTTGTCTTCCAAACCCAAATTTTTTTACTCTAACACGTAGATATATCCACATACTACCACATATCATAAAATTACCGGTAGATTTGGACGTTTAAAGCCTACAATTTGGCAAAAATCCCGTGTAGCAGTCTATTGTGAGTATTTTTATGATCAAAAAGTTATTATTACTTCTTCGCACTTTTATATACTTGCATATCAAGTTTTGTTTTTTAAATATGCCCAAAACTCAGTTCCATGGCCGTTTTTGTTAACTTTTGGTACATTTTAGTACCTAAACGCATTTTCTGGCATTTTTTCAACTTGGATTGACGATCTGTCGCTTCCAGCAGCTTTTATATACTTGCATCTTCGTGTTGAGCAACTTCGCCAGACTAGTTTATCTTTCCAGTCTGGGTTTGACTTTTTTTTTGTTTATATTTAACTGTATATATACTAACTTTTCAATTCTGTCAAGCCCAGATGTCAAATCCGTGATAATTTACTGCTTATATATATATATATATATATGTATATATATATGCAACATTCACCATACGGGGTTATCTTCCCAGTTCTGGTTGACTACTTTTCTGTATATATATATATATATATATATATATATATATATTTACATTCCTGTTCGGCCTGGATCATTCTGTGGCTTTTTTAGTATTGTTGTACCATTCACCATACTGGGTTATCTTCCCAGTCCTGGTTTGACTATTTTTCTGTCTAAATATATATTTACTTTCTGTCCGAGCCTCGATGTGACAACCCACTGCCCTTTACTATATATATATATATATATATTTCAATTCTGTCCAGCCTGGATCATTCCGTGGCTTTTACATCTTTTTATAAATATAAATATATATATATATATATATATATATATATATATATATATATATATATATATATATATATTTACTTTTCAGTCTGGGCACAGGTGTGAAAACCCATCGCCCTTTTTACGCTTTCATATGTATATATATATTTCAATTCTGTCAAAGCCTGGATCATTCTGTGACTATTTACAGCTTTTATAAATATATATATATATATATATATATATATATATATATATATATGCTTAAATTCCAGTACGGGCTTGCGAGTGAAAACCCATCGTCCTTTACAGCTTTCTTATATATATAATTATATATATATGGCTTTACTCATTTTTATTAAATTGTTGCTTTAAATATTCATTTGATATGAATCGGCACTAACATTTCTGCTGGCAAACTAGATTTCTTTAAATCTCGCCAAGTCTAGCTTTCAAATGGTTCAAAATAGGTCCAGACAGAACCAGGAAGCTAGAATGGCTGAGATTTATTTAAATCTAGCGTTTTTCTAGTTTCAGTTATAAAAGCTACCTCGCGGCCCTTAGATCGCTATCTAGTGGGAACAAGATGCTTCATCCAGGTGCGAACCAGGATTTACTAATGAATCCTTGGTTCTGGCGATGTTGGATATATTTTTGTACAAATTTTAACTGTGCAGGTTTATTGGCCTCCCTATGTGAGCCTAGGAATCGTGGGATTCATAATCAAACAAATTAGAATCTGATTCCCACGATGGACAAACTCCACTTTATAAATATACCCTAGCAGTTTTTCTGTAAAAATGTACATACAAAAGACCTTAAAATGGTTATCCGGATTTAAGGTCTCATCATAGTGAAAACATAGTTTGTCGTGTCAGAGTCACTTCGATGGCTGTCATGACCATGAGAAGACCGACACTTGTATATATTTTGTGGTCGAGGATGCTTCGCAGCCCGACAATGTAAATACCATAATAAAAATTTTACATTCCTTGTTATATACATCTTATCATCCTGTCATCAAAATAACTGACATCTGTTTTGCAAGATAAGATTAAAAAACCACAAAAACACATCATGGCATACATCCTATCCCTACATACCTCAGGATATTGACACTCCTACATTTTGTTGTAGGTAAAAAATTGGTCCTGTTACTAGATCTAAGTCTAAGAAAGCACTAAGTCCACCCACGGACATGACTTCAAATGCTCAGCCCCCCTGTCTCTAGGGAAGAGTTCGAAGGACTAAAGAATCAGATAGCCGAATTAGCCAGTTTCCTTAGAGAACAAAGTAAGGCTCTAAAAGGGAAGCAAGCCCAAGGTCACACAGAACCAGGAACACCTAGTGGTAGTGGTGGTAATCAAGAGACCGAAAAGTCAGATACTCAGATTCCTGGACCACAAAACTAGGACACAACCAACAAAACCCCTGAAAACACTGTCCTTAACAAAGAACAGGAAGTTGGTGACATTCTGAAGAAAGTATAGCAGATGGAAGAAACCATCCGGTCTATCAAAGGGACTGGGGCATTTGGTAGTGTCAATTATTCAGACCTTTGTATATTCCCTGGGGCTCGTTATCCCGAAAAATTTAGAACTCTTGATTTTGAGAAATACGATGGATTAGGAGACCCTTACACTCACTTGAAAGTATTCATTGGAGAACTCGGATCCTATACAGAGGATGAGAAACTTCGAATGCAGTTATTTCAGAAGAGTCTGACCGGAGAGGCTAGAGCCTGGTACGCCCGTCTAGACAACTCTAAAATTCATAGTTAGGAAGAGTTGGCCCATGCCTTCCTCAGTCAATACAGCTTCCAATCTCAGCTGGCTTCAGACAGATACCAGATAAACAAAATCAAGAAATAAAGTTCTGAGTCATTTAGAGAATATGCTCAACGATGGAGAAGGGTTGCAGCACAAGTCACCCCAACTATGACTGAGTCTGAGATAGTCATGATCTTCATCGATATTCAAAACGCTGGATATTATGAGAGGGTCCTAGCAGGCATAGGAAAACCATTCTCTGAAATGATCAAGCACGGTGAGATGGCCGAAATGGGGCTGAAGTCTGGGAATATAAAGGACCTGACTGCCTTGGAAGTCGTTGCCGAGCATATCCAGTCCAAAAATTATGGGAGTAATCCCCGTAGAACACATAAGAAGAAAGATGAAGAAGTGTCCTTAGTATTGCAAGGATAGAATCTAAGGGGCGAGTCAAACAATATGCCCATTCAAAGGAGGAACTATACCCCTTTTCAAGCTTCTACTGAACATTCAAACCCTCCATTTCAGAAGACTATGGAGGCCAAATGTCAGAGAACATTCACCTCGTTAGGGGATTCACTCGAGAATATGCTGAAATTGTTAACCGTACAGAAGAAAATTGTGCAACTTCTTCCACCAACCAACACCGGTGAACGAAATTTCGACCCAAGCAAGAAGTGTGCCTACCATTCTGGATGTCCGGGCCACGACACACAAGACTATTAGTCTTTCAAGCACAAAATTCAAGATTTGATTGACAACAGAGAGATTGTTGTGACAAAGCCCGAGCAACCGCACATACAGGATAATACCCTCCCTCAGCACAAAGAGGAAAATGTCAACATGATCAACACAGAAAATGGAGAAGGATCCAAATACCTCCGTTATGTGGGGGAATCAACTCCATCCAGCAACAATAACCCAGATAGTTGGGAAGTCCCGGAAAGGCGATTCCTGATAGAACAAAAGATTAAGTCTATTAAGGAACAAATTGAATAGTTAGCAGAACTGGTTGTATACCAGCATCAAATTACTAGGTAGCTGATGAACCAGACCAACCAGTCTGATGCAAATCCTCCCACACCTGAGATCAGTCCCATCCCCATGAGGGATCACTACCGGTCTCATGAGCATGAATCCTGGACCAACGAGATGGCCAAAGAGGAGAATTTCCAAGCTGATAGGAAATTTGCCTTTTAAAGGATTTTCACCAACCTGAACCAGCTGATGAAGGAAATCCTCCAGATGTTAATCAATGAGGGAATGGTTGCAGATTTATTACCTCCATTAAAACTACGGTCCAGGAAATTCAAGCCTGACCAAACTTGTCAGTACCACTCCAATGCACCCGACCATGATACTGAGGATTACTGGCACTTCGTAACCTGATTCAGAATATGATTGAAAGCGATGAATTGATAAAAGGGAATCAGGATTATGGTCTCCCAGATGAAGACACTCTCTTTATTCCCACTGCGTGGAATTAGGATACAATGGCTGTTGTGTCACGTGACAGTGAGCCAACCCTCACATCCTTAGTACTGCCAGGAAAAGGGGTCCAAGAAACACAAAATCCTGTGAAGGTGGCCGCACTCAAGCCTTTAATCTTGCCTTCCAGACCTCAGTATCCAGTTATCAGTCTAAAGAGGGTCCCATGGAACTACAGGAATGATGAAGGTTCTACCTCAAATAACATTGCCATTGTACCTGCCTCAGCGGGTGATTAAACCAGTTATCAAAGCCAAAAGAAAAGGTGGCTGAAGAGAAAATTGAAGAGTTCCTCAACAAAATGGGACACAATGAAATCAAGGTGGTGTAAAGTTTGAAAGACGCACCCAAGCAAATGTCTATCCTAGATTTGGTCTTATCCTCAATGGATCATCGCAACATTCTGGTGAAAGTACCGGAAGAAGCCCACCTGCCACATACCGTGGATGCCGAGAAATTCCGTCATGTGGTAGAACACATTTTCAATAGCAATGTGATATCTTTCATCGACGATGATATACCTGTAGGAGGACGGGTCATCGCAAGTCCCTACACATAGCAGTGATATCTTCCGGGTATGTGATCGGAGGTGTGCTCATAGATGGAGGAGCATCCCTCAACATCTGTCCCTACGACACTTTGGAGAGAATGAAGATTAACCCAAACCGGATCAAATCCAGTCATGTGGTCATATGGGCTTTTGATGGATCTCGCCGACAAGCTATGGGAGAAATAGATCTTCCACTGGAAATTGGTCCACATACTTTCTATGTGTCCTTTCAGGTGCTCAACATCGCCACTGGATACAACTTGTTGCTGGGCAGACCATGGATCCACATGGCAGGGGAAGTGCCATCCACCCTCCATCAACAACTCAAATACATTAACAACGACAACCTAATCACGGTCAATGCCGAATCGGAATACCCTGTCTGCATACAGGGAGATATGCCAGTGATCAGCCTGGATGCAGGGATTGAACTTGCAAGTTTTCAAGCCCTGGAGGTGAGTGATACTCAGTATCTACCTATCGGAGCACCAGCCTTGAAGCCTAAAGTATCCCCTGAAGTGATGACAGTAGGCCAAGAGACGGTATCTTTAGGTTTCCAACCTGGAGAAGGGTTAGGAAAGAATCAGCAAGGTATTACAAGTCTAGTCCAAATCCCGAGCCAGACAGGGAGATCCGGATTGGGTTATTCATCCGGATCAAGCCGTCGGAACCCACATAAGCACCCTAAGGCTCATGTTTCCACCATGCTGCTGCCGAATCTCACTGATGTTGGCTTTGTAAAGCCAATGAGGAAGATTCCTACTGTGATATCAGCCATGTTGTTTCCACCAATCATACCAGCTGGGGAAAGGAAATCCCCAAAGCCTGAAGGTGATAGAAAAAAGGGAAAAGAAAAGATCATGTAAGAAGGATGAGACCCATTTGCTAATATGTGGGTTATCATAAACTACGAGGGTATGAATGATGAGATCCCGGACAGTGACAACGAGGATCAGATTTAAATTCCTCGCATCAAGAAAGGAAAGGGGGCAGTTCAAAGAAAAACCCCGGCCCTATTGTAAAGGATGTCTCAGTCATTATCCAAGACGAAGCAGACGAGCACAATTCCTTGATCCTCCCTGTTCATGAGGATCTAACCCTGGATAACTGGAGCAGCGTCCCTTGCCTCAGTCAAAAAGGGTAAAGGGGCAGAGAGTCCGTCTACCCTATAACATGCTTTCATTCACTGCTTATTTTTGATCGCACAACTATAGTAGTAACTTTTGTCATGCTTTGCCAAATGCTTTGTATATTTAAGCAGTTGCATATATTAAAGTGAAAGCATTTTTGTTTTCAGGACTCCAGAGTTGGATTTGTTTGTCACTGCTGATGAGATGCCAACTTGTCACAGTGACTACAACTTTGATGTAGAACTGAACTTCGACTTGATGGATATTGATCTAGAGGAGGAAGATGACTATGAGGTGCCCGAAGAGATCAAAGAATGGGTCGAAGACGAACCCAAACCAAACCTCGACCAAACCACCACTATCAACATAGGAACCTCCGAAAACCTCAAAGAAATCCAGATAAGCATAGACCTCACACCAGACCAAAAAACCGACTTGATCGAACTCCTAACACAGTTCCAGGATGTGTTTGCATGGTCATATGAAGACATGATTGGCCTATCTACTGATATTATCATCCATCGAATGCCCATCAAAGATGGATTCAAGCTAGTCAAACAGAAGCTTAGGCGATTAAAACCTGAATGGAGTCTGAAAGTCCAAGAAGAGGTCGTTAAACAATTTAAAGCCGGTATCATCATGGTATCAACATACCCAGAGTGGCTGTCAATCATAGTCCTCGTACCTAAACCCGGAGGGAAAGTACTAGTATGCGTGGATTACCGGGATTTGAACAAAGCCTGCCTCAAGGATAATTTCCCAGTACCTTTCATCCACATCCTGATCGACAATACGGAGAAGTATGGTATGTTTTCCTTCGTGGATTGCTTTGCTGGTTACCATCAAATCATGGTTGTTGAAGAAGACCGGGAGAAAATAGCTTTCATCACTTCATGGGGGAACCTTTTGTTATAGACGATTGTCCTTTGACCTCATCAATGCCGGAGCCACATATCAGTGAGCCATGATGGCCTTGTTTTATGACATGATGCACAAGGAGATAAAGGTCTATGTGGATGACATCATCATCAAATCTCGGAGGGAGCATAATCCCCTAGACCATCTCAGGAAGCTGTTCAACAGGTTGTGTAAGTACAACCTCAAGCTGAATCCAGCCAAATATGCTTTTGGAGTTAAATCAAGCAAATTACTGGGATTCCTGGTGAGTAATCGAGGCATCGAGCTAGACCCAGCCAAGATCAAAGCCATCACTAAAATGCCAGTACCTCGAACAGAGAAGAAGATACGCTGGTTCCTGGGAAGGATCAATTTCATAAGCAGGTTCGTTTCCCAGCTCACAGCAACCTATGAACCCATATTCAAGCTACTAAGGAAGAACTCCTCCACCAAATGGAATGAGAATTGTCAGAAAGCCTTCCTCGCCATCAAGAAGCAGTTAATCGAAGCACCAGTCTTGGTACCCCCAAGGGACAGAGTTCCCCTGTTTATATACTTGTCCGTCAATGACAATGCAATGGGCTGTATGCTTGGACAGAAAGATAATAGTAGCAAGGAGAGAGCCATCTACTACATCAGCAAAAGGTTCAACAGTGGTGAGCAGAAGTACACCCTGATCGAAAAGACGTGTTGTGTGTTAGTATGGGCTGCAATGAGGTTACAACATTACCTCCATGGGCACACGACCTACCTCATATCCCGCATGGATCCACTAAAATACATATTCAACAAGCAAATGTTGAATTGTCAACTGTCCAAATGGCAGTTGATCCTCCAACAGTTCGACATTGTCTATGTGACTCAGAAGTCCATCAAAGGTCAAGGCATTGCAGATCAATTAGCCGAAGCACCATCAGGAGGGTTCGAGCCCCTGGAGACTTATTTCCTGGATGATGGGATCATGACAATTCAATAACTCCAACAAGAGAATACAGTCCAACCATGAAAAATATATTTCGATGGAGCGATAAACATGGAGGGTGCCGGAGCTGGGGCAGTCCTTATCTCCGGTACAAGAGAGCAATATCCTGTGGCTACCAAACTATAATTTGGCAACACCAACAACATAGCGGAGTATGAAGGCTGCATAATGGGGTTGAAGTTAGCCCAATCCATGGGAATCAAACATTTACTAGTCTTCGGAGACTCTGAATTGGTCATCAGACAAACCACTGGGGCATATCACACCAAAGAACTACATTTGCTAGCCTATCACTGGCAGGTTGTTAACATATCTTTGGATTTTCATGACATAGCCTTCATCCATATTCCTCGGGGTAGGAATGATTTCGTTGATGCATTGGCGACGTTGGCTTCCTTGATCCGCATATCCGATAGGAGTGGGATTCCATGCATTAAATTCACAAGTCAGAAGACCCCGACATACAGGAATTACATTGGAGACATATCAGATGAAATACCTCCTATTAAACAGCCTTGGTATCAATACATCAAGGAATATCTCCAAGATAGATCTACACCCGCTGGGGCAAGCCAATCCGAATGAAAGCGGATTCACAAAATGGCTATGAAGTTCTATCTGAGCGGAGATGCACTATACAAAAGGGATACTGGAATAGGCCTGTTAAGTTGCCTTGATAAAGAGCAAGCCAGAGATTGATGGATGAAGTCCACGGTGGAGTCTGTGGTCCACACATGAGCGATCACCTACTGGCCAAGAAGATATTAAGAACATGACATTGTTGGATCTCTCTTAGAGTTGACTGTGACGATCACGTCAAGAGATGCTTTTAATGCCAAGAACATAGAAATGTCATACATGCTCCTCCAAATGAGCTACACAACATGAGTTCACCATGGCGTTTCTCCATGTGGGGAATGGATGTGATAGGCCCAGTAGAACCCAGAGCCAGCAATGGTCATCGATTCATCTTCACCATAATCGATTACTTCACTAAATGGGTTGAAGCTACATCCTTTCCCAAAGTCACCAAAGAGGTCATCATTGGTTTCATCAGAAACAATGTCGTCTGTCGATATAGGCAACCGGAGGTGATCGTATCAGACAACGCCAAGAACCTAAACAATCAAATGATGAAAGAGCTATATAGCAAGTTCCACATTAAGCATATCAATTCCGTCATCTATCGGCCCAAGATGAATTGTGATGTCGAAGCGGCTAACAAGAACATCAAAAAGATCATGCAGAAAATGTCCGCCAATCACAAAGAATGGCCTGACCTACTGCCTTTAACCCTGTTAGGATACAGGACATCAATGCGTATCTGTACTAGGGCTACCCCCTATTTATTGGTTTATGGCATGGAAGCAGTACTTCCCATACAATTAGAGATGGAGTCCTTACGAGTGTTAATCGACGCTCAGATAGAAGAAGACCAGTGGTTGCAAGACCGGTACCACCAACTGTCCCTGATAGATGAAAAGAGGGCTACAGCCATTTTCCACAGGCAATTATATCAGCAAAGGATTGCTCGATCCTACAACAAGAAAGTCCAAATACGGCAATTCAAAGAAAATGACTTGGTGCTAAAGAAAGTTTTGACCAATCAAGACGAAGCCAAAGGAAAATTTTCCCCTAATTAAGAAGGCCCTTTCATTGTCAAGGAGGTGTTGACGGGAGGAGCTATCAGATTGCAAGAGATGGACGGAACCGAATTTCCCCAACTCATCAACTCAGACACCATAACAAGGTATTATGTCTGAAACGCATGCATACCTGCATCCTGGTCTTACAAATCAAATCAGGTTCGATTTTCACTAGAAGCCGGAACTACGAATGACCTGATCTCCCTCCACCCAGGAATACGTAGGCAGCCATTTTTGGTGCGGTCAAACCAAACAAAAAATTCAAAAACTCATCAAACCAAACTCAAAACACAAGATAAATACTTTTCAAACCACTCTCATACCAAAACTGAGAATGGCCTGATCTCCCTACACCCGGGAGTACGTAGGCAACCATTTATGGTGCGGTTTGACCTTCAAGAAAAAATAAAAAACTAATAAAAATCAATTCCAAGACACCGAAACCATATGAAACCTATATTCTATCAAGCCTCCTTGGTCAGTAGGCCTATCTGAGATACTCTCTAACATCTCACTGTCAGTCCATCAAGGAGAGCTCAAGATACATCAACAACAGCAAGTAATGAAAGAAGTGGTAATCACTCAGCAATGACAACACATATCCAAACAGGGAAGTGAATCAAAATATATTTCTCTGATATATAATACTGTTTGATATATACATAGTGTCCTGTACATGACAAAAATGGCTGATCTAGTATGTGCAGGATAAACAAAGCTAGTCTATGGACCCATGGATAAGCGGGCCAACAGTGCCAACATGACATCTCTCTTTGAAGATGGAGGAGCAGTTGCAAGTGCAATACCCTTAGCTTCCATACGAGTCAGAACATCCACAGTCATCTACAATGTGGCACTATGATCATCAATGTATGCACTTATCTCGGTAACCAGACCATGAGTATAATATTGGAGAGCGGTACTGTCGGCGATGTGGAAATCCTTGGAAACTATAGCCTCATCCCTCTCCACAAAACCAGCATCCCTGGAAATTAAAACCTCCTCAATCTCCTCAAAGGCTGCATCTCTGGTAGATCGAATCTCATCCCTCTCTGCAAAAGCTGCGTCTCTGGTGATCAAAGTCTCCTCAATATCAACAAAAGCAGCGTCGAGAGAAGATCGAGCCTCATCTCTCTCAATTAATGTAATATCCTGAGCGGCTTGAGCCGTATCCCTCTCAGCAAAAGCTATATCTCTGCCAGACAAGGCGGTCAACATCAGTGCTCTAGCCTGATCTCTCTCAAAGGTTATCCTAGTTAGTGAGTCTGCCAAAGTGGGATCTATCCCGACAGAAATGATCGGTGGGCCACTAACTAAAGCTGCTTTCAGATCCATGAATAACTCATCCTCATTAGGAGAATCAGGATCCTCTATAGGCTCCTCCTCGTCTGAATCCACTATCGGAGCTGACTGGATGAATGCAGCTGATGTGATATCTGCCTCCAACCATGCTGAGTACTCTAGAGAACGATCCAGATGGATATTAGAGAAATCAGACCTCTCCCTATGAGTCCAACACTCATACACTCTGACCAAATCGGTAGACGACATAGACGAAGCTGACATCCTCTAATCAATAGCCCGCTCAAACTTATGCAGGCTCTGAAACTGATCAAACTGGCCCATAACAGCCAGAGGATGGTAAGTAGTCACTCCCCTCAATCCCGCTAGGGGCAAGTAATTCATGCCAGATGTGTGGGTGATGAAGTTATAGGGGGAGACTAGCCCTGAGCATGGCAGAATCGAGAATGAATGTGCAATATCAGACAGAAATGGTGACCATGTCTCGGCGTCGGTACACTCCGCAGGCTGGAAGGAGAGTGACATGGCTATCTCATGGGTAAAATAATACCCCTGGTGTCTAAAAAATCCAATCGGTCATAGATGGGACATGAGCCATACGTACAGCAAGACTGAACTGCCTCTAAAAACCCCCTCCAGGTGGGTACTGCAGTGGGTGGCTGCTCTCAGCGTCTCGACCAATATCATCGGCAGAATAGTGCTCCCCTGTCTAAGGGCTTGAACCAAGACTATCAATCTGACATCCAAGTGGTCCAAGTGAAGTGGCATATAGACGTAGGCTACTATGCACATCAGCAAAACATCTATCCTGGCCAAATGCCATGCCTCTGCCGAAATAATAAAATCTCTAGCATGTCGATCTTAACTATTAAGCCTACCAAAACGATCGATCAAGAAGTCTATAGAGATTACATGTCCATAAACGATCTCATCTGAAACAACACTCCGACATAGACCAGACATCCTAAGAAACGGTCTCCTCATATCGCTGATCGCAGTGCGAGCACAGTGCAAGTCTAAAGCCAAACCAGTGAACCGCTCGTACTCCTTTAAAGTCAGAGTCAGCTCGTGCCACCCAAAGCGAAAAACCTGTCTCTCGGGTATCCAAAAGGGTAAAGGCCATCTACAAGCCCGTACGAAACCTGAAAGTCTACGAGTGCCAATGAATGCCCTAGCATCTGATCCACTGCCCCTCTGGCTAGGAAAGGCAGACTCTCATACCACGATCACAAGGATGATGCCACCACAGATGGTGGTAGGTGCTCAATATGACTGACGGTGGACGACACCATCTGTATCACCGTATCACAAGACCATCCAGGGGTCAAATCTGAACTCATTTGTCTAAATGCATACACATGACATAATATATAAATAATGACAATGATAAACATGATGCGATAGATAGGAAATATCATGCATATCTATAATAAACTATCTACTGCAAGCATCATCCCTGTCTAATAAATACAAAATAAAATAAAAAGTACAGGAATCTGGGGCACCACCACCCAACTACTAACAGTGGTCTATCAAAATGGGGCGCAGCCGCCCAAACAGCTAAAATAGTGACCGGCCAAAAGATATAGCTACAATAGCTATCCAAAAAGATCTAAAATATCTACAGTCAAGTGGTTAACCTGCTCCATCTCCTCCGTGGACACAAAGTCGCGGTCATTAGGCATGTCTGGGCGGTACAAGGGAGGATCAGCTCCTGCAAAACTGCTAGAAAATGGACCTAAAGAGGGGCCCGCTCATGAGCTGGAAGGGTCAAAAGAAGATGCCTCTGACAGATCTCTGCCAAGATGCCTGATGAATAAATGAGCTCTCTCCAACTATTGGGTCAGCCCCGTGATCTGGTCCAAATGAGTAGGATCCCTAAGGCAAGCTATCCAGTCTGTCATCATCACAGACCCAGGCACCATGTCTGCCATAAACTGGGTAGCACGAGTCTGAGCTCTAATCGTGCGAGGGCTCCACTAACTGCTAAATGCCTCTTGGATGTAAGGGCCCTCTGATAGGGCAAAGCCGTCTACGCCCTCTATAGGGATATCTATCAGTGGCTGGACCAATGGCCAATGATGCCAAGTAGGAGGAATAATGGGAATACGGATCTGCCCTATAATACTCCTGATAGAACGCTCTCCTAGATAGAGCTCACAGCCTCCCTTTGTCAAAAACGGGACTCTGCGGGTCGACAATGCAAACTCCCGACCAGTGGGAAAGCCTCCCTCAAATCCAACAGTCAAAAACTCAGAGGTATATAGGATCCACGAAATCACTCGGGCTGTCAAAAGCTCTAGCTGTAGGCGGGAATGAGTAAAACCCTCAGCAACAAGGACCTCCGTCAGAGTGGAGTGATGCCAACGCCGTCCTCGGGTATAAGTCTCCAGACCTAAAGCAGTGGTGGGCCGTAGGCAAGGAAGCCTCTCATACGCCCAGAACTGGCCATGTAAATATCAAAAGTCCTCAGTGACCAAGACTGACAAATGTAAATGCAGAAAATAAAAAGATACAAGAAAGATGTACTCACCAGCAGAAATGGGTAGAATCTTAATCAAGCCTCCCTCAAACCCCCTGAAAGCATGCACATGCCCCGGAGAAAATAGGCAAAGGTGTAGGAACCCCAATCAAAGTCACTGAGGCGCTCTACATATTGGGTAGCACTGACCAGGGCAAAGGACACAGTCGATGAGTTGTCTGCCAGAAAATAACCCCTGATGATCACCAGAAACAATCGCCTTAGGATGCGATCCCTAACCCTCTGGTCATCAGGCGGAGGCTCAATTAAAGCCCCACTCTGGCCATCTATTCTCAAGGGACCAGGTTGAAACATCTGACCCTTGAGCGCCGACAAGGGACTCCCAGAAGGGATCTAACGGCAGTGGCCGTAATGTCAGCCATGACAGGCACGAGCTCACCCTAGAACTCTTTGCTGGTGATGAACCTCCAGTCCATAGGGGTCATCATCACCTCATAGTCCAACAAATGAAGAGACTGAGTTTAGTGGACCCAGTGCTCAGACAGAGCCCTCATATAACCCTAGGGGCAACGGCGGGGAAGAAAAGAGAAGAAGGCCTAAAACCCAAAGCCGTCAACGATATCCCTGTACTCCTGGTTCAAAGTGTGGTAGAAGGAGTGCATGTTGAACCAGTTCCCTATGGGCTGCGTAAAGCCGGGAACCTGCATCAAAAGCCAAACTGTGTCAACAACCTGTACCCCGAGAATGGCAAAAAAAAAAGAGAGAGAGAAGAAAACTTCAAGTCACCTCGTTGGCGTGAAGAAATCGCGATGGATGACGACTCAAGTCTCCCAGCAACTCCTGAATCGGCACAACAATGCCCGAAAGCTCAACACGTGGGACCTGAGCTGGGGCAGGAGCAGCAAAAAGAGCCTCTTCATCATCTATATCAATCGGTGGTTCATCTTGGGCTGGATAAATCACTGACTCTGCTAATCTGCAAGGCAGCCGAGCTGGACGTGGCTGAGGAACATTAGAAGTTAGCCTCCGTCTAACTCCCGAAACTACCCTACTAGCACTGCCAGGTATGTCTCGATCCATCACCTGGATAAAGTCTCTAAATCACCTCAGAAAGGGTGTGGTAAGCCTAAAACCTATGGCTTTTTAATTTAAATTAGTATTTTATGCATTTTTAAGTCCTAAAACATGCATGGGTCAGTCAAAAATCCCCCGTAGAGTTAAAACTGCATGTTTTTCAAAAAGATAAATCCTAAAAACATGCATGGGTCAGTCAAAATCCCCAGTAGAGTCAAAATTGTATGTTTATTAAATGCTCAGGCTTTTGAAATTTTTTTGCCAGAGTCTTCTTTGTAAAATGGACTGTTCGCATGCACATAAGCATGTTTAGGTGGCCATTCAGTAGCACACCTTCCCAAAAATAGGAACAGTTCATATTTATAAAAAAAATCAAAAGTAAACTTCGCATGGTAGCCAAATTACCATGGACATTTTTAGTTAAAAATCCAGGCTCACTAGGCCTCAAAAAGGATGAGTAAACTGATAAAAAGAGCAAAATATGACTGTCTCAGAATCTGAATTTTCTTACGTCAAAACGTGCATTACAGTAAAATATGCATACATTTGAAGTGTAAATTATCATCAGACCGGTGACATTTCAACCATTGGCAAAACCCCAGCGAAGCGTCGGGTACAGACCGGTGATATTTCAGCCGTTGGCTCAACCCCAGCAACATCTCAGCCATTGGCACATCCCCGCAAAGCATCGAAAGTGATCCGGTGATGGAAGCAATATAATAGTCCATCCCCGATGATGGAATCTGTTATACACATCCTTAGAAGAAGCACCGAGAAGGATTGGTGATTCAACACTCCTATTACAAACTACCAGTGTAAATTATCATCAAGATAGGCATCGGAAGCACACGCTGAGGTACTCGGTAACCGAGATATATCTCCAGGGGAAAAACCAACAAAAAGATACGATGACATCAGTAGGGAAGGAAAATATGCCTTGTGAAGGGTCTTGACAGATATGGAAAACCATTGGTCTCAAACCAAGGTAGCATCAATAATATCATCTTCATCAGAGTTGGCAGGTTCATCATGGAATAACGTCATCCCCAGCAGAGCGAGACGAGAACAATCTGTGACAGACTAACTCTGATAACCTACCAGTGGTTATCCTATCAGTAATCATCTGACAGTGCCGCCACAAGGGATATCATGAATAATGTTATCACCAGCAGAAACTAACGTAATCAATCAGCGATAACCCTACCCCCTCGAAGGTATCTGACATTCATGACATACCCTACCCTATCATGCATTGCCTCCCCTTTGCATTTGAATTTCCCGTGTCTACTAATCTTTATCCTGTTCATTTCAATACATTGCATGAACATGATAAAGAGGGGCATCTGTAGACACTCGAAATTTCATTTCCCTGTTACTAACACTGTAGGACAGCAAGACTGTCTTTCCAAATCAACCTCGGTCTCAATACCGGGCCATCAAATCAACCCTGATCTCAATAACGGGCCATTAAATCAACCCCAGTCTCAATACCGGGCCGTTAAATCAACCCTGGTCTCTATACCGGGCCGTTAACTCAACCTCAGTCTCAATACTGGGCCATCAAATCAACCCCGATCTCAATATCGGGCCGTTAAATCAGCCATGATCTCAATATCGGACCATCAACTCAACCCCGATCTCAATATCGGGACGTCAAATTAACCCCGGTCTCAATACCGGGCCATCAAATCAACCCCGGTCTCAATATTGGGCCATCAAATCAACCCCAATCTCAATATTGGGCCTTTAAATCAACCCTGGTCTCAATATCGCGCCTTCATATCAACCCCGATCTCAATACCGGTACGTCAACTCAACCCCGATCTCAATACCGGGCCATCAAATCAACCCCGGTCTCAATATCAGGCCGTTAACTCAACCCCGGTCTCAATACTGGGCCATTAAATCAATCTCGATCTCAACCCAGGAGGTACAGGTCAGCCCCGGTCTCAACCTGGGAGGTACAGGTCAGCCCCGGTCTCAACCCAGGAAGTACAGGTCAGCCCCGATCTCAACCTGGAAGGTACAGGTCAGCCCCAATCGAGGTACAGGTCAGCCCCAGTCTCAACCCGGGAGGTACAGGTCAGCCCCGGTCTCAACCCGGGAGGTACAGGTTAGCCCCGGTCTCAACCCGGGAGGTACAGGTCAACCCCGATCTCAACCAAGGAAGTCAGGTCACCTTCGAAAACAATTCTGAAGCATCACAACATCTCCAGAGGAAAACATGGAATGAACAAGTCAGCCTTGAAGACAACACTGAGGACGAGCAGATTCGAATGGGATCCAAACCTTGGAAACAACCCCAAGAGGTCAGCCGAAGGCCATGCCGACATTGAAGACAATCCCGGGAGAGGCAAAATGGTCATTTTATCAACTTGAAGCCGATTCAGTCAAACTCAAACCGAATTGATGCCACCAAGGTCAGAATGAACCGTAACAATGATCCCGAGTGCAAACAGCGCAAAACAACTCAGCGGATAAACTGATAGTAGTGTGCACACAAGCCAATCATGTATGATGATAAAGCACATACTTTGTAAACAATCTTATTTATTTATTAATAAAATATTTATTTATTAAAGGACATTTAATTATCTACATGGTGCTGTTTTTATAATATGTAAATAACCCATAGTTTTAAGCAATGCTTTTAGAATCATGATGTTGATCATGCTAATGAGATCTAAATTCTTAGAAAGCTTTAAAACTAAAATAGTTCCCAATCGTGGGATTACTAAAAAGGGGATTAGTAAATCCGGATAGATTGGTACATATGTTGCTTGCTCATTGGATGAGGATGACTGATCTCATGGTCATTTGTGTGGAGACACTAAAGCAAGTATGTAGGTGCTTATTGGAGAATAAGTTCACTGAACGTGACTCGCTATGGAATACCTAATGGAGTTTTACTCGCCTGTCAATAGGAATTCCTAATGTGATAGTAGTACATGTGATCCTTGGACTTGAGATCATCATAGTATCTTATATGTAACAAATTATACTTTGACTAATTCCTTAAGACCTTTTAAGGCATATATAGGGTATGCTTGGGTGTAATGAGTTACATATGGAGATAATGAATGATCAATAAAGAATCTACCACCTCTAGTAAAAGAGGAGATATATCCTATGTGATTCGTTAAATGACAACCCAGGAATCCTTGGCCAAGGTAGAATGAAATTAGAAAGAGGTTTCTAATTTGCATTATTTGGAGTTGTGCATTTTCTAATCGAAATACATATGATTAAATAAATTAAGACTTGACAGTAAATCCATGTCTTATATTTAATTGGGACATTGTATGGTGGAAGGATTGAATTGTACGGTAACTATTAACTCACAGGTTCTTTTATGATTAATGTTGAAATCTATATTATCTGGAAAGTCGTTGATCGCTAGGGAGGCTTATCCCTATTGTAGAATAAATGTTATTTATTTAAATAGATTATTAGTTTAATTTGTTTATTTAAATAAGATTAGAATTGTTCTAATTGATTTATTCACAACCGGTTTAATATGGAGAACCTAAAAGGTCACACCATAAAAGGAAGAAGAATTATTTAAGAAGAAAATGGCATGATAGTAATAATGCATTAAGTATAATTAATTTAATCTATGATGATAGAATAAATTAAATAGCTTAATGTTTATTATTTAATATTTTAGAAATATTAAATATAAATTAATAAGAGGTGTCTTATTAATATTATTATTATTTTAATTCTAAAGGAGTTTAGGAATTAATATAATATCAGTACTCTCTCTCAATCCTAATAAAGATTAGGCTATAAATTAATTAAAAGTATTTAATTAATTAATTAAATAAAACCCTATTCTAATTGGATTAGGAGGGTTAACCTAATATCTATATAAGAGAGTCTTATATCAGAAATAAGGGATGATGTGAAATTTTCCAAGAGTTGGGAGTACACATATTCTATAGAGATAGAAACAAGGGTTAAGCCAATAACCCATCTTCTTGAGTTCTTCATCTTCCTTGGTGGATCACCGTTAGAGGCCAAACATTTGGGTGGCTGACATTATTCAAGCGAAGGAGCCACTATCAGAGGAATCAAAGGAATCAAAGGAGTAGAACTTGTACCTGAGGAAGCTTAGATCTTCAAAGGTATAATTCCATGTTCTCTCTTTTCTGTTATTGATAACAAGCACAAAGCATGATCATGGTTATGGGTTTGTATAAATTTTGAAAACCTAGTTTTTACGCTTCTGCCCTATTTATGTGATTTGATTGCATGATTGCGTTACATACAAACCCAACATAAACTGCGGGGAATCGAAGACCTGGTTATGAACCCGTCTTTTTGGACCCAGAAAATGTTTTATCCCATGTCATTGTGACACTCTCGGCGAGGGCTTTTCGAAAAGGTATAGCACGCCTTAAACGGATGCTCCAATCAAAAGTTAGAAAGTTTCGAACCTGACATCGCATTGCTAGGAGTGCACATACTTCAATGCAATGGGATCCGCCATGTGGGCCCTATCACGTGTAGCCGCACCTCTACCCACGGCAGTAGCAGATAGAGTGGAGGCTCCTGGGTCTATATATATGAGCTCACCCCCAGCTCATTTGAAGAATTGAGAAACGCTCTAAACCCCTACCCGTTTGATTTTCCAGCTATCTTCTTATCTTCAAAACCCAAATTTTTCACTCTAAGACGTAGATATACCCAAATACTACCACATATTAGAAAATAACCGGTAGATTTGGAAGTTTAAAGCCTATAATTTGGGAAAAAGCCAGTGTAGCAGTCTATTGTGAGTATTTTTACGATCAGAAAGTTATTATTACTTCTTCGCACTTTTATACACTTTCATATCAAGTTTCGTTTTCTAAATATTCCCTGGAACTCAGTTCCGTGGCCGTTTTTGTTAACTTTTGGTACATTTTAGTACCTAAACGCATTTTTTGGCATTTTTACAACTCGGATTGACGATCCGTCGCTTCCAGCATCTTTTATATATTTGCATCTTTGTGTTGAGCAACTTCGCCGGACTGGGTTATCTTTCCAGTCCGGGTTTGGCTTTTTTTGTATATATTTAACTATATATATACTAACTTTTCAATTCTGTCAAGCCCGGATGTCAATCCGCGATAGTTTACTGCTTATATATATGCATATATATGCAACATTCATCATACTGGGTTATTTTTCCAGTTCTGGTTGACTACTTTTCTGTCTGTATATATATGTATATATATATATATATTTATATTCTTGTTCGGCCTGGATCATTCTGTGGCCTTTTTGCTATTTTTGCACCATTAACCATATTGGGTTATCTTCCCAGTCCTGGTTTGACTATTTTTCTGTCTAAATATATTTTACTTTCCAGTCCGGGCCTCGGAGTAAAAACCCACCGCCCTTTACTATTTATATATATATATATATATTTTATTTCTGTCCAACCTGGATCATTCCGTGGCTTTTACAGCTTTTTATAATATATATATATATATATATATATATATATATATATATTTACTTTCCAGTCTAGGCACAGTCGTGAAAATGCATCGCCCTTTTTACGCTTTCATATAAATATATTTCAATTCTGTCAAAGCATGGATTATTCCGTGGCTATTTATAGCTTTTATAAATATATATATATATATATATATATATATATATATATATATATATATATATACTTCAATTCCAGTACGGGCTTGCAAGTGAAAATCCATCGCCATTTACAGCTTTTTTATATATATAATTATAAATATGGCTTTATTCATTTTTATTAAATTATTGCTTTAAATATTCATTTGATATGAATCGGCATTGACATTTCTGCTGGCGAACTAGATTTCTTTAAATCTTGCCAACTCTAGCTTTCAAATGGTTTAAAATAGGTCCAGACAGAACCGGGAAGCTAGAATGGCTGAGATTTATTTAAATCTAGCATTTTTCTAGTTTCAGTTATAAAAGCTACTTCACGGTCCTTAGATCGCTATCTAGTGGGAACGAGATGCTTCGGCCAGGTGCGAACCAAGATTTACTGATGAATCCTTGGTTATGGCGATGTTAGATATATTTCTGTACAAATTTGAGCTGTGCAGGTTTATTGGCCTCCCTATGTGAACCTTGGAATTGTGGGATTCATGATCAAACAGATCAGAATCTGATTCTCACGATGGACAAACTCCACTTTATAAATATATCCTGCCAGCTTTTCTATAAAAATGTACATACAAAAGACCTTAAAACTGTTATCCGAATTTAAGGGCTCATCATAGTGTGGTTTGTCGTGTCAGAGTCACTCCGATGGCTGTCATGCCCATGAGAAGACCGGCACTTGTATATATTTTGTGGTCGAGGATGCTTCGTAGCCCGACAATCATCATTCAAATTGAGCCTTAAGGCGGAAAAGATAAAACTAAAGTATCAATATGCTTCAATTCCTATGTTAGCGTAAGGTTTTGAAAACTTTCTTTCAAAAACATCATTTCAATAATCTTAAAAAGAAGCTTTTGCAAATCAAATCAAACACTTTTGCAAATCAAATCACAGACTTCTTGCAAATCAAATCAAACCCTTCGTATATAGGTTCAACGATGCATAGACATACTTTCAAATTAAACATAGGCCCAATTTTCTCCCAGCATTCACACACACACTGCAGATTTAAAAGAGAAATATTGAAAAGATGCGGTACCGTATTTACACGGGAGTTGTGGGGTGCCTAACACCTTCCCCACACTTAACCAAGCCCCCGAACTCAAAACTTTATTTTCAAAGATCAAGTTTCGATAGTGTCCAGCAATTAGGTCTCTTTCAAACAAAACTCGGTTGAGTTGGTACAACTGTGACAACCCGAGAATTTAGACAAGTTATTAAAATCTTAAATGATTAAATTAAGGTTAAATAATAGACCTAGACAGAAAATAAGTGTATGGATTTAACATTTTTGTGAAGGATTTTGGAGGATTTAAAATTTTTAAGAAGAACCTATAAGGTTTATTATTTGAATGAGAACATAGAAAATATGGGTTACAAAATTTCTAAATCTTATAAATGAAATTATATGTACTGGAAGGAATATTAAGGATAAGGTACTACGATACCTATAAAGTTTGGTGACCTAATATATAAATTAGGTATGTGAATTATGTGTGTGATTAAATGAATATAATGTGTATACATTTATTAAGAATAAGGTTGTGTAACCTAATATATATATATTAGGTAAGGTAACCCTTTAAGGGATCAAAAGTTGGATCCAAACTAAGAAATGGGAACTAAGTTTTTCAAAAGTGAGAAAACCTAATTTTTCTTAGCCTTGGTTGTGTTTATCTCGTGTTTGATGATTATTTGAGGTATGAGATCATGGATCATGGTAGATCCATGAATATATTTGGTATTAGTTTGTGTTATTATGTTTGATGATGGATTATGTTGATTATTAGGTGGGA
The DNA here is from genome assembly GCA_020205555.1 of Panax stipuleanatus. Lineage (NCBI taxonomy): Eukaryota > Viridiplantae > Streptophyta > Magnoliopsida > Apiales > Araliaceae > Panax > Panax stipuleanatus. The sequence continues at coordinate 69,510,945 of CM035126.1, forward strand.
ATATGAAAGTTTTCTTAGAAATCATCAAGTATGAAAAATTAGATTTTTGTAAAAACGAAGTATGAAATTCAAATGACCATATCTCTCATTCTACTTTGAATTTTTTAGTGTGGTCAATTTCTGGAGTTAGATATACAAGTATTCTAACTTTTTCAAGTGGAATCACTGAAAAAGGTGTTGTAGATTTTCGTGTTGACTGATTTTAGCAAATGAAGCAAAATCTAAAAAATGACAAAGAGTAGGCTGCACGGGATTTCCAAGGTCAATTTTGTCCACTTAAGTTATGAAATAAAATCATGCCTTTTGGGACATTAAAATATATGTTATAAACTAGCTTGTGTCCGAAACTGAGCTCATTCTGACTTAAATTGAACAAGTTATGACTATTCCAATATTTGCATTTTTCTGACAAAAATTGCTATAATCGGAGTTCTATAACTCCGATGGCCATGAAATTTAAAGTGTAAGCTCACATTAACATGTGTAAGATCCCGCCAAGAGTTGAGAATTTATGGAGTTAATCATAAGGTAGCTAATTTGTTAAGGAATTAACTAAAAATGGATTTTTGAAAAATACTTAAGGGAGTTGAAAAATTTCAGAAAAATATATTTTATGTATGGAATATATGTATATATGATTGGCCAAAGGATAGGAAAATAATAAGCTATTTTGGTATTTTCGTGAAAAACAAATTTCAGCTTCCTGAAATGAACATTTCGGGTGGTTGAAATGGAAACTGAAAATGTTAGAAAGACAGTTTGGTTTCAGCTTGCTGAAATGGAAACTGAAATATCAGGAATAGAAAACAGTTTGGTTTCAGCTTGCTGAAATAGAAACTGAAATGTCAGCAAAAGGAAACAGTTTTGTTTCAACTTGCTGAAATGGAAACTGAAATGTCAGGAATAGGAAACAGTTTGGTTTCAGCTTACTAAAATGAGATATTAAGTCTCTTGAATAGTAAATAGTTTACCTAGTTATAATAATAACTTATAAATGAACGAGTAAGTGTTAAGTCTAAGGTAGTGCAATCGTACCCTTTAATAGTTGATGTATAGTAGCTGGGCTAAACGACTCCTTCATATAGGGAAGGGATCTACGAATTAGTAACCGATCTAACTCGTTGTGAAAATAGTGTAGACATGACGGAAGCTAATTTGTTAGTTATTTGTGAGAAACCACTCAGTATACTATATTGAATACTATTAAAGGCTAGATGTGTGCTAGGTTTAGACTTGTATATATGTATAGTGTTAAGGTTATCTAATATTTGACTATGTGTTTAAATGTTAGATAGTTTACTTGTAAGGTATGTTATACAAATTGAAATATCAAATCTTATAACTGATAGGTCTTTTCAATAAAGCGATTAATTTAAATTGCGTAGCAGTAATCGACGGTACAGGCAAGTTTCAAAACTTAAACTCGAGTTGTTATTGTAAAGCATGTTCGTGATTAATCATTGTTGATTATATCACATTTATGATTTATTTATTCGCACGTTGTGCATATTGTATATGTTCATCAGGTATGAAAGCTGATCACCTTCATTACCATATTGTTTAGTTGAATTTATTCATGTTCATTGTTGTCTATTCATCATTATTGATTCATGTTCTTTCACAATTCTTATATTGTTGAAAGTTTATCAGCTTATTATTCTTTTCAATTATGATATATCCTTGTTGTACTTAAACTTGCTGGGCAAACTTGTTACTCACCCTTGCTATATCATGATAAACATTTCAAATTAAAGAAGAAACTTCGGACACAGTAAAAGGCAAAGACAAGTTCCAAGATGAAATTATTATACGGTTAAAATGGTAACAATATTGAAGGCAAATGACATGGTATGTCGTATAGGATATTGAAGGCAGGTATTAAGTTAAGGTTACAGACCTTGGAAATTATGTTGTAAAAGTTATTGTATAAACAATTTATGTTTATATCTTCCGCAATAGTTATAGAAATGATGTATCGTAACGTACCAGGTCCGAGGTTCTGGGGACCCGGATTTGGGGGCGCTGCAGTTGGTATCAGAGCTATAGGTTATAAACCTTAGGTAGGGTTACCTTAGGCTATTAACCGCAGTGGGATAAGGATAAGAACTAACTCAAGTAGAGTTAGTGCATTGATAAGATTCAAAGACGAATCTCGATAAATTATTAAAGATCCAGAGTTACCTAACTCTGATAATAAAGATGAATAGTAGTAATGAATAGATAGAGTCTAAAAGACTAAAAGTACGGGGAAAGAAGATCGTATAACAAAACGATCATAAGATAGAAAAGAATCGTAATATAATACGATTATAATATGAGATCACAACGTGATCTGATGAGGTTATAGGAGGACATATAATCAATCGTTTGATTGAAAACTTTATAGCAAAATTGCTATACAAATATGGTACTATGATGTAATGATTGAGATTTTATATTAAATTTTAAATATTTATTGAGTTAAATAAATATTTTATGTGATTTATTTATAGAATAAAATAAATAAATTATGTGATTTATGGAAGTGATTTAATTAAGTGTTATATATTAATTAAATGAATGTGTAATATTTAATTTAATTGATGTATATTAATTTTATATTATAGTTCTAATTTAATTGAGAGAATTAAATTAGTTGATTTATGTGTTAGTGTTACATGAATTATAATTAGCAAGTAATTATAAAATGTGACAATTTTATGTGATTAATTAATGTTGAATTTTAATTGATTAAATTAGTTGTTAAATGATTTAATTAATTAAAGTGTGACATTAAAGTATGTGTTAAAATGATTTATTAAAATAAAAAGAAATGAATTTTTAAAATGATTTATACCAAACAAGGCCCTTGCTTTTGTTTTAAAGGACTGTTGCCAAACAAGGCCCTTACACTAGCCTAACCCTAAATTACCTAAACTATGTTTGGATTTAATAAAGCTAGTTTCTAATTTTCTTGTAGCCAAACAAGTCAAGATGGCTTTTGAATTTTGTAACTGTTAATTTAATTAGAGTTAGTACATATATTATTATATGTCAGTTATATATTTTCTATGTACTACCTAAGTTTAAACTACGTTGGTTTTCCTAAGTCTAAACTAAGAAAAACAAACAAAGAAAAGAGAAGCAAAGAAGAAGAATACAGAGAAGAAGAAGAGAAGTTTGAGTAATCAAGAGAAAAATCATCTTCTTCACTTTATTAAGCATTAAGGTATTTCTTTAATTCCTTATAGTTGATATATATATATATATATATATAATGTTCTTCGTGTTCTTCGTGTTCAATCTCTGTAAAATATTAAGATTTCATGGAAGTTGTAATTATGAGTTATGTATATATATGATGTTCATATGTTTTCATAATTGCATGTCATGGAGAGTTTTCAAGAATACAATTGTTGGAGAAATAAGTTTTTATGTTCTTCATATTTTCATTCTCTGTAAAAGTAAATTTTCATGGAAATGGTATAATCATGAATTGAATATATGTATTGTGTTTATGTTATACTAATAGTGATTGTATGCCATAATGATTTTCAGAAATCAAATTACTGTAGAAAGATATTTTAACAAAAAATTCATGTTAATATGAGTTCATATGAGTTTTAGTTTTGTTGTCAATTTTTGGAATATGCTAGCATGATTATTAGGAAATTGTTTGATGATTACATGCAATTACGCATATAATGTATGTATATAGAGTGGAATTGATGGAGAAAATTTCTTACAGTGGATTATTTTGGAAAAATATGAGTTTTCATGAAAATGGCCAAATTGGATTTTTAAAACTTGTGATTATCATTATTTTGATGGTTTTTATGTTGTAGAAACATGTTATGTTATGTATTATTGCATATGTATGAGTTACAGTGGCTACATTACTGTAATTTTTCGTTTGTTGGCTTGAATGAGTTGTTCAGTAAAGCAGAGGGTCGAAACTGTCTGTGTCTGGCCGCGTTGCTGCGCAGCTGCGCCGGCAGCAAGGCCAGGAGCAGCGCAGCTGCGCCGCTTGCTCTTCTCTGATCCGACCCCTCCGCAGCTGCGCCGGTGTCCAGGCTGCTGGCTGCGCAGCTGCGCCGTGCACAGTGCTTGGGCAGTGACTTTAGTTTCTTGTGCAGTTTATTTTAAAGTCTTAGCTTGATTATTCCTTGTTAGTGGACATATATTTAAATGATATAACATGTTGTTATATGATTGTGACAAATTCATATTTGGGAAATAAAAGAAATTTTGAAAACTTTAATTAGATTATAAATGTTTTATTGTAAATGAGTTACTTAATTATAATTTGATTAATTATAATTAAGAGTAAGTGTTTAATTTAAAGTATAATATGGTTAAATTATAATGTATATTGAGTAATTATAATTAGATTAAGTGCTTAAATTATAATTATTTAATTATAATTTAGCTAAATACAATTAATTTAATTATGTGAGTATGTGTGTGATGTAATTAACTATGTGATAGTTGATTATTATTATTTATTTAATTATAGTGAGTTAACCATGAGGGTTAACCACTTATGTGAATTAGTTATGTGTTAACTGATTTAGATTATTATAATTGAATGTGTATAGGAAGTGTTTAAGTACGTGGTTGAGTTAAGTAGCTTGCGCGTAAGGCAAATTTTTCTAAAACCTAAACTCGTTTATTTAAATTCATTTATTCATGGTTGAGAATGTCTTTTCATTTCTATATTGGACAAGTTATTTATTGAATGGAAATGATCTTAACTTATTGTTCAAGTAAGATCCAGTTATTATTTTAAATGCTTTAAGTTGATTATAAAGCATATGTTAATTCATAATTCTGTTATTTATGAATTATTGAAAACCGATTCAACTAATCCTTAGTTGATGAACGTGAACTCTAAATTTCCTTGTAAGCTTATCAACTAATCCTTAGTTGATAAAAGAGAATTCTAAATTACCCTTTTTGTTATCCAAACCAAACTTTCTTTGGTGTGGACTTGAATTCAAATTACTGAGTTGAACAACCCTATTTACTAGGGGAGGTTACTACGCAGAGCGTTAAGATGTTTGTGCACAATACATGGTACGAAGGGTTGATCCCCCTAAGTACGAGTTAAGGTCCATAGTCTTCTTGACTGTTAAAGGTTTAAATAGAAATATTTATAACCTAGGACAAGAGTTCAAAGGTCTTATGACCCTCAGATAAATTCCATATTCGAATTTTAATGTTGATAGAGAGTTATTATTCAATTCTTTATTATTGAAGCAAGCTAAGTTGTTTAGATTCTTTTAAAGATATTCTTTCATTTAATTATTACTGTTAAACTTCAGTGGGCTGTTGTTTGCTCACTCTTGCATTAAATAACAATTGCAGTTAAGGTTGATAACATTGATGCTCCGTCTACGAGTAAGGGCAAGAGAAAGCAAAGCAAGTGAAGACTTATTTTTATTTAATTGAGAATGATTGTAATAAGACTTGAATATTATGTTTTTATTTCCGCACTTTATTATTTTCATATCAGGGTTAGAGTAACCCGAGATTTTTCGAAGGTTGTAACCAGAGATTTATTTATTTTAATTTAGGTTGTAGTTTATTTTGAATTATTCATTGGGTAGATGTATGTTATATTAGAAAGTGAACACCAAATTATGTGAAAACGAAGTACCCAGATTTGGGGGTGTCACATATGAAATAGTACGAGTTAAACTCAAAAGAGTTGTAGAATTGTAGATACGGATTAAATAAAATTCGTATTGAGTATTGAGGGAGCTAAGATTATGTGGGATTTCAATTGAAGATTCATGTGATAGCTGAGTTGTACAAACCTTTGTATGGGCTGGGGTTTTGTGCTTGGTCTAACGACTACTTAGTTTATCACATTGATAATCATTGAAATGTCGGTGTCGCGTTATTTGCTATATATATGTTGAGAAGGTGATTCTTTTCTCATGTGTATAACAGATAGATAGAGTATAGGTAGAGGATATAAGGTTAAGTTGCGAGTTCTTAAAACTCATACTTATGGTAAGTTCGTGACTCATAATTATATGAAATATTTTGAACCCTCAGCGAATGGACGCCAATGGTCTGTCTAGGACAAGTTCTTAAACTCATATGATTGTGGAAAGTTCCTGAACTCATAACGTGTGGAAAGTTTGACGAACTGGGTATAATTAAGTGTGAATGGAGTATTCAGGATAATAAGAATAGATAGACTGATTAAGCAATGGATCATTAGTGGAAGCGTAGGTATTCTAAATCTTCTAGCTATGCTAGACTTCAAAATTTTTGACATCAAGCTAAATACGCATTATGTGCCTTTTAAAATGAATTTTTATTCTCAAATTCCGGTGACTAGTGTGTATGTGTGGACTTCGTGACACTGACACATCGTTACCTGTTGAGATGATAAAACTGATTTACAATGATTTTTGAACCGTTTAAAGAATAGTCTATGCTAATTATTTCGGCTAGACGACAATGATTTAAAATATCAAAATGTATTTTTATTTATCATTGATGCATCATGTAACCTAGTGCATAGATGATAAAAAGTTGATGAAGTTGTAAATACAGGAATACTTAGTGTTGAATTCGATCTAAAAATCGTTGTCCCACTATTGTATGATGTGTTATAACAAAGTCACACAATGACGGAATCCTCGAACGGGTTATAAATACAGTACGGTATCATGATGTCATTTTCAAAATATTTTTTTATAATTAATTGCCAACGGGGTTTGGCTATAAATAAATATTTCGATTGAAATTGAATTATTGGTATGAGTCTAAGCTATTTGTTTCAGCTAGACCAACGTTTATAAAAATTTTGAGTGTTCTTTGAAAATTTTCCCCAACCAAATGGTTTTGGTGCGGAATTCGATAAGACTGAGGTAAGCATCCCAAAATTTGGGAAAATTTTGTGCGCTTAAGGCGAATAAGAGGAACGGGAAAAAATTGTTCCGACCAGCAGTACTTAATAAGTACAGGACATAACAGGCTAATTACCCTCTGTGTCTGTAAGTCATGAAGGTTAGCGGATGAATTTTTGTATAACCTTTTTGAAAATAAAAGTTCATAGTCTATGTGACTCCTTAGCATGATTTGAAAAATTTAACTCTGATGAGTGATGTTTTGGGTAGCATGTGGTGATGAGTATGAAATGTGTAAGGTGTAAGGTGTAAGGTAAATTTCGGGGACGAAATTCTTAGAAGAAGGGGTGAATGTGACAACCCGAGAATTTAGACAAGTTATTAAAATCTTAAATGATTAAATTAAGGTTAAATAATAGACCTAGACAAAAAATAAGTGTATGGATTTGACATTTTTATGAAGGATTTTGGAGTATTTAAAATTTTTAAGAAGAACCTATAAGGTTTATTATTTGAATGAGAATATAGAAAATATGGGTTACAAAATTTCTAAATCTTATAAATGAAATTATATGTACTGGAAGAAATATTAAGGATAAGGTACTACAATACCTATAAAGTTTGGTGACCTAATATATAAATTAGGTATATGAATTATGTGTGTGATTAAATGAATATAATGTGTATACATTTATTAAGAATAAGGTTGTGTAACCTAATATATATATATATATATATTAGGTAAGGTAATTTAATAACCTAAGAGATTTATTTTATACATCTCAATTTACTAATTTTATAATCTAAGTATAGCAAGTCTAATTGGGTTATGAAATTAAAGATATATGAGTAAGAAATTTATTTGCAAAGATGTGTAATGGAAAGCCTAACTAAATGATTAGGGTGAGATAAAATTAAAAGTATGGAACTAAGATGATTTTATGGCCCAAAGAATTAATTTGTAGCCCAATTATTTATTTGAGCATGAGACTTGTAGCTAATTTAATTTAAGAACAATTAAATCACTAAGCTAGCCCAATATTAGGTATAAAGGGCAAGGATACTAGTGACAGAATTAATTAATGGTGGGAGCCCAAGCTCATTTTAATTGGTAGTGCAAAAGCAATTAAATTTCAAGCCCAAAAGCAATTAATTAGAAGCCCAAGTTAGCCCAATAAGTGAGGGATACTTTGAACATTTAATAAAGCTATATATAACAATAAAAACAAAGAAAATTTGGGACAAAAGAGGCCACATGGCCGGTCACTTAAGAGAGGAGAAAGGGGGATGTTAGTAATGATTATATACTTTAGTAGGTGAACCACTCCTCACCCACTCTCTTAGGTGTCACTCAATGAAATGAGCCAACACATTTGTTCTTACTTGTAAGCAACCATCTATCATGATGAGGAGAGAGAGAAGGAGATAAGGTTAGATATATCAAATATATCTACTAGTACACAAATCTATTAAACTAATAAAACTTAGTTTATTTCTTTCTCATCTTTTATTTCACACTAGTTGCTAGCAAGTGAGAGAGAGAGGGGGGAGGTTCGGCCATGAGGGAAAGGAGAGAGGGAGGAGAGTTTTGATAATTCTTAGTTTCCTAATCTAAGCTTAGGAAGAAGAAGACGAGAAACAAGCAAAGGTATAACAAGATTTCTATTGATGTAGTATAATTTCTTTTTGGTTTGATTTAAGTTTTGATTTTTGGTAAAGTTATGATCTTAAGGTTAAAACCTTAGATATATGTGTTTAACAGTGTTTCATATTTAGATCTAACCCTTTAAGGGATTAAAAGTTGGATCTAAACTAAGAAATGGGAACTAAGTTTTTCAAAAGTGAGAAAACCTAATTTTTCTTAGCCTTAGTTGTGTTTATCTTGTGTTTGATGATTATTTGAGGTATGTATTTGGTATTAGTTTGTGTTATGATGTTTGATGATAGATTATGTTGGTTATTAGGTGGGAATATGAAAGTTTTCTTAGAAATCAAGTATGAAAAATTAGATTTTTGTAAAAACGAAGTATGAAATTCAAACGACCATATCTCTCATTCAACTTTGAATTTTTCAGTGTGGTCAATTTCTGGAGTTAGATATACAAGTCTTCTAACTTTTTCAAGTGAAATCACTGAAAAAGGTGTTCTGACTAATTTTAGCAAATGAAGCAAAGTCTGAAAATTGACAAAGAGTAGGCTATCTGGGATTTCCAAGGGCAATTTTGTCTACTTAAGTTATGAAATAAAATCAGGCTTTTTGGGACATTAAAATATATGTTATAAACTAGCTTGTGTCAGAAAATGAGCTCATTCTGACTTTAATTGAGCAAGTTATGACTATTCTAATATTTGCATTTTTTCGACGGAAATCGCTATAACCGGAGTTCTATAACTCCGATGGCCACAAAATTTAAACTATAAGCTCATGTTAACATGTGTAAGATCCCGCCAAGAGTTGGAAATTTCTGGATTTAAGCATAAGGTAGCTAATTTGTTAAGGAATTAACTAGAAATGAATTTTTGAAAAATACTTAAGGGAGTTGAAAAATTCCAGAAAAATATTTTTTGTGTATGGAATATATGTATATATGATTGGCCAAGGGATAGGAAAATAATAAGTTGTTTTCGTATTTTCGTGAAAAAAAAATTTCAGCTTCTTGAGATGAACATTTCGGGTTGCTAAAATGGAAACTGAAAATGTTAGAAAGACAGTTTCGTTTCAGCTTGCTGAAATGGAAACTGAAATGTTAGCAAAAGGAAACAGTTTGGTTTCAGCTTGCTGAAATGAAAACTGAAATATCAGGAATAGGAAACAGTTTGGTTTCAGCTTGCTGAAATAGAAACTGAAATGTCAGCAAAAGAAAACAGTTTTGTTTCAGCTTGCTGAAATGGAAACTGAAATGTCAGGAATAGGAAACAGTTTGGTTTCAGCTTACCGAAATGAGATATTAAGTCTCTTGAATAGTAAACAGTTTACCAAGTTATAATAATAACTTATAAATGAACGAGTAAGTGTTAAGTCTAAGGTAGTGCAATCGTACCCTTTAATAGTTGATATATAGTAGCTGGGCTAAACGACTCCTTCATATAGGAAAGGGATCTACGAATTAGTAACCGATCTAACTCGCTGTGAAAACAGTGTAGACAAGATGGAAGCTAATTTATTTGTTATTTGTGGAAAATCACTCAGTATACTATATTGAATACTATTAAAGGCTAGATGTGTGCTAGGTTTAGACTTGTATATATGTATAGTGTTAAGGTTATCGAATATTTGACTATGTGTTTAAATCTTAGATAGTTTACTTATAAGGTATGTTATACAAATTGAAAGATCAAATCTTATAACTGACAGGTCTTTTCAATAAAGCGATTAACGTAAATTGCGTAGCAGTAATCGACGATACAGGCAAGTTTCAAAACTTGAACTCGAGTTGTTATTGTAAAGCTTGTTCGTGATTAATCATTGTTGATTATATCACATCAATGATTTATTGATTCGCATGTTGTGCATATTGTATATGTTCATCAGGTATGAAAGGCTGATCACCTTCATTACCATATTGTTTAGTTGAATTTATTCATGTTCATTGTTGTCTATTCATCATTATTGATTCATGTTCTTTCACAATTCTTATATTGTTGAAAGTTTGTCAGCTTATTATTCTTTTTAATCATGATATATCCTTGTTGTACTTAAACTTGCTGGGCAAACTTGTTGCTCACCCTTGCTATATCATGATAAACATTTCAGATTAAAGAAGAAACTTCGGACACAGTCAAAGGCAAAGACAAGTTCCAGGATAGAATTATTATACGGTTAAAATGGTAACAATATTGAAGGCAAATGACATGGTATGTCGTATAGGATATTGAAAGCAGATATTAAGTTAAGGTTACAGACCTTGGGAATTATGTTGTAAAAGTTATTGTATAAATAATTTATGTTTATATCTTCCGCAATAGTTATAGAATTGATGTATTGTAATGTACCAGGTTCGAGGTTCCGGGGACCCAGATTTGGGGGCGCTACAACAACCATTTCAAATCTACCAACTGGCGACTCTATAAAACGTTCAAATCGTCGACATGGTACATGTTGGTGTTTTTCCTAAAAAACCCTTCAAAACTTTTTTTAACAAATAAAAAGAGTAAGGGTAGAGATAACTTAGGAAGAGAGAACGATCCGGGTTGTGACCCGACCCACGGATTTTTTCCTGACGTCGACAAACCTTTTAAATTACTTAAGATATGTATTCAGTTAAGGTTAATAGACCTTGAGAAATGTTATAAAATCATGTAAAATAAATAATTTATGTTTATATATTCTGCATTAGTTTATAGAATATGTATGAAGATAAATTATCGTAACGTACCAAGTCCGAGGTTCTAGGGACCCAGATTTAGGGGCACTACAATGCACTTAGTGTAATGAGCAGATATCAGTCGAATCCAGGAGAAGAGCACTAGAAGACAGTGAAAATATCCTAAAGTACTTAAGAAGAACTAAGGATGTATTTCTTGTCTACGGTGGGTCTGAATTAAAACTAGAGGGCTATACAGACTTAAGTTTTCAAATGGACCAAGATGATAGTAAATCCATTTCGAGGTATGTGTTTACCTTAAACAGTGGCGCAGTGAGTTGGAAGAGTTTCAAGCAGCAAATAGTTGTTGATTCAGTGACAGAGGTAGAGTACATAGCTGCAAGTGAAACTGTAAAGAAAGTTGTTTGGATGAAGAAGTTCATAACTGAACTTGGTATGGTTCCTAGCATTAGAGGAGTAGTACCTTTATTCTGTGACAACACTGGAGCTGTTACGCAGGTTAATGAACCTAGGTTTCATCAGAATCTAAACACGTGTTGCGACGATTTCATTTGATTAGAGAGATCATTAAAAGAGGAGATGTCACCCTGGAGAGTGTGGACTCTCAAGACAACATTACAGATCCGTTTACTAAAGCTTTAACATAACAACTGTTTGATCTTCATTTAGAGAAGATGTGTATGAGATACCATGGCGATTGGCTTTAGTGCAAGTGGCAGATTGAAGGTAGTATGCATACAAGCCAATCATGTTTGATGATAAAGCATATACTTTGTAACAATCTTATTCATTTATTAATAAAAGTCCTATTTAAATAAATGCAATTATTTATCTACATGGTTTTGTTTTTATAATATGTGATAAACCCATAGTTTTTAGCAATGCTTTTAGAATCATGATAATGATCATGCTAATGAGATCTAAATTCTTTGTTAGCTTTAAACTAAAATAGTTCACAATCGTTGGATTACTAAAAAGGGGACTAGTGAATCCGGATAGATTGGCACATACGTTGCTTTCTTATTGGATGAGGATGATCGATCTCATAATTATTTGTGTGGAGACACTAAAACAAGTATGGAGGTGCTTATTAAAGAATAAGTACACTAAACGTGGCTTGCTAAAAAATACCTAATGAAATTTTACTTGTCTATCAATAGGAATTCCTTAAGTGATAGTAGTATAAATAATCCTTAGACTTGAGATCATCATAGTATCTTGTGTATGATGAGTTATACTTTGACATGTCCCTTAAGACCCTAAGGGTATATCAAAGAGTATGCTTGGGTATAATAATTTATACATGGAGATAATGAATGATCAATAAATAATCTACCGCTTCTAGTAAAAGAAGAGAATGCCCTATGTGATTCGATAAATGACAACCCAATAGTCCTTGGCCAAAGCAAAATGAAATTAGAAAGAAGTTTCTATTTTGCATTATTTGGAGTTGTGCATTTTAGAATCGAAATACATATAATTAAATAAAATAAGACTTGATAGTAATTTCATGTCTTATATTTAATTGGGACATTGTATGGTGGAATGAATGAATTGTAGGGTAACTATTTACTCAAAAGTTCTTTTATGATTAATGTTGAAATCTATATTATCTTGAAAGTCGTTTATCGCTAAGGGGGCTTACCCTAATTGTAGAATAAATATTATTTATTTAAATAAATTATTAGTTTAATTTATTTTTTTAAATAAGATTAGAATTTTTCTAATTTATTTATTCATAACTGGTTTAATATGGAGAATCTAAAGCGTCACACCATAAAAGGAATAATATTTATTAAAGAAGCAAATTGCATAATCGTAATAATAAGTTAAACATATTTAATTTAATCTATGATGATAGAGTAAATTAAATAGCTTAATATTTATTATTTAATATTTTGAAAATATTAAATATAAATTAATAAGAGGAGTCATATTATTATTATTATTATTATTATTATTTAATTCCTAAATAAATTTGGAAATTAATTAATAAGATACTCTCTCTCACTCTCATAAATATATATATATATATATATATATATATATATATATATATATATCCCCGGAATAGGGGATGGTGATCTATTTGAGACAACACCGCATGACTCTGATACCATTTAACAGCGGACGAAAAGTTTAAATAAAAAGTTTAAACTAAAAACAAATTTTGAAACTTAAATAAGATGACCGGTGATTCGGTAAAGTAATCTCTTTCTTTTATTTATAAATATTTGGGAAAGGATTACATTAATCTGGAAATGTTTACTAAGGGAGGCCGAAACCATAAGGACTTCGACCTTCTTCTAACTAGAGAGAAGGTAGAGAGAAGGGGGAGAGAAGGAGGAGAGACCTCTATGAGGTTTGTCAAAATAAAACCTAATTAACTCTAACACTTGAGTTCATTTAAATAGAAACTAAAGTTACCGGTTTATATTTACCGAAATAACTTTTACATTTACTTAAAGTTAAAAGTAAAAATATTTAACTAAAGTAAGAAACATTTAACTTAAGTTAAAAACATTTAACTTAGGTTAAAAGTAAATTACTTTTATATTTACTAAAGGTAAAGTAAAAACATTTAACTAAAGTTAAAAACATTTAACTAAAGTTAAAGTATTTACATTTACTTTTACTAAAGTAATTACTTAATTACTAAAGCAGCATCTGCTTTTGCTTTCGGCTGCTTTTGACTTTGTCGGATGCGTTGATTTTATCTGATGATGTCTGGAGCATCCGATGATTGTGGGACCCTGGGGGGCCAGCGTCGTCTGACTGTTGACTATTGAGGTCTGGCTCCTTCCTCGCCGGTGGGTGTTGTTGATCTTTTTCTCAGATAGATCACCATCCCCTATTCCTTCGACCCCCAAAAAAAATCCAGGGAATCAATAATTTTCCCCCCAAAAATTTTGTTTAATTTTAAGAAAGGAGAAAAAAATTCACCACAATTTTGGTCACCGACTGCTGATTTCAAAAAAAAATTTGTAATTTTTTTTTTATAAAAACTAATCAGACTATGTCTGATACAAGGATCACACAGCTGACTCTTGACTAACTGATGAACTCGATCTAAACAGTCTACTTCGTTTTAACGTTGTTCAAACCTAATCTCTAGATTTGTTGACATTCCACTTATAGACAGACCAAAGTCGCTTGAGTACATACCCTCGTACCTATTGGCAGACGCATACCCATGGATCTAGTAATTCCCTTTCGCCTAAACTGCTCACACTCTTGAGACTTACAACGGCTCGACGGGACCTATGGCGATCCGGGGTGTTCTATAAGTGATAGATGACTTAAACTAGGTGCTCTAAGGACGGAGCAACAAAAGTCTAAAGAAGAAGTAAAAATAAGGTTTTAAACTCAGACCTCTGTGTTTGAACGGAGAACAAACAGTGACACCAAGAGACAACACCGCATGGCTCTGATACCATTTAACAGCGGACGAAAAGTTTAAATAAAACTTTAAACTTAAAATAATTTTGAAACTTAGAGAAGATGACCGGTGATTCGGTATTGTAATATCTTTCTTTTATTTATAAATATTTGGGAAAGGATTACATTAATCTGGAAATGTTTACTAAGGGAGGCCGAAACCATAAGGGCTTCGACCTTCTTCTAACTAGAGAGAAGGTAGAGAGAAGGGGAAGAGAAGGAGGAGAGACCTCTGTGAGGTTTGTCAAAACAAAACCTAAGGAAACTCTAACATTTGAGTTCCTTTAAATAGAACTAAAGTTACCGGTTTATATTTATCGAAGTAACTTTTACATTTACTTAAAGTTAAAAGTAAAAATATTTAACTAAAGTAAGAAACATTTAACTTAAGTTAAAAACAGTCGTGTGACCTTGTATCAGACACAGTTTGATTAGTTTTTATAAAAAAAAAATTACAATTTTTTTTTAAATCAACAGTCGGTGACCAAAATTTCGGTGAAATTTTTTCTCCTTTCTTAAAATTAAACATAATTTTTTGGGGGAAAAAGAATTGAATCTCTGGATTTTTTGGGGTCGAAGGAATAGGGGATGGTGATCTATCTGAGAAGAAGATCAACAGCACCCACCGACGAGGAAGGAGCCGGACCTTAACAGTCAATAGTCAGACGACGCTGGCCCCCCAGGGTCCCATAATTATCGGATGCTCCAAACATCATCAGATGAAATTAACGCATCCGACAAAGTCAAAAGCAGCCGAAAGAAAAAGCAGATGCGGATTTATGGGAGCTGTCGTTTACACTCCTAAATTTATCTCACTTTCACTTCACGAATTTAAATAACTAGCACAATAGTAAGCAAGGATCGATCCCTCAGAGAGTGATTTATTTTATATTTATCCTATGATTTCTAATTAAAAGGGGTTTTGAATTGATTAAACTAAATTATCAAGAATAAAGTAATAATAATTAATAAATAATAAAAAGATTCAGTTCTTCAGTTCAGTATCACCTTCTCACAATTATAGCGTAATCAAGTTGTACAGTATTTACCCTTCAATGAAACTAATAGCCCTAGGTAACAACAAGCTCTACTACCCAAAATTCTCCTTAGATCGTAACTGTATGAAATAAGCTCTTCACCAGATTTTAACTGTAATATAACCTAGAATAAGCTCTCTAGATTTAATATAACAGAAGCATTAAGAAATAGAGAATTAGGCTAATCCAAGCAACAAACACATAAGCTCGATTTGTTTAACTTGTTTCCTAATAATCATAGCAATACTCAAAAGCTTGTCCACAATCAGGTATTACTAATTGCTACTTGTGATTAGGAACAATATCAATTACACGTAATACTATTCCTTGATCTAGCATATAATACCAATTCACTAATTTAATCCTGCATAATCATGTTAGTAAATTGAGTAGCATACAAGAAGTTAAAGTAGATTATCAGAATTAATCTCATGTAAGAAGGAATAAATAAAATAAACTTGATCAAACCGTTAATTCTGAATAAGGTTCAACATCCCTTCCAAACTGAATTGAAAGAATTATCTCATGACTCCAAATAAACCTAAATTTAATATGAAAGAAATTAAGAAGATGAAAAATACAAGAGAGAATGGATCTCCTTTTTATAACTATTAAAACCTAAGCCTTCCTTGATTATGCCGAGTCCTATTCGCGAAAAGACAAGTTGCACGACATTTTTCCGCCTCCCAGCCCCAGCGGGAGAAGTCCCTAGTGAATCCCCGCCCCAGCGGGAGAACACACTGTCCAAGCCTTGTCAATTCCTTTTGTCGCGAGCTGCTAATAATCATGTGCCCGTGTGATTCTCCTTTCCAGCTGCTAAATCCGAAAGCTACTATGACTCCTTTCTCCAATTTGGTTTATGTCAAAGGCGGTCCTCACATGTGAGTTGCTAATTTCCGTGAGCTGCTAGCTTGGATTTGAAATAAGAATGCATGCAAGGACGTGGCCCTCACTTGATATGTTGGTAGCTAGACTTCCTTTGCAAACTTGGATTATACTTTGCCTTTTCCTTTCTTTATTTCGTGGCCCACTAATATTATATATGCTGATTTCCTTTTCCTTTAGCAAGCTGCTTCCGTGGGTTTCTAGGACAATTATCACTTTAGAAGCACCTACTTTGCCTTTTGCTAGCTAGGCACATATCAATTTCGTGGCCCATCCTATTATTGCACACAAGCTGCTGACCGTGGCTTGTCTTTTCCATGAATTCCATGCAAGCTGCTCAAATCGTGGGCCCCCCTTTGCATGTGCTTAAGCTGCTTAAACAAATCTTTGCAAGCTGCTCCAAGGCCCATGTAACATTCCTTTAGTTGCTTGCAAACGTGGCCCATCTGACATTCCTTTTCCAATTCGTGACTATGCTAAAATGCTAATTAGCATTCTTTTGCAACCTGCTTCAATTCGTGTGGGCTACTCTTGGAATGCGTGACCCACTTTGGAATTCCTTGTGTTGCTTCTTCCAAGGTATAAACCGTGGGCCACTTTGTACCTTTTTAGCCCATTCCGGTTCCTTGGCTCAATTGTACTTAAAATAACAAATATAAGATAAATGAATATACTTAGGTACAAAAGAGATATAAAAGATTAAGTATTAAGGAAATAAAATATAACATATTTCATTCTCATCACTTTAGTAATTAAGTAATTACTTTAGTAAAAGTAATTTACTTTAGTAAAAATAAATATAAATACTTTAACTTTAGTTAAATATTTTTAACTTTAGTTAAATATTTTTACTTTACCTTTAGTAAATATAAAAGTATTTTACTTTTAACCTAAGTTAAATGTTTTTAACTTAAGTTAAATGTTTCTTACTTTATTTAAATATTTTTACTTTTAACTTTGAATAAATATAAAAGTTACTTCGGTAAATATAAACCGGTAACTTTAGTTCTATTTAAAGGAACTCAAGTGTTAGAGTTTTCTTAGGTTTTGTTTTGACAAACCTCACAGAGGTCTCTTCTCCTTCTCGCTCCCTTCTCTCTAGTTAGAAGAAGGTCGAAGCCCTTATGGTTTCGGCCTCCCTTCGTAAATATTTTCAGATTAATGTAATCCTTTCCCAAATATTTATAAATAAAAGAAAGAGATTACAATACCGAATCACCGGTCATCTTCTTTAAGTTTCAAAATTGTTTTAAGTTTAAAATTTTATTTAAACTTTTTGTCCGCTGTTAAAAGAATTAACATCACTTAAACTCAGAGGGAGATCGGGAAAAGCAATTGAAATGGATAGGTCCATTATGCAAACTCGATTCCATGATACCAATAATGCTTGGAGCATAATTAAGGTATCTAGCATCTCTAAGGCACAAAAAGATGCTTGAGTTGATTCCACGCTGGCCCCCCAGGGTCCCACAGTAATCGGATACTCCAGACATCATTAGATGCAATCAACGCATCCAACAAAGTCAAAAGCAGCCGAAAGCAAAAGCAGATGCCGCTTTAGTAATTAAGTAATTACTTTAGTACTAAAGCAGCATCTGCTTTTGCTTTCGGCTGCTTTTGACTTTGTCGGATGCATTGATTTCATCTGATGATGTCTTGAGCATCCGATGATTGTGGGACCCTGGGGGGCCAGCGTTGTCTGACTGATGACTGTTGAGGTCCGGCTCCTTCCTCGCCGGTGGGTGCTGTTGATCTTCTTCTCAGATAGATCACCATCCCCTATTCCTTCGATCCCAAAAAAAAATCTAGGGATTCAATCCTTTTTCCTCCAAAAAATTATGTTTAATTTTAAGAAAGGAGAAAAAATTTCACCGAAATTTTGGTCACCGACTGTTGATTTCAAAAAAAAATTTGTAAATTTTTTTTTATTATAAAAACTAATCAGACTGTGTCTGATACAAGGATCACACGGCTGACTCTTGACTAACTGATGAACTCGATTTAAACAGTCTACTTCGTTTTAACTTTATTCAAACCTAATCTCTAGATCTGTTGACATTCCACTTATAGACAGACCAAAGTCGCTTGAGTACATACCCTCGTACCTATTGGCATACGCATACCCATGGATCTAGTGATTCCATTTCGCCTAAACTGCTCACACTCTTGAGACTTACAACGGCTCGACGTGACCTATGGCGATCCGGGGTGTTCTATGGGTGATAGATGACTCAAACTAAGTGCTCTAAAGACGGAGCAACAGAAGTCTAAAGAAGAAGTAAAAATAAGGTTTTAAACTCAGACCTCTGTGTTTGACCGGAGAACAAACAGTGACACCAATAGACAACACCGCATGGCTCTGATACCATTTAACAGCGGACGAAAAGTTTAAATAAAACTTTAAACTTAAAATAATTTTGAAACTTAAAGAAGATGACCGATGATTCGGTATTGTAATCTCTTTCTTTTATTTATAAACATTTGGGAAAGGATTACATTAATCTGGAAATGTTTACTAAGGCAGGCCAAAACCGTAAGGGCTTCAACCTTTTTCTAACTAGAGAGAAGGTAGAGAGAAGGGGGAGAGAAGGAGGAGAGACCTCTGTGAGGTTTGTCAAAATAAAACCTAATGAACTCTAACACTTGAGTTCATTTAAAAAGAAACTAAAGTTACCGATTTATATTTACCGAAGTAACTTTTACATTTACTTAAAGTTAAAAGTAAAAACATTTAACTAAATTAAGAAACATTTAACTTAGGTTAAAAGTAAATTACTTTTACATTTACTAAAAGTAAAGTAAAAATATTTAACTAAAGTTAAAGTATTTACATTTACTTTTACTAAAGTAAATTACTTTTACTAAAGTAATTACTTAATTACTAAAGCAGCATCTGCTTTTTCTTTCGGCTGCTTTTGACTTTATCGGATGCGTTGATATTATCTGATGATGTCTGAAGCATCTGATGATTGTGGGACCCTTGGGGGCCAACGCCGTCTGACTGTTGACTGTTGAGGACCGGCTCCTTCCTCGCCGGTGGGTGCTGTTGATCTTCTTCTCAGATAGATCACCATCCCCTATTCCTTCGACCCCAAAAAAAATCCAGGGATTCAATCCTTTTCCCCCCAAAAATTATATTTAATTTTAAGAAAGGAGAAAAAATTTTACCGAAATTTTGGTCAGCGACTGTTGATTTCAAAAAAAAATTTTAAAATTTTTTGGGGTTAAAGAAATAGGGGATGGTGATCTATATGAGAAGAAGATCAACAGCACCCACTGGCAAGGAAGGAGCCGGACCTCAACAGTCAACAATCAGACGACGCTGGCCCCCCAGGGTCCCACAGTCATCGAATGCTCCAGATATCATCAGATGCAATCAACGTATCCGACAAAGTCAAAAGTAGCCGAAAGCAAAAGTAGATGCTGCTTTAGTAATTAAGTAATTACTTTAGTAAAAGTAATTTACTTTAGTAAAAGTAAATATAAATACTTTAACTTTAGTTGAATGTTTTTAACTTTAGTTAAATATTTTTACTTTACCTTTAGTAAATGTAAAAGTAATTTACTTTTAACCTAAGTTAAATATTTTTAACTTAAGTTAGATGTTTCTTACTTTAGTTAAATATTTTTATTTTTAACATTAAGTAAATGTAAAAGTTACTTCGGTAAATATAAACCGGTAACTTTAGTTTCTATTTAAATGAACTCAAGTGTTAGAGTTCATTAGGTTTTGTTTTGACAAACCTCACAGAGGTCTCTCCTCCTTCTCTCTAGTTAGAAGAAGGTCGAAGCCCTAATGGTTTTGGCCTCACTTAGTAAACAATTCCAGATTAATGTAATCCTTTTCGAAATGTTTATAAATAAAAGAAAGAGATTACTTTACCGAATCACCGATCATCTTCTTTAAGTTTCAAAAATTATTTTTAGTTTAAACTTTTTATTTAAACTTTTCGTCCGCTGTTAAATGGTATCAGAGCCATGCGGTGTTGTCTCTTGGTGTCACTGTTTGTTCCCCGATCAAACACAGAGGTCTGAGTTTAAAATCTTATTTTTACTTCTTCTTTAGACTTCTGTTGCTCCGTCCTTAGAGCACCTAGTTTAAGTCACCTAAGCTCTTACTATAGAACACCCCGGATCGCCATAGGTCCCGTCGAGCCGTTGTAAGTCTCAAGAGTGTGAGCAGTTAGGCGAAAGGGAATCACTAGATCTAAGGGTATGCGTCTGCCAATAGGTAAGAGGGTATACACTCAAGCGACTTTGGTCTGTCTTTAAGTGGAATGTCAACAGGATTAAAGATTAGGTTTGAACAAAGTTAAAACAAAGTAGACTGTTTAGATCGAGTTCATCAGTTAGTCAAGAGTCAGCCGTGTGATCCTTTGTATCAGACACAGTCTGATTTGTTTTTATGAAAATTTTTCTTAAATTTTTTTTGAAAACAACATTCGGTGACTAAAATTTTGGTTAAATTTTTTGTCCTTTCTTAAAATTAAATTTTGGGGGGAAATAGGATTGAATCCCTGGATTTTTTTAGCGGTCGAAGGAATAGGGGATGGTGATTTGATCAACAGCACCTACCAGCGAGGAAGGAGCTGGACCTCAACAGTCGGACAAAGTTAGACGACGCTGGCCCCCCAGGGTCCTAAGTCATCGGATGCTCCAGTCATCATCAGATGCAATCAACGCATCTGACAAAGTCAAAAGTAAAGGACAACTTTACTTTAGTAAAAGTAATTAACTTAAGTAAAAGTAAATGTAAATACTTTAGCTTTAGTTAAATATTTTTACTTTACCTTTAGTAAATATAAAAATAATTTACTTTTAACCCAAGTTAAATATTTTTAACTTAAGTTAAATGTTTCTTACTTTAGTTAAATGTTTTTACTTTTAACTTTAAGTAAATATAAAAGTTACTTCGGTAAATATAAATCGATAACTTTAGTTCTATTTAAAGGAACTCAAGTGTTAGAGTTTCCTTAGGTTTTGTTTTGACAAACCACACAGAGGTCTCTCCTCCTTCTCTCCTCCTTCTCTCTACATTCTCTCTAGTTAGAAGAAGGTCGAGGCCCTTATGGTTTCGGCATCCCTTAGTAAACATTTCCAGATTATTGTAATCCATTCCCAAATGTTTATAAATAAAAGAAAGAGATTACTTTACCGAATCACCGATCATCTTCTTTAAGTTTTAAAAATTATTTTTATTTTAAACTTTTTATTTAAACTTTTCGTCCGCTGTTAAATGGTATCAAGGCCATACGGTGTTGTCTCTTGGTGTCACTGTTTGTTCTCCGATCAAACACAGAGGTCTGAGATTAAAACTTGTTTATACTTCTTCTTTTAAGCTGTTGCTCCGTCCTTAGAGCACCTAGTTTGAGTCACCTATCACCTATAGAACACCCCGGATCGCCATAGGTCCCGTCGAGCCGTTGTAAGTCTCAAGAGTGTGAGCAGTTAGGCGAAAGGGAATCACTAAATCTAAGGGTATGCGTCTGCCAATAGGTAAGAGGGTATGCACTCAAGCGACTTTGGTCTGTCTTTAAGTGGAATGTCAACAGGATTAAAGATTAGGTTTGAACAAAGTTAAAACAGAGTAGACTGTTTAGATCGAGTTCATCAGTTAGTCAAGAGTCAGCCGTGTGATCCCTTGTATCAGACACAGTTTGATTTGTTTTTATGAAAATTTTTCTTAATTTTTTTTTGTAAACAACAGTCGGTGACTAAAATTTTGGTGAAATTTTTTCTCCTTTCTTAAAATTAAATTTTGGGGGGAAAAAGGATTGAATCACTAGATTTTTTTTGGGGTTGAA
Organism: Panax stipuleanatus; assembly: GCA_020205555.1. Classification (NCBI taxonomy): domain Eukaryota; kingdom Viridiplantae; phylum Streptophyta; class Magnoliopsida; order Apiales; family Araliaceae; genus Panax; species Panax stipuleanatus. The sequence continues at coordinate 69,533,279 of CM035126.1, forward strand.
GGAATAGGGGATGGTGATCTGATCAACAGCACCCACCAGCGAGGAAGGAGCCGGACCTCAACAGTCAGACGAAGTTAGACGACGCTGGCCCCCCATGGTCCCACAGTCTTCGGATGCTCCAGTCATCGGATGCTTCAGTCATCATCAGATGCAATCAACGCATCCGGCAAAGTCAAAATTAATGGTCAACTTTACTTTAGTAAAAGTAATTTACTTAAGTAAAAGTAAATGTAAATACTTTAACTTTAGTTAAATATTTTTAACTTTAGTTAAATGTTTTTACTTTACCTTTAGTAAATGTAAAAGTAATTTACTTTTAACCTAAGTTAAATGTTTTTTACTTTAGTTAAATATTTTTACTTTTAACTTTAAGTAAATGTAAAAGTTACTTCGGTAAATATAAACCGGTAACTTTAGTTCTATTTAAAGGATCTCAAGTGTTAGAGTTTCCTTAGATTTTGTTTTGACAAACCTCACAAAGGTCTCTCCTTCTTCTCTCCCCCTTCTCTCTACCTTCTCTCTAGTTAGAAGAAGGTCGAAGCCCTTATGGTTTTGGCCTCCCTTAGAAAACATTTTCAGATTAATGTAATCCATTCCCAAATGTTTATAAATAAAAGAAAGAGATTACTTTACCGAATCACCGATCATCTTCTTTAAGTTTCAAAAATTGTTTTTAGTTTAAACTTTTTATTTAAACTTTTCGTCCACTGTTAAATGGTATTAGAGCCATACGGTGTTGTCTCTTGGTGTCACTGTTTGTTCTCCGGTCAAACACAGAGGTCTGAGTTTAAAACTTATTTATACTTCTTCTTTTAAGCTGTTGCTCCATCCTTAGAGCACCTAGTTTGAGTCACCTATCACCTATAGAACACCCCGGATCGCCATAGGTCCCGTCGAGCCGTTGTAAGTCTCAAGAGTGTGAGCAGTTAGGCGAAAGGGAATCACTAGATCTAAGGGTATGCGTCTGCCAATAGGTAAGAGGGTATGCACTCAAGCGACTTTGGTCTGTCTTTAAGTGGAATGTCAACAGGATTAAAGATTAGGTTTGAACAAAGTTAAAACAGAGTAGACTGTTTAGATCGAGTTCATCAGTTAGTCAAGAGTCAGCCGTGTGATCCCTTGTATCAGACACAGTCTGATTTGTTTTTATGAAAATTTTTCTTAAATTTTTTTTGAAAACAACAGTCGGTGACTAAAATTTTGGTGAAATTTTTTCTCCTTTCTTACAATTAAATTTTGGGGGGAAAAAGGATTGAATCCCTGGATTTTTTTCGGGGTCAAAGGAATAGAGGATGGTGATCTGATCAACAACACCCACCAGCGAGGAAGGAGCCGGACCTCAACAGTTAGACGAAGTTAGACGTCGCTGGCCCCCCATGGTCCCACAGTCATTGGATGCTCCAGTCATCATCAGATGCAATCAACGCATCCGACAAAGTTAAAAGTAAAGGACAACTTTACTTTAGTAAAAGTAATTTACTTAAGTAAAAGTAAATGTAAATACTTTAACTTTAGTTAAATATTTTTAACTTTAGTTAAATGTTTTTACTTTACCTTTAGTAAATATAAAAGTAATTTACTTTTAACCTAAGTTAAATATTTCTTACTTTAGTTAAATGTTTTTACTTTTAACTTTAAGTAAATGTAAAAGTTACTTCGATAAATATAAACTGGTAACTTTAGTTCTATTTAAAGGAACTCAAGTGTTAGAGTTTCCTTAGGTTTTGTTTTGACAAACCACACAGAGGTCTCTCCTCCTTCTCTCCCCCTTCTCTCTAGTTAGAAGAAGGTCGAAGCCCTTATGGTTTCGGCCTCCCTTAGTAAACATTTCCAGATTAATGTAATCCATTCCCAAATGTTTATAAATAAAAGAAAGAGATTACTTTACCGAATCACCGATCATCTTCTTTAAGTTTCAAAAATTATTTTTAGTTTAAACTTTTCGTCCGCTGTTAAACGGTATTAGAGCCATACGGTGTTGTCTCTTGGTGTCACTGTTTATTCTCCGGTCAAACACAAAGGTCTGAGTTTAAAACTTGTTTATACTTCTTCTTTTAAGCTGTTGCTCCGTCCTTAGAGCACCTAGTTTGAGTCACCTATCACCTATAGAACACCGCGGATCGCCATAGGTCTCGTCGAGCCGTTGTAAGTCTCAAGAGTGTGAGCAGTTAGGCGAAAGGGAATCACTAGATCTAAGGGTATGCGTCTGCCAATAGGTAAGAGGGTATGCACTCAAGCGACTTTGGTCTGTCTTTAAGTGGAATGTCAACAGGATTAAAGATTAGGTTTGAATAAAGTTAAAACAAAGTAGACTGTTTAGATCGAGTTCATCAGTTAGTCAAGAGTCAGCCGTGTGATCCCTTGTATCAGACATAGTCTGATTTGTTTTTATGAAAATTTTTCTTAAATTTTTTTTTAAAACAATAGTCAGTGACTAAAATTTCGGTGAAATTTTTTCTCCTTAAAATTAAACATAATTTTTGGGGGAAAAAGGATTGAATCCCTGGATTGAATTCCCAAATGTTTATAAATAAAAGAAAGAGATTACTTTACCGAATCACCGGTCATCTTCTTTAAGTTTCAAAAATTATTTTTAGTTTAAACTTTTTATTTAAACTTTTCGTCCATTGTTAACTTAAAGTTAACAGCGTTTGTCTAATAGGATTCTTTCCAATAGGATTGGAAAGCCTAATTAATTAAAAGGATTTAATTAATTAATATGAAACCCTAATCTTAAAAAGTTTAGGAGGGTGGCCTACATCTATAAATAAGAAAGTTTTATTATGGAACCAGGTTACACATGACATTCCAAGAGTTGGGAGAGTGCACATATTCTATAGAGATATGATTAGGGTTAAGCCACACACCCATCTTCTTGAATAACTCTTCTTCCTTGGTGGATCACCTCTAGCGGCCAAATGCTTGAGTGGCTAATGAAAGTAGTATGCATACAAGCCAATCATGTATGATGATAAAGCATATACTTTGGAGGCAATCTTATTTATTTATTAATAAAAATATTCATTTATTAAAGGCATTTAATTATCTACATGGTGCTGTTTTTATAATATGTAAATAACCCATAGTTTTAAGCAATGCTTTTAGAATCATGATGATGATCATGCCAATGAGATCTAAATTCTTAGAAAGCTCTAAAACTAAAATAGTTCCTAATCATGGGATTACTAAAAAGGGGATTAGTAAATCCGGATAGATTAGTACATATGTTGCTTGCTCATTAGATGAGGATGATTGATCTCATAATCATTTGTGTGGAGACACTAAAGCAAGTATGTAGGTGCTTATTGGATAATAAGTTCACTGAACGTGACTCGCTATGGAATACCTAATGGAGTTTTACTCGCCTGTCAATAAGAATTCCTAATGTGATAGTAGTACAAGTGATCCTTGGACTTGAGATCATCATAGTATCTTGTATGTAATGAATTATACTTTGACTTATTCCTTAAAACCCTTTAGGGTATATAAAAGGATATGCTTGGGTATAATGAGTTACATATGGAGACAATGAATGATCAATAAAGAATCTACCACCTCTAGTAAAGGAGGAGATATGTCCTATGTGATTCGTTAAATGACAACCCAGGAATCCTTGGCCAAGGTAAAATGAAATTAGAAAGGAGTTTCTAATTTACATTATTTGGAGTTGTGCATTTTCTAATCGAAATGCATATAATTAAATAAAATAAGACTTGACAGTAAATTCATGTCTTATATTTAATTGGGACATTGTATGGTGGAAGGATTGAATTGTATGGTAACTATTTACTCACAGGTTCTGTTATGATTAATGTTGAAATCTATATTATCTGGAAAGTCGTTGATCGCTAGGGAGGCTTATCCCTATTGTAGAATAAATATTATTTATTTAAATAGATTATTAGTTTAATTTATTTATTTAAATAAGATTAGAATTGTTCTAATTGATTTATTCACAACCGGTTTAATATGGAGAACCTAAAGGGTCACACCATAAAAGGAAGAATAATTATTTAAGAAGGTAATGGCATAATCGTAATAATGCATTAAGTGAAATTAATTTAATCTATGGTGATAGAATAAATTAAATAGCTTAATATTTATTATTTAATATTTTAGAAATATTAAATATAAATTAATAAGAGGAGTCTTATTAATATTATTAATATTATTATTATTTTAATTTCTAAAGGAGTTTAGTAATTAATTTAATATTAGTACTCTCATTTATTCCTAATAAGATTAGGAGACAAATTAATTAAATAAATTTAATTAATTATTTCCCATGTGGTGGGAAGCCTAAATTAATTAAAGGAGTTTAATTAATTAAAAGAAATTCCATGTCTAATAGGATTAGAAGGGTTGACCAATATCTATATAAGAGGATTCTTATAATAGATATTACTTGATGCAATTTCAATTATTGGAGAGTACTCCTTTTCTATAGAGGATAAAAAACTAAGGTTTAGCCAAACAGCCTCCTTCTTGATAATTCATCTTCCTTGGTGGATCACCTCTAGAGGCCAAACACTTGGGTGGCTAACGTTGATCAAAGGAAGGAATCTAACCCGGAAATTCAAGGAGATCTCGAAGAACAAGGAGTTGAACTCGTACCTGTGGAAGCTTCGTTCTACAATGGTATGATTTTATAACTTCTTATTTATCGTTTTAAATTAATAATTTGCATAAAGGATGATCCGGGTAATGGTTTTGTAGAAATTTTTTTAAACTCTGATATACCATGCTTCCGCTAATTTTTGCAATTTGATTGCGTCACGATTTCTTACAAACCCAACAGCTAACGTTGATCAAAGGAGGGAATCTAACAAGGAGAATTTATGGAAAACACGAAGGATTAGGAGTTGAACTTTTACCTGAGGAAGCTCGATTCTACAAGGGTATAATTCTGATCTCCTACTCTTTTATAGATTGATAATCAAGCGCAAGATATGATCATGGTTTATGATTTGTAAGAAAATTTTAAAATCCAATTTTATTACGCTTCCGTCTTGTTTATGTAATTTAATTGCATGTATTCGTTTCTAGCAAACCTAACAAGATCTTCTTTGATATGTGCTTGTTTATGGCTTTAGTATATATATAAGTGTTGTATATATACTGCTTGGTTGTGCATAGATCTAACTTGTTAACGATTATTTTATGTATATAGTTGGTATTTGAAGTGTTTTGACTAGATCTATCCTAGATCTAGCCAGATCTAAGCTATTTGAATCGGCTAGACACAGATATTTCATTGCTAACATATATTAAGCGTTTGAACTGTCCAACTAAATTGATTTGGTATGGACTCCAAACTCGATATGAACATCCTTGAATTGGGGAAATTTTTTATACGTATGATGATCGCAAATGTCATTCCAGCAAGAATAAACACAGGGCATGATAAGTTGATCACCTACATTTTCATAAGCAAGATAAGCAAGACAGTTTACAGAAGAATTTCTGTTAAAACCTTTTCAAAACAAATTTTTTGAAAGCTCATTTTAAGCGAGTCCTTTGAATTTCTAGTTATTTATAATGCTTCACAGTTATTGAACAATTGTGAAGACTCCTAAATGATTAGAAGGAGTGAATTCCTAAAGAGAAGCTATGGTAGAATGTGATGATTTAATTAGCATTAATCCCAATTATGATTTAAAATAAAGTCCTTTATTTAATCAATATGGAATCCTATTCTAAATTCAAAAATAAATAACTTTATTTTAATTTATAATTACTGGGAAAAATATGGTATTTAATTTTAATTAGAAATCAAATTAATAAATAAAATAAAGTTTTATTCAATTCTGGGTACCAGCGCTGCGGCGCCCTGAATGAACTGGATCCAGGCACTGCGACACCGGTTTACCCGTGCAGAAACCCGGTCCGACATTGCAGCACCGGGTTTGTGTTCCTAGATCCGGGACCAGCGCTGCGGCGCTGAACTCCACAATTAGTTTTTCCAGTTCAAGAATTATGTAATTTTTCTCTAAAAACTTGATTCTTTGCCAATAATTATGCCCAAAAATATTGTTCAAAACACATATCAACATACATATCAAATCTGAATAATTAATAACTCGCATAAAGGTTTAGCTCTGATACTACTGTTAGGTTTGTAAGATTCATGAACGCAATCAAATTGCATAAAATAAGCAAAAGCATGGTAAATTATTATTTTAAAATTTTACAAACCATATACCCGGATCATCCTTTATGCACATTTATTAATTAAACAAAATGATTAAGAATAAGATTAATACCCTTGAAGATTCTAGCTTCTCCAGGTATGAGTTCAACTCCAAATCCTTTTCGCGTTCTACTTGAATCCACCGGGTTGATTCCTTCCTTTTATCAACGTTAGCCACCCAAGTGTTTGGCGAGGTGATCTAGCAAGGAAGAAGAAAAATTCAAGAAGGTGGGTATTTGGCTAAACCCTAATTTCTATATTTCTAGAAATAGTATACTCTCCCAACTCTTGAAAAGATCATTAACCCTAAATCAAAATAAGACTCCTCTTATTTATCGATGAATGCAACTCTCCTAAACCATTTAGGATTTGGATTTTATATTAATTAATTAAACTCTTTTAATTAATTAGGCTTCCTAATCTTATTAGGAATAATTAATTAAACTTCTTTTAATTAATTAGCCTCCTAATCTTATTAGAAATATATAAGAGAGTACTCTTATTAATTAATTCACAAACTCCTTTAGGAATTAAAATAATAATAAGAATAATAGTAATAATAATAATAAGACTCCTCTTATTTATTTATATTTAATATTTTTAAAATATTAAATAATAAATATTAAACTATTTAATTTATTCTATAGTAATTTATTCTATCAATATAGATTAAATTAAATATACTTAACTTATTATTTCGATTATGACATTTGCTTATTTAATAATTATTCTTCTTTTTATGGTGTGACTCTTTAGGTTCTCCATATTAAACCGATTGTGAATAAATCAATTACAAAAGTTCTAATCTTATTTAAATAAATAAATTAACTATTAATTTATTTAAATAAATAATATTTATTCTAAAATAAGGGTAAGCCCCCTTAGCGCTCAACGATTTTCTATATAATATAGATTTCAACATTAATCATAAAAGAACCTTTGAGTAAATAGTTACTGTATAATTCATTCCTTCCACCATATAATGTCCCAATTAAATATAAGACATGGAATTACTATCAAGTCTTATTTTATTTAATTATATGTATTTCGATCTTAAAAAGCACAACTACAAATAATACAAATTAGAAACTCTTTTCTAATTTCATTTTGCCTTGGCCAAGGACTACTTGGGTTGTCATTTATCGAATTACATAGGACATTCTCTTCTTTTACTAGAAGCGATAGATTCTTTATTGATCATTCATTATCTCCATATATAAATTATTATACCCAAGCATACCCTTTGATATACCCTTAGGGTCTTAAGGGACATGTCGAAGTATAACTCATCATACACAAGATACTATGATGATCTCAAGTCTAAGGAATATTTGTACTACAATCACTAAAGGATTTCTTATTGATAGATAAGTAAAACTCCATTAGGTATTTCTTAGCGAGCTACGTTCAGTGTATTTATTCTCCAATAAAGCACCTACATACTTGTTTTAGTGTCTCCACACAAATGATTATGAGATCTATCATCCTCATCCAATGAGCAAGCAACATATGTATCAATCTATCCAGATTCACTAATCTCCTTTTTAGTTATCCAACGATTAGGGAATTATTTTAGTTTTAAGCTATCTAAGAATTTAGATCTCATTAGCATGATCATCATCATGATTATAGAAGCATTGCTCAAAACTATGGGTTTATCACATATTATAAAAATAGCACCATGTAGATAACTATGTCTTTAATTAAATAATACTTTTATTTATAAATGAATAATATTGTTACAAAGTATATGCTTTATCATCAAACATGATTGGCTTGTATGCAAACTACTTTCATAGCTGACTGTTAAAATCTATTGCGACAACCCTCTGCTCGTCTATTAGGAACAGCTGATCATATCGATCTTGTATCCACTGACCCTTTTCTATCTAGGAGTTCAATATCACTTTTAACGATTCCATTTCAACCTCTATTGGGACTACGGCCTCCATGCCATATACCAATGATTAGGGTGTTGCCTGGGTCAAGGTATGAGTCGACGTTCGGTAGGAGAGTAGAGTTAAAGGCAACAAATCAGGCCACCCCCGGTGGTTTACCGATATCTTCATTATTATATTATTGATATTGTTGTTGGCAGCTTCCACTGCTACATTCATCTTTGACGATAAATAACTGAGTTAAGGTGTTCGATTTTGAACTTACTGGCACAGTTCCCTCATCATCTTGTTATTCAAATTCTTGGCGTTGTCTGCAAGATAACCTCTAGTTGCCCGTATAGACAGATGACGTTGTTCTTGATGAAATTGAAGATGACTTCCTTGGTAACCTTAGGAAAGAAGGTTGCTTTCACTCACTTGGTAAAGTAATTAATCATAGTGATGATGTGTGACACCCCCAAATTCAAATACATGTACCTCAAATATGGTGCTTCATGATCTAACATACTAAAAATTCACATAACGAAATAATAGAATAATTTACATTAATATAATATAAATATTCTCGTCCCCAAGTCTTGCAACCACGACTAATATAAAACATAACTTAAACCATAACATACTTAATACATAACTATAATTAAGTCTTAATACAACATGAGAATTTAAAATCCTAACATAGAAGACCAAAGCTAATCCGTATCCATGTCTTTTCCCTTATCCTTGTCAGATGTCCCACACTGTTCTGCCTTAACTGAAATGTTTAAGGAAAGCAAGAGTGAGAAACAAATGAGCTCGTCAAATAATATAACAATAAATGTGAACGACTATATATTTAAAGTTTATAATCTCAAAGGTTATAATGACAATTGATAGCTCAAGAATTTAAATAAGAATGTTGTGAACAAAGAAAATATCAATGGTTCTAAATCTATCCTTTGAATTTAATAAAGAGTCACTATGGGCTGGAAAATTATTAGAGAAATTCAAAGGTTTTAACAATTTCAAGTGAATAAATATTTCTCACTGAGTGGTCACTATGGACCAAGAGTTATTAGCAGAATCCAAAGATTTTAACAATTCCAAGTTAATGTATATTGAATACTAAGTAGTCGCTATGGACCATGAACTCCTGCAGGATTTACCAAAAATATTTTTGGTAAACCAATTCTACTAGAATCACCGGGAAAACTCCTGCTAACCAAAACAAGTACAATAGGTGATCAGCCTACTGTACCAGGTGTTATGCAGAACATACCTTGCTGTTCGCGCGAATATCGGTTCCCCGATGTTATATAGTTTTCCCTTCTATGAGGGTTGTTCATCTCAGCAGATTATAAAAGTCTGCACCAAATCAATTGGTTTGGATCACTTTCTAATTCATAGATATTGGTCTAGCTGAATCAAATGGCATAGATGCTCTTCAACACACTTAGGAACAATTAATACGCTAAACGTTTATAACAAGATTCAAAGAATCATTTTCAAATATGTAAGTATAATTTAAATCAAGCTTCAGAGAATGAATAACAATTTCCAAGAATTTAGATATCACAAAAATTATTCTGTAGAACAATTGGCTTATACGATCAATAAATGTACATGCCCAAACATTTGCTCAATATATATGGTTGATATAAAAACAATTAGAAACTTGCATTCAATATGAAAATAAAATGAAGATAGGAACTTGCAGAATATATAACAATTGATATAACAACAATTCGTTTACTCAAAGTGAGGGATCTGTAATACCCGAGAATTTTTGAATATTATTAAATGAATATATTAATGGAAATGAATATTTATTTGAATATAAATGATTATATGTTATGAAATGAGCTAATTCAATTAATTTTGAATTAAATTTATAATAGTTAAGAGGATATGGAATTTTGATGAACCCGTAAAATGCCCTTCGTGGCACGAGAATGAATTCGATGGGAAGCTTAACGTAATGTTTATATAAATTGCCTAGTGTGGCAGGAAATGAGATAAGTTATAATCAAGATAAGCAAGACTATTATATGCTATTTACCCACATTAATATGATGGGAGATTAATGATTAAAATGATTAACTAATAATTTATGGTTAATTAATTATCATTATGATTAATAGATTATCAATGAGTGATTAATTGATAAGATAAGTAATTAATTAATATTGATTAATTGTTATTGAGAATATTAAAATCAATGAGTAAATTATTAATATAACAAGATTATATTAATTATTATGTGCAAAGTATGCGATAATTAAACCTATAAAATATAGTGGTTACAACTATATTAAATAATGCAATGTAACACTTATGTGTGACTATACAATATACGAGAACTATATATTAAGATTAAATAAGATTACATCATGAGGCTGTGTGACAATGTCAGTGTGGGGACATTAAATTAGTACCTTATGATTATATTGTAAATAATTGTTGACTAATGAATATTTTAATATTTTATAATTTAATAATATATGAGATAATGTAATGTGATAATACCTGATTAAATAATAGTTTGGTATTATTAAAATATACATGAATTATATATTAATGTGTATACATGTACCCCAATTTGCTATCATATTATATTGTTGTGACATTTAAAGTCTATGGGTACACCCAAAGGAATTAAACCTAGGTATACATGTGTGTACAATTGTGTAAGTATAATATATATAAATGAATATAAACCATTAGTGTGTAACATTATCTCATTCCTAAATTGTAAAATGCTGAGTTCTTATTTCTTGTCCCATTTTGTGTGTCCATTTCTTCCCCATTTCTCATTCACATGAAAGGACCAATGGCCTATTCTACCTCACCATGTCAACTTCCTAGCTAGCAGTGATGGTGATGATAACAAGGGGTATGGGTTGAGGTAGTAGTTGGACACTATTCCATTAACTCCCCTCAATCCTCTAGTTCTTCTTTTCCTCCATTGTTTCAAACCTTGGGGCAATTGTTTTGTATTGATATGGAATTCCCCTATAAATACCAAGCTCAATCTTCTAATTTGAAGTTGCTAGAAATTGTTGCTAAGTGTTGAAGGAGTGAGTTGAGAGAGAAATCTGAAATTGAGCAAGCCTTGTGCAATTTGAAGCTAAAAGGGTATAGTGCTTGAACCCACTTTGAAATTCAATTCATAGGAATTAGCATGAATTAGTTGTAGTTGAGTATGTGAAAGGATGATAGAATGTTAGTTAAGATAGTATGCATGTTATAAACGTAATGTAGTTGATTCTTAGCGTGATTCATGAAGGATTACTGAAATAGGTGGGAAGCTCTGTTATTGCAAAGAGCCTTCTGGTCTGGAACCCGAGTGGCGCGGTCGCGTCACTCTCTAGTACAAATAGGGTGCGGCCACGCCCTTCTGCAAAATCAAAAAATAACTTTTGTGGGTTTTGAAATGTGAAGCATGCTATTATAACTTCACTATGCTTATTTTTGTCCATGACATACTGACAGAGGTGACCTTTCATAATATCACTTATCAAACTTTTCAAACGGATATTGAAGTTTTCAAAAACTGAACTTGTTAAACTAGAACACTTTAAGTTATGAGATTTCAAGTATGCTTATGTGATCTATTTATGTGTATATGAAGGCATGATATAAGACATGTGGATTTACTTGGCATGCTTGAGTAGCTTTGAGAACCCTCTAAGGAAAGACTTAGAGTTTCCAATATGGACTTGATAAACCATATACACTTTTGAGTTAAGAACTTGTGAACGTGCTTACGTAGCCTTGATATGTTTATATGCAAGCATGATGTATAGTAAGTGAAGTAGTTTTGCATGCTTAGATGATGTTGATAACATGCTAATGGAAACTTAGAGTTTCACATACAAGCTTAATAAATTATATACACTTGAGTCATGAACTTGTAAGCATGCCTATGTGATCTACTTATGCATATGAAAGCATGACATATGATATGTGAAGCTACATTGTATGTGGAATGGTTTAACATAAGAATTTCAAAAGAAACCTTAATAGTTTGGAAACTAGTTTCGTTGATATATACATTGCATGTATTCTGAAAATTTTGACCATCTTGATAGGGTCTCATATGCCTCTAGACATAGTCAAAATGTAGGCCTAACTAGTCTTATGCATGATAAACTAGTCGAACGTGAAATAAGACAAGTGTTAAAGAAGGAGAAACCTCATAACTTGAAATTCATGACTAAATTAACATGAGCATGTATAGTTGAGACGTAGAAACCTCATAACATAAGAGTAACGATTAAACGTGAGAAACTTCGTTACTTGACCATTTAACGCTTTGATTGAACAAGAATGGATAGCAAACTGTATTAAAGACAATATGGGGTCAAACTAGTTATAAGTATCCTGACATGTGTGTTTGGCATAATCCTTCATATATGTGCATAGCATAATGAATTGGGTATCTGCAAGAGCAGCCCTGTCTTGGTCTGCACCAAGAGCAGCACGGTCGCGCCACTCCTTAGTGTACACCAAGCGCGGCCGCTCCAGTATGCAGAAATTCCAGAGCCTGTTTAATTGCAATCTGAACTTAGTGCATACTTGTGTTGTTACCTTAATCTGTAATATATGTCCAGTACAGTGTTTAATTAACAATGAGCATGTTATGATGAAACTATATTGAATTGATAAAGTGTTTATAAACTTTCAAGTGTAAAGATAAAGATTATGAACCATGTTATGTGATTTTATGGTGTCTTACTAACGAATGTGGTACTATGTGTGCGTAAAGTACGTAATGACGTACGTATAGGATTATACGACTAAGTTAGAATCATATGTGTATATTTAACTTACATGTTGAGTTGGTGTATCGAATGTACTGAGCTAATGAATATCCTATATACGTAAATATGTTATAATAGGATTCGAAAAGTCTTGATAAGCTATACTTTGGTAAACTACGCTCAAGGCAAGTTCCTAACCCTACCCTTTATTGAGCGTTCATTAAGCTTGTGCTATTTTTGTCATACAAGTAAGCTTTTGGAATTGCAGTTCTGGTATTATAACTATATACTTTATGGATAAGATAAAAGTCGATTTATATTCTTCGAACTTTAAATCTTAAGTTTGGACTTATGATTGTTCTTATATACCTCGAAAGAATGGTCCATGCCATTTGATTCGGCTAGACTTATGTCATGATTAGAAAGCTGTCCAAACCAATTGAATGGATGTAGAATTCTTAAATTTACTGAGATGAGTAACCTTATTTTGAAGGGAAAATATATTATCAGGATACCGACGTGCGCACTTGAGTACGATTGAATGTTATGCATAGTATAGGGTACTTTAGGCTGATCACCTATTGTACTTGTTTTATTGGATTATTAGTATATTTCTGTTAATTCTAGTAGAAGTTCATAGTCCTTAGTGACTACTCAGTATTCAATTATCTTGAAATTTTAAATTGATTTAGCGTTGAATTATATTGATATTATTCTGTCTTTAGCGACTGTTATTGGGAACTGTTGATATTTCTTGTTGTCTTGAACTATCACACCTTGTTATACCCTTTTGGGATTCGAAAACTATAATACTCACCCTTATTGTCATATTATTTGCTTAGCAAACTTGTTGCTCATTCTTGCTTTTCCTAAAACATTTCAGTTAAGGCAGAGCAATGTGGACCTTCGGGCACGGATAAGGGCAAGGGCAAGGCTACAGAGTAGCTTAATATTATGTAGAACCTTATGATTGTAATAAGAACTTATGTTGTTATGTATTAGTTAGGTTTATATATGCTTAAGGTATGTTTAAGCTATGTAATTGATGTTTAAGTTACGAGACCTTGGGACGTGAATAAATTATATTAATTAAATGTAATCTATTCGATAGTAGTATTTCATGTTATTCCGCTGTGCAATGCGACATTTAGTTGTATTATTATTATTATTATGGTGTTAAATTATAGTACGTGACGAACCAAATTCGAGACGATGCGGCGGTCCGAATTTGGGGGCGTTACAGGTTGGTATCAGAGCTGTAGTTATAAACCTTAGGAGCGAGTGTCCTTAGATTATAACTTAGGAGAACTTAGAAGTTAGAAAGGAGATAAAACTCATGTAGAGTTTTCCTTGAGAGACTTAGTATGTTATGAAATGTAACTTCATTCTATACAATGAACTTATGTTTTATTTAATATTTTAATGGAGTTGCTGTTTGTTTGTCTTGTGTTTGTGATTGTAGGATGGCAGACACAGGAGTACCTAGTAGAGTGGCCGAGGAGGAGCCCAGAGATATACACGTAGTATACGAGGCACCTTTAGAGGCTGTGCCAGTGCAGGCAGTTGCACCATCCGAGTCTGACGACGAGGATGAGATCGAGGTGGAGTTTGATCCAGAGGAGGACAATCCTGTTGAGGATGAGCCTACCGAGGAGGAGCCCATAGAGGACTCCTACGAGCCTAACCTGGAGGAGCATATGCTGGGAGAGTACGAGGAGCGTATTCTAGAGCTGGACTGTAGAGTGCAGGAACAGGAGGCTAAGGCCCAAGAGAGAGAGTCCGAGTTCCAGAAGCTGATGGATGAGGACCATTAGAGGAAGCTGGCCATACAGGAGTTAGAGGTAGAGATTGCTTACAGCAGGGAGACAGGGATCTAGATGGGAACCTTATTCCACAGGTCAGTATCAAGAAATGTAGACTTGGCAGGAAAGTTAGAAGAGGTCGAGCAGAGAGAGTTAAGTGAAAAGACTGAGAAGGAAGCACTCCGTACTCAGCTAAAGTTGGAGGTAATGGATAGGATTCACTTTGAGGAGAAGTGGGAAGCAGCAAACGAGAGAGCTGACGACCTAGAGGATGAGGTCAGATGTAAGAAGAGGAAGATGAACAAGATGGGGTATGTATTCTGTTCAACTTTTGAGAGGGTGATCGATGGTTTATACCACTACCCAGCGGAGCAAGGACAGACCCTACATACTATAAGCTGAGAGTTGATGGCGTACATAGCGCAAATCGAGTATAAGAGCGCTGTGGAGCGTGGGATGATGGGATGAGATTTTCTTTAGTCAGTTTAGTCGTAGTATTTGTAGTATTTACCTTATGTGATGTATATACTATGTTGTAATCCCAATCTTTTGTGTAAGATATGGGATAGTGATGTAAACCCCTAGTAGGCTTCTGTTAGAGGGGTAGTAGGTTGGTATATTCCCCGTCTTTTGTGATATGAGGGGATATATGTGTTGACATTTATAGCAGTATGCTAGGGATAATCATGTGATATAATGATTTGGCATATGATTATAAATGAGCTTATTTTAAAAACGTGCTATAAATTTTATTCTTTTTAATATTAAAGAAATACTTAAGTGATATGATTGAGTAATAATAAAATGAAAAATTTTGTGATGCAGAAAATGCTGCCCAGACGTAGATTAACTGCACCTGAGGAATCAGTTAACAATGAGAGGGAACAAGTAAACCCGATCCAGAAGCTAGTTGATCTGTTAGGAGAGGCTCTTAGGGGAAGGAACAACGAACACATTCGCCCCAATTCTCAAGTAGTACCAGTCACAAGTTTCAAAGATTTTAGGAGTGTAGGAACCCCAGAGTTCGAGGGTACTACCGATCCGATCATAGCTCAGACATGGGTTAAGGGTATAGAGAAGGCTTTCACTATCCCTCGAGTAGGTGAAGACCAGAAGACGGTATTTTCTACGTATATGATGAGAGGCGAAGCCAATTACTGGTGGGAGGCTAATCAACAAAGAGCTGGAGAAGGGATAATAGTGTGGGAGAGATTCAAGACGCTGTTTTTCGAGAACTACTTCCCGAAAAGCATGAAGAATAGGATGGAGGTGAAGTTCTTAGAACTGAAGCAAGGTGATATGATGGTGGCGCAGTACGCAGCTAAGTTCATTGAAATAGCGCGATTTGCAGAACACCAAGTTAGAGATGAGGAAAGGAAGGCGAAACGCTTTGAACAAGGGCTTAAGCCTTGGCTGTTTAATAAGGTATCGGTTCTTCAAATTGATTCTTTTACGACATTACTGGAGAAGGCGATCATTGCAGAAGGTGGCAGTGAGGCCTTAAGTCTGTACAACAAAGAGAAGAAAGGAAAGAATACCAGAGGAGAGAACCGCGGAGGAGGAAGCAGCAGTTGAGGAAGTAACTTGGGGAAGAGAAAGTGGGAGAATAACAACAACAACAACAACAACAAAAACAACAACAATCAATCAGGGAATTTTCGTGGAGGTTTCAAGAAGAGGGCAGAAGGATGCCCAAAATGTGGAAATAATCACTAGGGCGAGTGCTGGAAGGGACGCGACACTTGCTACAACTGTGGACAAGAGGGACACATTTTGCCCAACTGTCCAAAAATCGAAAAAGATACAAGGATGTTTTGCATGTGGCTTGACGGAGCATCGGATTAAAGACTGCCCAAAGAAGGGAAGTGGCGGGGGTAGCCAACAAGGGGAAAACAAGCTAATGATCAGCGGATCGACATAATCCAACCGCCCAACCGCTAGGACCTTTAACATAACTGTCCAAGACACAATGACTGCAAAGGACGTGGTGTCAGGTATAATCCCAATCAATGATATAAATGCATATATATTATTTGATTCGGGTGCCACCTGTTCTTTTGTATCTAAAGAATTTGCTAGTAGACTTAATACACCCCTAGAACGATTAGAAGATCCCTTAAACATAGAAGTTGCGAATAAGGAAGTAATCCCTATAGAATACGTTTACCAAAATTGTCGCACAAACATTAGAGAACATGAACTGAGCGTAGACTTGATTCCTATTAGATTGGGAGAATTTGACGTAATAGTGGGAATGGATTGGTTGTATAACCATGCAGCGATAATTGACTGTCAGAATAAATGTGTGAACCTTTAGACTCCGAGTAAGTATAAGGTAGTCTTTTATGGTAGCTCATCGCTTAAGCAATCGTGTTGTCTTACGATGATGCAGGCCAAGAAATTGTTAAGGAAAGGATGTGTAGGTTACTTAGCTTACATTGTAAATACTCAAAAAAAGGGAGTAGAAATTAAGGATATATCCGTAGTAAATGAATTTCAAGATGTATTTCCAAAAAATCTGCCTGGTCTTCCGCCAGACAGAGAAATCGAATTCGTTATAGACTTAGCACCGGGAACTGCATCGATTTCGAAATCCCCATATTGTATGGCGCCGGTAGAAATGAAGGAGTTGATGATACAACTGTAAGAGTTACTAGATAAGGGTTACATACGGCCGAGTGTGTCTCCATGGGGAGCACCAGTGTTATTCGTTATGAAAAAGGACTGATCGATGAGGCTCTGTATCGATTATCGAGAATTGAACAGAGTAACGATCAAGAACAGATATCCGTTGCCGAGGATAGACGACCTTTTTGATCAATTGAAGGGAGCAAAGTGTTTTTCAAAGATAGACCTACGGACAGGTTATCACCAACTAAAAGTACGGGAGGAAGACATACCAAAGACAGCGTTTCGAACCCATTATGGACATTACGAGTTTTTGGTAATGTCATTCGGATTGACTAATGCTCTGACAGCATTCATGGACTTGATGAACCGAGTCTTCAAGCCATACTTGGATAAGTTCGTGGTAGTTTTCATCGATGACATCTTGATCTACTCGAAGACAGAAGAAGAGCAAGCCGAACATCTGAAGATTATTTTGGAAGCACTAAGGAAGGAGAAGATGTATGAGAAATTTTTAAAGTGTGAATTTTGGATAGAGAAGGTTCAATTATTAGGACACGTGGTGGATAAGAATAGAATCTCAGTAGACCCTGTGAAGGTCGAAGCAGTGAGTAATTGGGAGCAGCCGAGAACACCAACAGAGGTGAGAAGTTTCTTAGGGTTAGCTGGGTACTATTGAAGATTCATCCAAGATTTTTCTAAGATAGCAACCCCGTTGACCAATCTGACAAGGAAGTCAGTGAAATTTTTATGGACAGACAAATGTGAAGAGAGTTTTCAAGAGTTGAAGAAGAGATTAAGTAAAGCACCTGTATTGTCACTACCAGATGATGCGGGAAAATTTGTGGTGTATAGTGACGCATCGCACAAGGAACTTGGTTGTGTGCTAATGCAGCACGGCAAAGTCATTGCGTATGCATCACGACAATTAAAGGATTACGAAAAACGATACCCTACTCACGACTTAGAGTTAGCGGCAGTAGTTTTTGCGTTGAAGATTTGGAGGCATTATTTGTACGGAGAGAAATGTGAGATATACACAGACCACAAAAGTCTGAAATGTATCTTCACACAGAAGGAGTTGAATATGCGTCAGAGAAGGTGGTCAGGATTGATTAAGGATTATGACTATGATATTCTTTATCACCCGGGTAAGGCAAACGTAGTTGCCGACGCTCTGAGCATAAAAGGAAGGGAGAAGCTGTTTCACTTGACGACTCAGGACGAGTTAATAAGAGTGATGGAGAAATTGGAAATAGAGGTAAAGGGACCAGAGAGGTCTGAAGAAAAGTTGTTCGGAATGGAAGCTCTTCCAACCTTGTTGGATAAAGTAAAGGAATCACAAGAGAAGGATGAAGAGTGCGAGAAAATCAGAAAGAGGATCGCAAAAAATGGAGAGGAAAGATTTCGAATGGATAAAGACGGTATTTTGAGATTCAAAGGAAGAGTGTGGGTACCAACGGTAACCGAGTTGAGAGAAGCGATTTTACACGAGGCACACAATACGACGTATTTCGTTCATCCGGGAGGCACGAAAATGTATCGAGATTTGAGGCAACACTTTTGGTGGCCAAACCTAAAACGAGAAGTCGCAGAGTGCGTTAGTAGATGTCTGACTTACCAACGCGTCAAAGCAGAGCACCAGCGGCCGAGTGGTTTACTACAACCATTGGAAATACTAGAATGGAAATGGGAGCACATTACGATGGACTTCGTGGTGGGACTTCCAGTCACGCAGAAAGGTTATGATGCCATTTGGGTTATCGTGGATCGACTAACGAAGATCGCACATTTTCTACCGATCAAGATCCGATACAATTTAAATCAGTTAGCGAGTCTGTACGTAAAGGAGAATGTTTCACGACATAGAGTGCCTGTGTCAATTATCTCTGATTGAGATCCGCGCTTCACGTTAAATTTTTGGAAAAGCTTGCAAGAGAGAATGGGAACGCAGTTGAGGATGAGTACCGCATATCATCCTCAGATAGACGGACAGAGTGAGCAAACGATACAAATACTGGAGGACATGCCTAGGACTTGCTTGATGGATTTCAAGGGAAATTGGGACGACCATCTACCCTTAGTAGAATTCGCATATAATAATAGTTACAATGCGAGTATCGGCATGCCATTGTACGAAGCTCTTTATGGGAGAAAATACAGAACACCGTTATGTTGGGACGAAGTCGGAGAGCGACGAATACTCGGACCAGAGTTAGTACAACAAACCGCGGATGTGGTGACAATGATAAGAGCCAGACTAGTAGCAGCTCAAGATCGCCAGAAAAAGTACACAGACTTGCATCGACAACACTGAGACTTTAAAGTCGGTAGTTTAGTATTCTTGATGGTATCTCCTTGGAAGGGAAAAATACGATTCGGCAAGAAAGGAAAGTTGAGTCCAAGATTCATAGGACCATTCGAGGTATTGAAGTGAGTGGGAGAAGTGGCATACAAAGTTGCATTACCACCTGAGTTGGAGCACATACACAACATGTTTCACATCTCCATGTTGCGTACGTACAAGGCCGACTACAAGCATGTGATTTCTTATGAGCTAATTCAAGTGGAGAAAAACTTGGCATATGAAGAAATTCCTATCCAAATACTAGATAGAAAAGAATAGACGTTAAGGAATAAAGTTATTTTCTTTGTAAAAGTACTTTGGCGTAACCACGATATCGAGGAGGCTACGTGAAAATTAGAAGATAGGATGATGAGGGACTATCCCCATCTATTTGTGTAACCTTGCAGCAATTCCGAGGACGGAATTTTTATAAGGGGGGAGGATGTAATACCCGAGAATTTTTGAATATTATTAAATGAATATATTAATGAAAATGAATATTTATTTGAATATAAATAATTATATGTTATGAGATGAACTAATTCAATTAATTTTGAATTAAATTTATAATAGTTAAGAGGATATGGAATTTTGATGAACCTGTAAAATGCCCTTCGTGGCACGAGAATGAATTCGATGGGAAGCTTAACGTAATGTTTATATGAATTGCCTAGTGTGGCAAGAAGATGAGATAAGTTATAATCAAGATAAACAAGACTATTATATTATATTTACCCACATTAATATGATGGGAGATTAATGATTAAAATGATTAACTAATAATGTATGGTTAATTAATTATCATTATGATTAATAGATTATCAATGAGTGATTAATTGATAAGATAAGTAATTAATTAATATTGATTAATTGTTATTGAGAATAGTAAAATCAACGAGTAAATTATTAATATAACAAGATTATATTAATTGTTATGTGCAAAGTATGCAATAATTAAACATATGAAATATAGTGGTTATAACTATATTATATAATGCAATGTAACACTTATGTGTGACTATACAATATACGAGAACTATATATTAAGATTAAATAAGATTACATCATGAGGTTGTGTGACAATGTGAGTGTGGGGACATTAAATTAGTACTTCATGATTATATTGTAAACAATTGTTGACTAATGAATATTTCAATATTTTATAATTGAATAATATATGAGATAATGTAATGTGATAATACCCGATTAAATAATAGTTTGGTATTATTAAAATGTACATGGATTATATATTAATGTGTATACATGTACCCCAATTTGTTACCATATTATATTGTTATGACATTTAAAGTCCATCGGTACACCCAAAGGAATTAAACCTAGGTATACATGTGTGTATAATTGTGTAAGTATAATATATATATATATATATATATATATATATATATGAATATAAACCATTAATGTGTGGCATTAGCTCATTCCTAAATTATAAAATGTTGAGTTCTTATTTCTTGTCCCATTTTGTGTGTCCATTTCTTCCCCATTTCTCATTCATGTGAAAGGACCAATGGCCTATTCTACCGCACCATGTCAACTTCCTAGCTAACAATGATGGTGATGATAACAAGGGGTATGGGTTGAGGTAGTAGTTGGACACTATTCCATCAACTCCCCTCAATCCTCTAGTTCTTCTTTTCCTCCATTGTTTCAAACCTTGGGGCAATTGTTTTGTATGGATATGGAATTCCCCTATAAATACCAAGCTCAATCTTCTAATTTGAAGTTGCTAGAAATTGTTGCTAAGTGTTGAAGGAGTGAGTTGAGAGAGAAATCTGAAATTGAGCAAGCCTTGTGCAATTTGAAGCTAAAAAGGTATAGTGTTTGAACCCACTTTGAAATTCAATTCATAGGAATTAGCATGAATTAGTTGTATTTGAGTATGTGAAAGGATGCTAGAATGTTAGTTAAGATAGTATGCATGTTATAAACGTAATGTAGTTGATTCTTAGCGTGATTCATGAAGGATTGCTGAAATGGGTGGAAAGCTCTGTTATTGCAGAGAGCCTTCAGGTCTGGAACCAGAGTGGCGCGACTAGTACAAATAGGGCGTGGCCGCGCCCTTCTGCAGAATCAGAAAATGGCTTTTGTGTCTGAAATGTGAAGCATGCTACTATAACTTCACTATGCTTATTTTTGTCCATAACATACTGACAGAGGTGACCTTTCATAATATCACTTATCAAAGTTTGATTTTTCAAAGGGATATTGAAGTTTTCAAAAACGAACTTGTCAAACTAGAACACTTTAAGTTCTGAGATTTCAAGCATGCTTATGTGATCTCTTTATGTGTATATGAAGGCATGATATAAGACATGTGGATTTACTTGGCATGCTTGAGTAGCTTTGAGAACCCTCTATGGAAAGACTTAGAGTTTCCAATATGGACTTGATAAACCATACACTTTTGAGTTAAGAACTTGTGAACGTGCTTACGTATCCTTGATATGTGTATATGCAAGCATGATGTATAGTAAGTGAAGTAGGTTTGCATGCTTAGACGATGTTGATAACATGCTAATAGAAACTTAGAGTTTCACATACAAGCTTAATAAATTATATACACTTGAGTCATGAACTTGTAAACATGCCTATGTGATCTAACGATTAAACGTGAAAAACTTCGTTACTTGACCAATTAACGCTTTGATTGAACAAGAATGGATAGCAAACTGTATTAAAGACAATATGGGGTCGAACTAGTTATAAGTATCCCGACATGTGTGTTTGGCATAATCCTTCATATATGTGCATAGCGTAATGAATTGGGTTTCTGCAGGAGCAGACCTGTCTTGGTCTACACCAGGAGCAGCGCGGCCGCGGCACTCCTTAGTGTACACCAAGCGCGACCGCTCCAGTGTGTAGAAATTCCAGAGCCTGTTTAATTGCAATTTGAACTTAGTGCATACTTGTGTTGTTACCTTAATCTGTAATACATGTCCAGTACAGTGTTTAATTAACAATGAGCATGTTATGATGAAACCATATTGAATTGATAAAGTGTTTATAAACTTTCAAGTGTAAAGATAATGATTACGAACCATGTTATATGATTTCATGGTGTCTTACTAACGAATGTGGTACTCTGTGTGCGTAAAGTACGCAATGACGTACGTATAGGATTATACGACTAAGTTAGAATCATATGTGTATATTTAACTTACATGTTGAGTTGGTGAATCGAATGTACCGAGCTAATGAATATCCTATATACGTAATTATGTTATAATAGGATTCAAAAAGTGTTGATAAGCAATACTTTGGTAAACTACGCTCAAGGTAAGTTCCTAACCCTACCCTTTATTGAGCGTTCATGAAGCTTGTGTTATTTTTGCCGTACAAGTAAGCTTTTGGAATTGCAATTCATGTATTATAACTATATACTTCATGGATAAGATAAAAGTCGATTTATATTCTTCGAACTTTAAATCTTGAGTTTGAACTTATGATTGTTCTTATATACCTTGAAAGAATGGTTTATGCTATTTGATTCGGCTAGACTTATGTCATGATTAGAAAGCTGTCCAAACCAATTGAATGGTGCAGAATTCTTATATTGACTGAGATGAACAACCTTTTTTTGAAGGGAAAATATATTGTCGAGAGACCGACGTGCGCACTTGAGTACGATTGAATGTTATACATAATATAGGGTACTTTAGGCTGATCACCTGTTGTACTTGTTTTATTGGATTATTAGTATATTTCTGTTAATTCTAGTAGAAGTTCAAAGTCCTTAGTGACTGCTCATTATTCAGTTATCTTGAAATCTTAAATTGATTTAGCGTTGAATTATATTGATATTATTCTGTCCTTAGCGACTGTTATTGAGACTGTTGGTATTTCTTGTTGTCTTGAACTATCACACCTTGCTATACCCTTTTGGGATTCGAAAACTATAATACTCACCCTTATTGTCATATTACTTGCTGAGCAAACTTGTTGCTCATTCTTGCTTTTCCTAAAACATTTCAGTTAAGGTACAGCAATGTGGACCTTTGGGCACCGATAAAGGCAAGGGCAAGGCTACAGAGTAGCTTAATATTATGTAGAACCTTATGATTGTAATAAGAACTTATGTTGTTATGTATTAGTTAGGTTTATATATGCTTAAGGTATGTTTAAGCTATGTAATCGATGTTTAAGTTACGAGACCTTGGGACGTGAATAAATTATATTAATTAAATATAATCTATTCGGTAGTAGTATTTCGTGTTATTCCGCTGTGCAATGCAACATTTAGTGGTATTATTATTATTATGGTGTTAGATTGTAGTACGTGACGAACCAAATTCGAGACGATGTGGTGGTCCGAATTTGGGGGCGTCACAGGAACTTACACAATGCACAAAGTTGTATAAGTTAGAGAACTTGCATTTCGCGTAGATTACCAATTTATAGCTTAACGTCACCTCAAAGTCCTATTTTATCATAGTTATGTAAATATATATATATATATATATATATATATATATAGATTTATCAGTTATATATAATTGATACATAAACCAACAATCCTACACCCCTATGATACACATGCTTAACCATGTACATCATACATTCAGTAATATATTGATACATATTCAAACCACATAGTTGCTTAATCATCCTTGTTTTTACCTTTGAAAATTTTATTTAGAAACTTTTGAAGTCTTGACTGAACATAGTCATTACATGTTTGAACACTTAAAACATCACTTTAATACTATAACATAGCTTAAGACATTAATATATACATGCTACAAGGTTTAGATTTCAGTTTTTAAAAAGTCGATCATCACTGCCATGCGGCCGCGCTACATTTTGACCTGGGAGTGGCGCGGTCGCGCTGCTCCCTGATCAGTCCAGAGTTGAGTTTGAGTTTTCTTATTTCCAACTTACTTTCTAGATACTAATACATATCATATACACATGTTAAGAGGTCTTGGGCTAGGTTTGGTCCTTCCTATATTCATTTCAGGTTTACTTTCAAACGTTATGGTTATATTTTGAAATTTCCATTCAACAAGGCCAAATAATTTCATTTCACAAAGGCTAACTATGATAACCATTAAACTATATACTGAGGCTACATAAACCTTTACTACACATGCTCACATGTATTTAACTCATTTACATATAGGTAGTATAGTTCATTACTTGAAACTTGTTTTAAAACTATGCTTGAATAGTCTATATCATGTCTAACTAGATAGTTGACAATGTCAGTTATGTTTAGAGGCATAAAGTTTCCTAGCATGCCATCTCATAAGGTTATAATGCAATTAAATCAATGCTCATTAATATTAGTTTTCTTGTAAAATTTCTACTAAACCAAGCTAATGCAACCTATTATATGCGAAGCAACTTTAAACCACATATCAGACCTATTCTCATACATAACTAAGCTAAACACATAAGTCCAGAATATCATATTGCAGTAAAAATCATTTTTCAAGAATTGAGGACCAGCGTGGCCGCGCTGGTTTGAACTGGGGAAGTGGCGCGGCCACGCCACTTCGAAACAAACTCAGACTTGGGCTCTGTTTTAGCAGAAACTCAGAATTCAAAATATGTAAATCTCCTAACATGCATACTTTAGCCAATAATCTAGATTCAAAACATACCCACATCTCAGATAACACAATGATACTAATTTCCAAACTAATTACCAATTAGTTCATACTAATTTTCATGAATTTCATCTAGTTTGCAATTTAGAATGGCTTAAAAGAAACATTACCTTCTTGAAGCTTGCGACGCTAAATCTTACTTCCCAACTCCTGATTGCTCTCTTAATTAGCAGCACTCCCTCTCTATTATGGACTTATCAGAAAGTTTTTAGCAGCTTGTTTGAGAAGAGAAAGGCCTCTATTTATAGGGAAACTATTGACCAATTGATGGGTTTTGCCCCAAGGATAGAATCAATAGGAAGAAGAAGAAGAAGCCATTGGGCAAGGAGAATTTGGTGAAAACCTTTACCTACTCCCTTTCCCAGCTATCATTCACAGTGAACAATTGCTTAGTTTATTAACAGTAATGTAGGGAGGTAGGCCATTGGCCTAACACGACCGATTTATATAATGACAAATTACGCGCAAGTATACGCGGTAAACAAGTAATAAAGAGTAAGTACATATATCGTTCCCACGGAGAATTAAATAATAAAAGTTCACCAAACCACTAGCTCATAACCATCTCAGTCTTATTTAAACGAGCGATAGAGTGTTTTAATTAAAAACTAAATAAGTAAATTAAAACTAATTAATCCTAGAGTAAAATCAGATAATGAAGACATGAGATCTCAATTTTCCCTAATGATTCATCTAAATCAACATACTCCTAGTTAGGTCAAATTAATCGTCACAGATAGTTAGCCGAGAACACGAAAAGTGAGATAAGGCCATCTTTTAATGCACCTAATCCATATCACATACAATCCACAGATGATAGAATACACATGAACACCCACATTATC
This sequence comes from Panax stipuleanatus, assembly GCA_020205555.1. NCBI lineage: Eukaryota > Viridiplantae > Streptophyta > Magnoliopsida > Apiales > Araliaceae > Panax > Panax stipuleanatus. Next base: position 69,559,361 of record CM035126.1, read on the forward strand.
TAAACCCCTATATGTCTATATGATGTACAAATAAATAGGGTTTAAGTCCAAGTTCTCAATTGACTACGAGCGGCGCTTTGGTATATGTCTATCTTAAGCACAAATTATACATCCAACGCCATGTAGACATAAAATCACCCGCTACTACGACTAGATCTAAACCCACATTTCGTCTTTCAAGTCCATATGGATTATCATGGTAATTAGTAGCTAAGCAATCAAGCACTTAAAGCATAAATCGTAATAGACAATCACATAACAATTAATAAGACCAACATGGAAGCATATCAATATAAACTACTCAAAAGGTTCCATTGAAATCTCAAAAAAAAGTTTAAGTCATAAATGACTTAAATATATCATCCACAAATTGAATAAACATCATCCGAATACAAAATGATAATAAGGAGAGTATAAAGATAGAGAATGCAAATCTGTGTTCTTCCTCCAAGCTTGGATCTTTGATGCTATCCAAATGCTTTAATTTTCAATTCTAATTAAACCCTAGAAACTAACTAACTAAACCTAATCGAATCTACTCCTAACCTAACTAGACAAAATGTAAAGAGAAGAGAAAAGGAAAGACAATACTAAGCTAGGGCTAAGCTCCCAAGAGGGGACTATATTGTATATGCTGGGCAAACAAGCCCTAATATAGCCTTGAAGTCCAGCCCCTCCCTTTCTCCAAGAAAAACTAAGCTAAAATAAAAAGTCAAAGTTTTGGTCAAGCCGAGCTGGCGCGGCTACGTGCCCTTAGCCTTTGTCCTGGCGAGACCGCGCGCTTCCCAGAGTTGTCTCTGTTTCCTGCATATCAGCTCGGGCGCGCGTGTTGCCTTTACAATTCCGGCGCGGCCGCGCAGCACCTGAAATTCTGCTGGTTCATTGGTTCTTCTACTGCTACACTTGGCTTCCGCTTCCTTGCACACTAGGACATTGCATGCTTTACTCTTTTGCCATATCGTGCCCTCATTCTATTGCTTAGCCTCTCGCCCATTTTTGGCATTTTTAGCCACATAAGCACCAAGAGAGTTCCAAAACATGAAATCTACAAAACAAAGCAAAAATGCATGAAAAGCACAATGATACTTGAGTTTAAGCAACAAAACTAGTTAGATAATATCAGAATAAGTGGTCATAAAAATCACTTATCAACAAGCATTTTAGTTTACTGCATTAGCCAAAAAGGTTACTAGTATACTAAGGTTAATTCCTTTTTTGGGCTCACAAGTTCAAATTTAATATCTTAACATTAGTATCCTATATTAAGTTATGGACACGTACACACACACACACACACACAGACATATATATATATATATATATATATATATATATATATATATATACAAATACATATAATCACATGTACATTGGGTAAGTACAAATAATATTTATGTTGGGCAAGAATATAAATTTGTTGGGTGCTAACAACCCATTATTTACCATAAAATTTATTATTCTAATTACACCCAAATACCATAATAATAATTAATATCAACATTTATTTTCTAAAAATTAGTTTTATTCCATAATTTTAAAATACACATTTTACTGATTCACCATGAATCATTAAGCCACACAAGGCTCATTTATGCAAGCTTAGTAATTTACATAACTCAAGCTTATTTTTATAATATAGTCTTACATAATAATTATGTATATTATAATATTATTCTTAATATCCCATCTTATAATTTATGCATGATGTAACTTTAGTTATATGTTCACACAACACATTTAATTGTACATAACAATTAAATAATTAACATAACAATAATTAGTTCATCACATTATTTCCTCATTAACTTAATTAATGAATTACTTAGTCTATGGTTGTGCCACACAAGGCATATCACCTTTATCAATTACCACATACTTAATTCAATTTAATTGAATTATCGCATTTCATGCCATAAAAATATATATGTATTCAAAATAAATATTCAAACATTTTTATTTTCAATACTAATATTATTTATAAAATTTCACGGATATTACATCCTCCCCCTTATAAAGACTCCGTCCTTGGAATCAGTATAAAGTTACACAAACAGATGGGAATAGTCTCCTCTCATCTTATCTTCTAATTCCCACGTAGCCTCCTCGGCATTGTGGTTTCGCCAAACTACTTTTACAGAAGGTATAACTTTAATTCTTAATATTAGTTCCTTGCTATCTATTATCTGAACGGGAATTTCTTCGCACGCCAAATTCTTTTCAACTTAAATGGGTTCATAAGATATCATGTGCATAAAATCAGGTTTGTATGGTCGTAACACGGAAACATGAAACACGTTGTGGATATGTTCCAGTTCAAGAGGTAAGGCTACCTTTTACGCCACTTCGTCTACTCTATTCAATACTTTGAACGGTCCTATGAACCTCAGATAATTTTCCTTTCTTACCGCATCTTATCTTCCCTTTCCAAGAAGACACCTTCAAAAATAAGAAACTACTGACTTTAAAATCTCGGCTTTGACGGTGCAAATATACGTATTTTCTCTGTCGATCTTGAGCTGCTACTAATCTAGCTTTTATTGTTGTCACCACATCTGTCTTTTGTTGAACTAATTTTAGCCCCAAAAGTCGTCGTTCTGACCTTATGATGGGATAAGGTATAGTACTGCTTATGTCATCGTACGGTGGCATAAGCAGTACTCTGCCTCAATTATGTTCCCATTTCTTCTTGCAAGCTCTTCAAAAAATTTGACGTGAAGAACGAATCTCGATTAAAAATAATTGACACCGGTACTCCGCATCGTACAACTTCGCTAATTGATTTAAAATCGAATCGAATTCTTATTGGTAGAAAGTGTGTCATCTTTCTCAATCAGTCGACGTACTCTACAAATTCTCGTTTCATATTGGACCACCAAAAGGGATGTTGAAGATCCTGATACATTTTTGTTCTTCCTAGATGAACAAAATATGCTGAATTATGTGCCTCGTATAAAACCTCATCTCTCAATTCAGTTACGGCTGACACCCATACTCGATCATCGAATCTTAATATACCGTCCTTACCCATCTTGAACTTTTCTTCTTCATTTTCTGCTATCCTTTTCTTTATCTTCTCGCACTCTTCATCTTTCTCTAGTGATTTCTTTACTTTATCCAATAACGTCAGACGAGCTTCCATTACAAATACTTCCCTTCAGACTCTCTGGGTCCCTTCACTTCTACTTCCAGTCTCTACCATTCTCTTATTAGCTCCTCCTGAGCAGTCAATGCAAGCAACTTCCCCATCTCTTTTCTACTCAACGCGTCGATTACTACGTTCGCCTTCCCTGGGTGTTAAAGAATTTTGCAATCGTAATATTTAATTAATTACAACCAACTCCTTTGTCGCATGATTAACTCTTTTTATGTGAAGATATATTTCAGACTCTTGTGGTTTGTATATATCTCAAAATTTTCTCCATACAAATGATGCCTCCAAATTTTCAATGCAAAACTACCGCCGCTACTCCAAGTCATGGGTAGGGTATCGCCTTTAAAAATCCTTCGACTGTCGTGACGCATACACAATGACCTTGCCATGTTACATTAGCACACAGCCAAGACCTTTATGTTACGCATCAATATGCTCCATCAAACCTCCCGTATCATCTGGTAAGGATAATACAGGCACCTCGCTCAATCTCTTCTTCAACTTCTTAAAACTTCCTCCGTACTTCTTCGTCCAAAAAAACTTCACCGTCTTCCTTATTAGATTGGTCAACGAGGTAGCTATTTTAGGAAAATCTTAGATAAATCTTCGATAGTACCCGGATAACTTTAAGAAACTCCTCACCTCCGTTGGCGTCTTTGGTTGTTCCCAATCACTCATCGCCTCCACCTTCGGAAGGTCTACTAAAATTCCATTTTTGTCTATCACATATCCTAAGAATTATACCTTCTCTAACCAAAATACGCACTTAGAACATTTTGCGTACAGCTTCTCCCTCCTCGACGCTTCTAGTACCATCTTCATATATTCGGTGTGCTCCTCCTCGGTCTTCGAATAAATTATAATATCATCAATGAAAACTACCACAAACTTGTCCATATATGGCTTGAAAACTCGCTTCATCAAATCCATGAATGTTGCGGGAGCGTTAATCAAACTGAATGACATTACTAAGAATTTGAAATGTCCTTACCAGGTTTGAAACATCGTCTTCCTTCTGTACCTTCAATTGACGATAACCCGTTCGCAGATCTATCTTTGAAAAACACTTCGTTTCTTTCAATTGATTGAAAAGGTCGTCTATTCTTGGTAACAGATGTCGACGTCGGGAAAAAATCTTGTCGCTTTCGACAGATATTCCTCTTCCTAAACTTTATTACTTTCTACCCTTATTTGTCTTATCTGTTTTATGAAGGGTGAAGATTTTAAGAAAAGGCCAACATGTATCATGTCGACGATTTGAAAGGTTTTCAGAGTCACTAGTTAGTATATTTGAAAAGGTTGTACCAACTCTACCGAGTTTTGTTTGATTTTGCAAGTAGGCCCAATTACTGAACGCTGTCAAAACTTGTCCTTGAAACCATGATTCTTAAACTTCGGGGGCTTGGTTAAGCGGGGGGAAGGTGTTAGGTACCCCCCGACTCCCGTGAAACACGTTACCGAATCTTTTCAATATTTTCCTTTTTTATTTGCAATGTGTGTGTGTATGCTGGAAGTAATTGAGCCTACATTTATTTGATTTGAAAGTAGTGCCATACTTCGTTGGACCTATATACGAAGGGTTTGATTGGTTTTGAAAAGTCCTTTTGTTTAGACAAGATATGAAAATAATGTTTTGAAAGATTAGTTTGAAAACCCTTTCGCTCGCACAGGAATTGAAGCATATCGATACTTCCATTTTATTCTATTTAGCCTTTGGCTCGGTTTGTATGTTTATTGTCGGGATGTGAAGCATCCTCAACCACATAATGTATATACAAGTGTCAGTCTTCTTATGGACATGATAGCCATCGAAGTGACTATAGCACTACAAACCATATTTCACTATGTTTGAGACCTTAAATTCGGATAACTGTTTTAAGGTCCCTCGGATGTACATTTTACAGAAAAACTGGCATGATATGTTTATAATATGGAGTTTGTTCATCGTGGAATCAAATTTAGATCCCACGATTCTTAGGCTCACAGAAAAAGGTCAAGAGAACATGTACAACACAAATATTCACGGAGAATGAGAATTATACTCTAGACGTCGCAAAAACAAAGGATTTATCTGTCAAATCCTTGCATGCGCGTAGGCAAAGCTTCACATTTCCCCTATATATGAATCTAGGGTCACGAGGTTGCTTTAATATTTACAAAACTAGAAAAAACTAGATTTAACCAAATCTTAGCCATTCTAGCTTCCTGGTTTTAGTTGGACCTATTTTGAACCGTTTGAAAGTTAGAAACGGCGAGATTTAGATAAATCTAATTTGCCAAATTTACATTAAAACAAATGCATATCAAATGAACATTTTAAAAAAGATATTTAATCACAGTGAGCAAAGAATATATATATTTATATATTTATATATATAAAAGCTGTAAAGGGCCACAGATTTCCAATCCAAGCCCGACAAAAATGTAAATATATATATATATATATATATATATATATAAAAGCGGTAAAGAGCCATGAATTGCTCCAAGCTCAACTAAATATATATATATATGTATATGTATAAAAGCTGTAAAGGGCCACGGATGTCCAATCCAGGCCAGACATGAATGTAAATATATATATATATATATATATATATATAGATATAAAAGCAGTAAATAGCCACGAATTTGCAATCCAAGATCGACTGAATATATATATATATATATATATATATATATATATATATATATATTTATAAAAGCTGTAAAGAGCCACGAATTAATCTAGGCTTGACTAGAATGTAAATATATATATAAAAGCTGTAAAAGGCCACATATTTCCAATCCAGGCCAAACTGAAATGTAAATGTTAATATATACAGTTAGTATATATATATATTAAAGCAAAAAAGGCCACGAATTAGCAATTCAGGCCAAACGAAGTTAGAAAAATTATATATATATAGTTATATATATATATAAGCAGTAAAAGGGCCACGAATTAGCAATCCAGGCCCGACTGAATTGAAAGTCAGTATATATATAATCAATTATATGTATAATAAAGCTAAAAAGGCCACGAATCAGCGATCCAGGCCGAACAAGTTAGTGTGTATGTATATATATACATACATACATAAAAACGAGTAAAAGCCACGGATCAACGATCTAGGCTCTACAAACGAAGAAAAACGTATATATATACTTATATATACTAAAAAGTAAGCTAAAAAGCCTACGGAACTGAGTTTTGGGCAGAACTAGAAGATGAAACTTGATATGCACGTTCACATATATGTAATGAAGTAAGAAATGACTTCTGATTTTAAAAAAACTTACAATGGACTGCTCCACTGGATTTTTACCACTCGGTGGGCTTCAAATGGACGTTTCCACCGGTTAGTTTTTGGTATGTTGTAGAATATACATATGCAAACGTATTGGAAGAATAAAATTGAAGTTTGGAGTACTAGAAGTAAGGCTAAGGGTCGAAATGGACGGAGTTTCAAAGTATTTTTCTATTTTTTCTCTCTTTTTTTGCAAGGGTGGGGGGTCTCATTTATAGACCAAAATGGTAGTAGGTCTACCCGCGGCTGCCGTACGTAGACCTACGGCTCCTCGTGGTGGGCGCCACCTGGTGGGTCCCGTCATCTCAAAGTACGTGCACTCCGAGCAACACGATGTCAGGTTTGAACTTTTATAACTTTTGATCTGGGCGTTCGTTTGAGGCGTGCTATACCTTTTCGGAAAGCCCTTTCTGAAAGCTACAGAATGACATGGGATTTGACCATTTCCAAGTCCAAGAAGATGGGTTTATGTCAAGATCTTCATTTTTTTGTTATCCGTCCGTTGAGCTGTCTTGTGTTGTTTTCACTCGGGATCGATGTTATGGCTCTTTCTGACCTTCATCGCATCAATTTGGCTTGCTTTTGATTGATTTGGCTTCAAGTTGGTAAAATGACCATTTTACCCTTCCAGGGGTTGTCTCCTGTGTTTGCTAGGTTTTCAACTATTTTCTCGGGGTTGTCTCCAAGATTTGATCCCAACTAACTCTATTATTCCTCAGAGTTGTCTTCGAGGTGGATTTGGTCTCCCAAAGTTGTCTCTGGAGATGATTTGATGCTTCGAGCTATCTCTGAAGGTTGATTTGATCTCCTGGTGTTATCGCTGGGGCTGCTGGACCTCCCGAGGTTGTCGCCTGGCTTGACTTGACATCCTGGTGTTGCCGGGGCTTGGCTTGCCATCCCGATGTTGTGACCGACGTTGAGTTAGATCTCCCAGTGTTATCTCTGGGCTGATGTACCTCCCGGGGTTGTTGCTGGGGCTTGACTTGACATCCCTGTATTATGACCGGGGTTGAGTTAGATCTCCCGGTGTTGTCGCCGGGGCTTCTTTACCTCCTGGGGTTATTGTTGGGGCTTGACTTGACATCCCGATATTGTAACCGGGTTTAAGTTAGATCTCCCGGTGTTGTCGTCGGGGTTGCTGTACCTCCCGGGGTTGTCGCCGGAAGGCAAAATATAGTTTTTCCCTCCTGCAGGGTTAGTAACATGAATGAAAAATTTGAGTCATGTTTGTGCAATGCAATAGAATGAACAGGATAAAGACTGCTAGACACTGGAAATATGACATATGCAAATGTAATGCAATGCATGATGTGTAATGTTATTAATGTTATATACCCTCGTGGTATAGGCTATTATTGGCTGTTTACGTTATTTTTTACTGGGGATGACCTCATCCATGATAGCCTTCACTGAATTCTCTTGTCGCCTACTCGAACTGTAGTTTGCAGCGGTCAATTGAACCATCGAACTTTCCCGGTGCTCCCACTAGGGATTTGTATAACAGATTCCATCATCTGTCCTCTATGGGGAGAAATTTCTTTCTGATCCTCATCACCTGCTCATTCCCGATGCCTCGCTGGAGTTGTCGCCAACGACTTGTCATGTCAGGTACTTTGACGCTCATTTGAAGTAATTATCAACGGCTTTCATCACCGGATCGTTCCCGATGCTTCGTTGGAGTTGTGGCCAACGGCTGCAATGTCAGGCGACCTGACCTTCGCTGAAGTAGTTTTTAACGGCTATTAATCACCGGATCGTTCCTGATGCTTCGTTGGGGTTATCGCCAATGGCTGGAATGTCAGGCAATCTGGCCTTCGCTGAAGTAGTTTTCAACGACTATTAATCACCGAATTATTCCCGATGCTTCGTTGGGGTTATTACCAACGGCTGGAATGTCAGGTAATCTGACCTTCGCTGAAGTAGTTTTCAATGGCTATTAATCACCGGATTGTTCCCCATGCTTAGTTGGGGTTGTCACCAACAACTAAAATGTCAAGCAATCTGACCTTCGCTGAAGTATTTTTCAACGGCTATTAATCACCGGATCGTTCCCGATGCTTCGTTAGGGTTGTCGCCAACGGCTGGAATGTCAGCCAATCTGACCTTCGCTGAAGTAGTTTTCAACTACTATTAATCACCGGATCGTTCCTGATGCTTCGTTGGGGTTGTCGCCAACGGCTGGAATGTCAGGCAATCTAACCTTCGCTGAAGTAGTTTTCAACGGCTATTAATCACCAGATCGTTCCCGATGCTTCATTGGGGTTGTCGCCAATGGCTGGAATGTCAGTCATAATCTATCTCGACGTGGGGGTATTCTTCTGATAAGTCACACCCTCGGACCAATCTGGACAGTTCGACACGTTCAAAACCTAGCTTGTTCATAACGTCGGACTTTCCCGATGCTCTGAAAGAGGCAGGTTTTAGCAGTTTTTCATCATCGGCATTCGAAATACCACATCAGGGCTTCTACCAATGGCTTACATGAAGTTCCTTCCTTCGTCAGGAACTTGCCGCTTAGACGCAGGGCTTCAGGCCAATCCGCTCAATCGCGTAGCAGTTGTTTCCTTGATTTGACTTTTTAGCTTCTGTAAACTTCATTTCCATTCTAACTGGACTGAATTGGAGGGGGTGGGACCCACCTTAGAGAGCCGTAGGTAGAGGTACGGCTGCCGCAAGTAGGGCTGCTACTCCCTGTGGTTATAACTTGGGCACCCGAGGCTTTCAAAATTCATTTTTAACTTTGAAATCTAAAGAAAATCCAAAATTTCTTCTTCAGATCTGCAGAGTTCGGGCTGCTTTTTTCAAATTCTGTCACCGTACAAACGTTCTGCACATCTTTGGTAACATTTACATCCTTTCTTTTCCAGTTTTAATCGTTAGAATGTTAGATATAATATAGTATGCTTCTAAACACAATATAGCGAATAGGCGTGCCTATATGACTTGATAAAAATTTTCAGACTTAGTAAATATGCATATTTTACTGTACTGAACATTCTGATGTAAAAAAAATTAATTTCTGAGACAGTCAATTGATGACCTTTTTGATCAATTTACTCATCCTTTTTGAGGCCAAATGAGCTTGGATTTTCAACTAAAAATACTCATAGTAATTTAGCTGTCACGGGGACTTTAATTTTGATTTCTTTTCATAAATATGAACTGTTCATATTTTTGGGTAGGTGTGCTACTGAATGGCCACCTAGTCATGCCTATGTGTATGCGGACAGTCCATTTTACATATGAGATTTTGGCAAAAAAATTTCAAAAATCTGAGTATTTAATGAACATGCAATTTTAACTCTACTCCGGATTTTGGTTAACTAATGCATTCTTTAGGACTTAAAATGCATAAAGTAATGATTTAACTTAATAAGCAACAGGTTTAAGGCTTACCTCACCCTTTCTGAGGTGATTTGGAGACTTTGTCTAGGTTATGGAGCTAGATAGACCCGGTAGTGCTAGCAGGGTCACTTCAGGTGTGAGGCAAAGGAGAGCTTCTGATGTTCCTCAGCCGCGTCCAGCTCTGCCGCCTCGCCGCTTGGCGGAGTTTGTGATTCGTCTGATCCGGGCTGAGATGCCAGATGATGTGGACAACGAGGATGTCCCATTTGTTGATCCTACCCCAGTTCATGCTCCACGTAGGGAGCTTCCAACCATTACTGTGCCAATTTTTGAGCTGCTGGGCGATTAGAAACGCCATCCATCGATATACATTCACGCCAATGAGGTAACTGTAGTTTTTATTTTGGATTTCTCTTTCTTTTTCCAATTCAGGGCACATGTTTAATCTGGACTAGCTATTTGATGCAGGTTCCCGGCTTTACTTAGCCCAGGGGGAACTGGTTCAGCGTCCACTCTTTATACCATACTCTGCATCCGGAGTATCAGGCCATCGTCAACACCTGGGGGTTTGAGGCCTTTTTTTTATTCCTCCCCACCGTTTCCCATGGGGGGGCTTTTTCTGAGCGCTGGTTCCACCAGACCCAGTTTCTTCATCTGTTGGACTGTGAGGTGATGATGACACCGATGGATTGGAGGTTCATCACCGAGATAGAGTTTGCAGGCGAGCCAGTGCCACTGGTGGCTGATATTTCACCTGATGTCGTTCGCTCCCTTTTGGGAGTTCCTGCGACCGCCATTAAGGGTCGGACCATCCGTTCTGGTCCCTTGAGCGTAGATACCCAGAGCGGGGCTTTGACTGAGCCTTTTCCTGATGACCAGAGGGTTAGAGATTGCATTCTTTGGTGACTATTCTTGGTGATCATCAGGGGCTGTTCATTGTAGACAACTCCTCGACGGTGTCTTTCGCTCTAGTTAGCGCTACTCGATACGTGGCGCGCCTCAACGATTGATTGGGGTACCTACACCTTCGCCTATTTTCTTCACGGGATACGCTTACGCTCTGAGGGCGTGACGGAGGCTTGGTTAGGTTTTTATCCCTTCCTGCTGGTGAGTAATTTCTCTTTCACCTTTTAATTCTCCTCACTTGTGTTTCCCAGTTTTACCACTAAGGTCATTTGATCTTTACATTGCCAGTTTTGGGCGTGTGAGAGTCTTCCTTGCCTACGTCCTGCCACTACTCTGGGCCTGGAGACCTATCCGAGGGGACGGCGTTGGCACCACTCCACTTTGACTGAGGTCCCGGTAGCAGAGGGATTTACCCACTCCCGCTTACAGCTAGAGCTGTAGACTGCTGATTACATTGCGTGGGTCGCTTACCCCTCAGACTTTCTTACAGTCGGGTTCGAGGATGGCTTTTCGACTGGTCGGGAGTTTACATTATTCACTCGTCGGGTTCCCCTTTTGACCGAGGAAGGTTGGGAGCTCTATTTTGGAGAGCGCGCTATTCGGAGCATCATGGGAGACATCCGCATTCCCTTTATTCCTCCTTCTTGGCATCATTGACCATTAGCTCAGCCACTCACAGACATTCCACTAGTGGGTATAGATGGCTTTACTCTGTTAGAGGGTCTTTACAGCCAAGAGGCATTTCGTAGCTGGTGGAGTCCTCGCACTATTGGGGCTCTCGTGATGCCCAGTTTATGGCAGAAATGGTGCCGAGGTCTGTGATGATGACAGACTAGATAGCTTGCCTCCGAGAGCCGACTCATCAGGCACCTTGGTCGGGATCCTTCCGAGGTAGATTTGTTTGATCCTTCCAGCTCCAGAGCTGGCCCTTAGCGGATCCATTTTTTGGCAGCTTTGCAGGTGCTGATCCTCCCTTGTATCGACTGGACATTCCTACTAGCCTAGATTTTGTTACTCAGGAGGAGCTGTAGTAGGTCGATCGCCCGGATGTAGATGTTATAGATTTCTTCTGATAGCTTTCTCGCTATAATTTTTGATAGGTCTCTGTTAGATATTGGGCGGCTGTGCCCCATTTCCTGTTATGTCTTTTGATAGGCCTCTGTTAGTTGTTGGGCGGTTGTGCCCATTTCCCTGTACTTTTTAGTTTGTATTTTATAAGTAGAGATGATGCTTTCAGTAGATAGTATATTCTAGAAATGCATGATATTTCCTATTTATTACATCCTATTGTTATTTTATCATTGTCATTATGTATGTATTATGTCATGGATATGCATTTAGACAGGTGAGTTTAGATTTGACCCCTAGATGGTCTCATGATACGGTTATACAGATGTCTTCATCCACAGTTAGCCGTATTGAGCACTTACCACATTCTTTGATAGCATCTTCGTTGAGATCTTGGTATGATAGTCTACCCCCCCACAGCCAGAGGGACAGTTTGTGAGAAAAAAGAATTTTATAATTTAATTTAAACATTTATTGAATTAAATAAATATTTTGATGATTTATTTATTCAGTTAAATAAATATTTGAGGTTTATTTATTGAGTTAAATAAATTTTGATGGAATTGTGGTAGATCAATTTAATTATATGTGTTACATTGATTAAATTAATGTGGAGAATTTTTATAGTTCAGAGAATGAATTTAATTGAGTTTATTTAATTAAATGAATTATTTAATAAGCATAATGTTATCCTAATTAACTTAATAATTAATTAGAAATTTAATGATTTGACATAATTAATAAATGAGAATTTTAATTATGTGATGATGTGATTTAATGTGGAATATTATATTTTATTTAATTGAATTAAATAAGATTATTTGATTAATTAAAGTGTGACAATTAAACTATATAATAACACTTTAATTAAAATAATGAGAAAGGAGGAATTAAGGAGAACAAACAAACAAGGCCTTAGGGAGTAGGAGCAGTTAAATATATGGTGGGAGTTAACTGACAACCCACTAAGCTATCAGTTATTAAGTCTATGTTTATTATCAGACCCTTATATGTTATATCAGTTAAGTTAGAGTTTCTATATTTATCAGAGAAGAAAATACAGAGAGAACTTAGAGAGAAAGTTTGAGAGAAAGATTAAAGTTTGAAGGAGAATTGAAGAAGTAAGAGTCTCTATCATCATCTAAACAAACAAGCAAGGGTAATCCCTTATCTAAATTTCAGTATTTCATGTTCTTAAGTTTTCCATTAAAGTATATTTCAAAAGTTCTCTGTAAATGGATATTATTGATGTTGGTTGATTATATGATTATACATGTGTTAATACATGTTCATAACATGTTTTCTACCATTTATGTATGTTTTAAAATATTCAAAACCATGTAATTATGTTTTAATTAGAGATTTGAAAGTTACAGAGTATGAAAAGTATGAATATGGCCCTTATGTACAAATTTACATGCTTTAATTATTTATTTAACTTGAAATTGAAGGTTAATTATAATTATGCATGTTAAAAAGAACAAAACAAAATTCAAACGGATAGATTCGGTGTTATAACCAATCTGTAATGTTGAATTTCATGATTTTCCTCGAAACTTTGATAAATACAAAAAACAACACATTTAGGTGTTCTAATTTGAGTAATTACATGATCTAAAGTGTTAAAAACATGCTAGAAGTGTTGTATGATGTTTCTCTTAAGTTATTAGTTCATGAGTAACAGTAAATTTGCTGTGTTAGTTCAATTTGGGATTTATTTGGCTTTTCTCTGTGTTTTTCGCGAGCTGCAGCAACTCTGCATGCGCAGTAGGCACGACCGCACCATTCCAAGGCATAATTGGAGTGCGCCCGCGTCATGTGGTGCAGTCGCGCCGTGAATAAGGCTAAAACGAGCGCGGCCGCACCAATGAGCAGTTTGCCCAAAATTTTTTACTTACTTGTTCAAGTCCAGAAAGGTGTTTTAAAACCTAATGTAATGAGAATGATGACATATTAAACGTATATTGAGATGGTAAAATAAATTACTAACTTTTTTACGTGATTAATTGGTAAGTTAAATACGTTTTGTAAACCGTTATTCAAAAAGTCGTGTAACGTGTTCAAACACTGATGTTTGTAACTTGATGAGTATAATCAGACTTAGAATTGATTTGTACTGTGAATGTAATGATATGTAGGATTAATTGAGGAACGAGAATTATAATTGTAGCTTGTGCAAACGGCAAGTTTCCTAATTCTTACTTTTGATTAATCAAGTTTTTATCCTTTATTCATTATCATGAAGCAAGTTTCTTAACTCTAAGTTATTCATTGAGCAAGTCCTAGACTTATATTTCTATATTGAGCAAGTTCTTATTCTTGTTTATTCAAGTCAAGATTCCATATGAGATGTTATAATTCTTTTAAAGCATTATTTCAGTATACAATACTTATTCAGCTGTATGCTCTTGAGATTAATTATTCAATTTGATTATCAGTTATTGTTGAACCTTGTAAGACTAGCGAACCCTTATTGATTCGACTAGTCCATAGTTGATGAACATTCTAAATTCTAAAACTATTATTGAGCTTATCCAAATCAAACTTCTTTTGGTACGGACTCTGATGTCAAACTGAGATGAACAACCCTTTTATAGGGGATTATTTACGCATTAGCGTTGAGATGTTGTGCACATTCATAGTACTAAGGGCTGATCCCCCTAAGTACGAGTAGTAGAGTCCATATAGTCTCATGACTATTAAAGGTTTAAAGTAGAAATACTTAACAACTGAGGACATTATTCTTGGTCTTATGACCCTCAGGTGTACTTTTGATTCTTGTTATTCATTTTTGATTCAAAAGTCGAGCTTTCTATTATTCAGAACTCTTGATTTACTCGCATGTTATTATTAATGTTATATTATTATACTTGTGGACAATCGTGCTCACTCTTGCATAATAATATTGCAGTTAAGAACAAAAGGACTGACGAGCCTTCCACTAGCAAAGGCAAGGGCAAGATTAACAAGTGTTAAAGACTTGCTATTTGTTTATGAATATTATGTTTAAGACTTGATGTCGTTTAAGACTTATTTATTTGTTTATATTTTCCGCACTGATGTTTAAGGTTAGTATGACCTGGGATTGGTTTATTTCAGATGTTGTAACCCCTTTAAGGGGATGATTTCTATTTATTTCATGGTTTTCATTTATTATGGGTAGATAGATATATGATATTTGTACAGTGAACACCAAATCCTGTGGAAATTGAAGTACCCAGATTTAGGGGTGTCACACAGTTGACTAGATGCTAGGGCATTCTCTAGCCCTTTTAGCTTTTCAGGTTCCACAGGGGTTTGTGGACGGCATGTTATCCTACTGGATACCCGAGCGCCAGGTTTTCCGATTCGGCCTTCACGAGCTGACTCTTACATTAGAGGAGTATAAGCACTTCACAGGTTTGGCATTAGATCTGCCTTGTGCCAGGACAGCTATTAGTGATATGAGACGTCCATTTATGACCATGACTGGCCTGAGACGCAGAGTAGTCGCTGAGGAAATTACTGCAGGACATGTAGTGTCTATGGACTTTTTGATTGATCGCTTTAGTCAGCTAAATAGCTTCGAGTGATATTCAGGAGACTTCATCATCCTTGCAGATGAGTGGCAGTTTGCCCGCGTAGACGTTCTACTGATGTGCATCACGGCTTATGTATATATGCCACTATATATAGACCATTTGGACACTGGCTTGATGGTAGTGGTTCGTGCCCTCAGACAAGGTTGTACTATCCTGCCGATGATATTAGTTGAGACTTTGAGGTCGGCTACATTTTGCAGTACCCATCCAGAGGGGTTTTTCAGGGGTAGCTGTGATGCCCCCAAAATAGGATCAATACTAAACCCATTCTGAGTCAGCCAAATACATGGTACAGAATCCAAATACAATCTTTCATATCAAATGGTCGTGCAAAATACGACCACACAACTGTGAGTGTCAATACAGACATGTAGAAAATATTAACATTCAAACTAAGTCCTCATTACATTTATTATCACACTATTTTAAAAAAAAATAGTGAGGACTTCTACAACTCTAACTAGGACCATCACTCCATTCCCCGACTGTACTCGCGATACTCTCATTTCCTGAAGAGAACAATGGAAGAAAAGGATGAGCTCAACTAGCCCAGTAAAGAATATTATGGCTAAGATAATGAAGAATAAATTATCGTTAGTATTCAACAAATCAGATAAAATATTATGGACAACCAGTTTTAGATCAACAACTGCAGTGGAAATGACAGTTCATTAGAAAAGTTAAGCAGAGAATGATGTCTACTATGTTCTATAATTTAAAAGTCCATCATCAATATTTTATCCCTGTAACATCAATCAATATTCATCTTTTGCACTACGGCCAAAGATATTCATTTGTATCACCAGTTGGTCATGTTCATCTCAACACCTGTCAATCTTTACACTATGGACCAAAGATATTCATCAGGTAATCATTCATCTTTGCACTACAGGCCAAAGATATTCATCAAGTAATCATTCATCTTTGCATTAGCAGGCCAAAGATATTCAGTTATATCACCATTTAGGACTGATGATGATGAAAATAATACGAATAACGAATCCAGTGAGATAAAGGAAAAATATTAGAGAATTTATCCAGAATTCAAGAATGAAGATCAAAACCTGGATCCAATCAAAGATGATTTAGAAGAATTTTTTTTTACCATGAATAGTATCCCGTGAATAGTAACTCGACATGAAAAGATAAAAATTTCACAAGAAAGTTCAGACCAATATTCTAGTGAAATAATATTAGATGAAGCGTAAAACTCAAGGAATTTCTGATCATTTCAGGAATTCTAGAAGCAATACTTACCGTAGTAAGTTTAGAGTTAGGAATCTGAAATGAAACAATATACGAAACTATAATTGGATTTTCACCCGTCTGGCGGTAGTCCGCTATGACAGATTATTTTCACAATTTAATAACAACTGAATACGAAGGGTTATTCACCAGGCATGCGGTAGTCCGCGTAGATAGGTTATTCCCACAGAATAATAAAGAATGGAATAACAACAGGATTTCACCATGCATGCGGTAGTCCGCGTAGACAGGTTATTCCAACAGAATAATAAAGAATGGAATAACAACCCTTACGAGTATTGAAAGAAAATAACTCTCTTCATGAATACGAAAGAAATAATACCCCTTACCTTAATAAAATTTGGAGACTGCACTAGTGTAATAGCAGAATACTCTCCTTCTTTCTCTCTTATTCTCTCTATACTTTCTCTCTCTATAGCTTTAGTGAATTGGTGAGAAATAATGAAGAAATGAACTTCTATTTATAGGCTTGACAGAGTAAGGGTAAAATAGTCTTTTTGTCATAATTAATGACATCATCATTTACATCATCGATCCTATGGCATCATTACTTACCTCATCGTTCCGATGACATCATTGCTTACCTCATCATTTCGATGACATCATTGCTTACATCATAAGAATTCAAATTCAATTTGTTCTCTTCCACCAAAAATCAATTCAGACTCAATATTCCCGAACTTTAATAATTCATAATTAATAGCCCTTTTATCAGACAAATATGAATCTTATGTCCATTCCATATAGAATTTAATTCTCTACAACTTTGTAGAATAAAGTTTTTTTTCAATTTCTGCACCAAAAAGGACCCAAGTTTAACATACGGATGATTTTTCCACACTCATCACTCCTAAAAATCTTTAACACACTCAAAATTTCAAAGCCTCTATTTTTGAAATAATGAATTCCACCACATGTTTATATATATGTATATATATATATATATATATTAAAACATTTATAATTATTAAAAGAATTCCAAATTTAATTTTCTCCCTTCCACCTCATTTTATTCATATATCGTGAATTTATTGTAAAAAAATATCATCACTATTATATTATTATATTATCACAATATACACTTATAATGTAATATTATAATAATATATTTGAATGAATTATTTTATCAGAACAAATAAAATATTCATTCTCGATAATTGTCACTTTTATTAAAAATTCCTCCGTTTAAATCCACATTGAATAAATATTTACTTATCATTTTTATTAATAATTATTATTCATAAATAATATTACAGAACCACAATAATGACAACCAGGTCGTTCCCAGGAAAGAGGGGGCTTTCCGATAAGAATTTCTCCTTACTGGCGCGCAATTAAATAACCCCTCCTAGACAGAACTTCCTTAGACATTGTCAATAATGCTATCTATTAATATTATTTAAATAATATAAATTATTGATCTGATAATATAAAAATACTGTGTAGTGACAATTATTGAAACAACAATATAAAATATCAACGTAGCAATTATTGATATAAAATATCAACGCAGCAATTATTGAACCAATAAAATATTATATTGAACAGTAATTACTGTAACAATTATTGAGTAGTGACTTCTTACGTAAGAATCAATAATTAAAATTATTGTACAATACCATGTGCTACTGTGTAACATCGCGTATTACTATATTTTAACCACCAGATATTTTAACAGTTTTAATGGTAAAAGTTTTTACCGTTATTTTTGTAAAAAGATTATTTATGTCGCTTTCTATATCCGACATTCATTCCATTGTGGGGTCCTACCAATGACTGCGCCGTCGTACGAATATTCTCCGACAAAAAGAATATTCCACGACCAAACGAATATTCTCCGACAACAATGAATATTTTATAACCACTTACTTATTTTAAAATATTTGCACATTCCACCCATAACTTACAACATTTATCAAATCAACATCTTACTATTTTAAAATAATATATAAAGAAAATTAAATCCTTATTCATAAATTTTGGGGTCTTACAACCTCCCCTCCTTATGAAATTTTGTCCTCGAAATTGACGTACGTACCAGGTATGTCGAAAAGGTGAGGATACCTCACAATGGTACCTATTAGTTTGCCACCGCACAAAAACGGCGTCCCCTACGGAGAGTCTGGCTTTGGTTGATCCCACACAAGAAGTCACCAGCGAGAGGCTCGGGGATCTTTACTTTTGGCTCTTGATGCTTCGCCTTGACACGTTGACACGTTTAAGACCTCGAGATAAATTCCGCGATCTCTCTCTTCATATTGATAGTAGTGTGCATACAAGCCAATCATGTATGATGATAAAGCACGTACTTTGTAAACAATCTTATTTATTTATTAATGAAATATTCATTTATTAAAGACATTTAATTATCTACATGATTGCTGTTTTTATAATATGTAAATAACCCATAGTTTTAAGCAATGCTTTTAGAATCATGATGATGATCATGCTAATGAGATCTAAATTCTTAGAAAGTTTTAAAACTTAAATAGTTCCCAATCGTGGGATTACTAAAAAGGGGATTAGTAAATCCGGATAGATTGGTACATATGTTGCTTGCTCATTGGATGAGGATGATTGATCTCATGATCATTTGTGTGGAGACACTAAAGCAAGTATGTAGGTGCTTATTGGAGAATAAGTTCACTGAACGTGATTCGCTATGGAATACCTAATGGAGTTTTACTCGCATGTCAATAGGAATTCCTAATGTGATAGTAGTACAAGTGATCCTTGGACTTGAGATCATCATAGTATCTTGTATGTAACAAATTATACTTTGACTTATTCCTTAAGACTTTTTAAGGCATATATAGGGTATGCTTGGGTATAATGAGTTACATATGAAGATAATGAATGATCAATAAAGAATCTACCACCTCTAGTAAAAGAGGAGATATGTCCTATGTGATTCGTTAAATGACAACCCAGGAATCCTTGGCCAAGGTGAAATGAAATTAGAAAGGAGTTTTTAATTTGCATTATTTGGAGTTGTGCATTTTCTAATCGAAATACATATAATTAAATAAAATAAGACTTGACAGTAAATCCATGTCTTATATTTAATTGGGACATTGTATGGTGGAAGGATTGAATTGTATGGTAACTATTAACTCACAGGTTCTTTTATGATTAATGTTGAAATCTATATTATCTGGAAAGTCGTTGATCGCTAGGGAGGCTTATCCCTATTGTAGAATAAATATTATTTATTTAAATAGATTATTAGTTTAATTTATTTATTTAAATAAGATTAAAATTGTTTTAATTGATTTATTCACAACCGGTTTAATATGGAGAACCTAAAGGGTCACACCATAAAAGGAAGAATAATTATTTAAGAAGGTAATGGCATAATCGTAATAATGCATTAAGTATAATTAATTTAATCTATGGTGATAGAATAAATTAAATAGCTTAATGTTTATTATTTAATATTTTGGAAATATTAAATATAAATTAATAAGAGGAGTCTTATTAATATTATTACAATTATTATTATTTTAATTTCTAAAGGAGTTTAGTAATTAATTTAATATTTAGTACTCTCATTTATTCCTAATAAGATTAGGAGACAAATTAATTAAATGAATTTAATTAATTATTCCCATGTGGTGGGAAGCCTAAATTAATTAAAGGAGTTTAATTAATTAAAAGAAATCCCATGTCTAATAGGATTAGAAGGGTTGACTAATATCTATATAAGAGGAGTCTTATAATAGATATTAGATGATGCAATTTCAATTGTTGGAGAGTACTCCTTTTTATAGAGGATAGAAAACTAAGGTTTAGCCAAACACCCTCCTTCTTGATAATTTCTCTTCTTTGGTGGATCACCTCTAGAGGCCAAACACTTGGGTGGCTAACGTTGATCAAAGGAAGGAATCTAACCCGGAAATTCAAGGAGATCACGAAGAACAAGGAGTTGAACTAGTACCTGTGGAAGCTTCGTTCTACAAGGGTATGATTCCATAACTTCTTATTTATCGTTTTAAATTAATAATTTGCATAAAGGATGATCCGGGTAATGGTTTTGTAGAAATTTTTTTAAACTCTGATATACCATGCTTCCGCTAATATTTGCAATTTGATTGCGTCACGATTTCGTACAAACCCAACAGTGGCATCAGAGCCAAACCTTTATGCAATTATTAATTTATTTTTGATTTCATATACATATGGGTATATATTTAAAATAATTTATTGGGCATAATTTTATTGTATAAAATTATTTTTTTTAACAAAAAAAAAATGTCGTTTTTTTTTTGGGACGAATCAGAATTTTTTTTTGGGTGCAAATCTTGAATTCTGCAAAGAAAAGGTGTTGTCTCTTTCTTACTCCAAAAAGAAGATGACCCATCAATAAAGGACTCTTTTAATAAACCTGCAGGACTCTTTTAATAAAAGAAGGTGACTTCTTTTTAAAAAATAAATGTGAATTTATATATATATATATATATATATATTTATATATTATATTCTAAATAATTTTATAATTAAAATAAAGAGTTTATTTTAATCTTGAAATTGGATTTCATGCAATTTAAAATTGCCCATTAAATGATACTCATATATATTTGAAATATTTTAATTCATGAGATGAATATTTATTTATTGATATATATGATGATATGTATGATAATAAATGGGGATTGATTATGGACTATTTGACCAATGTGATTGGATTTTATTTTAGTTAAATGCTTGAATGAATGGGTTTTATTAAATGGGGTCTGTGTACCTCGTCTTCTCTAATTTTTTTTTCTTGATGTAAAATTCTATCTCCCTCCTATGTACTTTCCCTTAACTGCTGATCAAGGTTTCTATTTAAATTAAATAGTTTAATGTAATAGAAATAGTTAGAATTATCTTGAAGAAATTGGAGACCAAGGAGCAAGGAGCGCGTGAAGACCCGTTTATATGGAGCCCGGTTTAAATGTAATATTTATATTTAAATTTAAATTCTTGCACTCCTAGGTTTGACCTTTTGGTTCACTTGGTGGCTCTAGTGAACCAAACTAGAATAAAAGTCCATAATCAATCCGGGTAGAATATAATATTCTATATTGCATGCTAAATATTATATATATTATATTTTATGCAAACATGCTTCGCATGTTTAATAAAATGACGCGTATTTTATATATATATGTGCATGTGCGCTAAACAAATAATAACAAACCCCTCAAAGAAATAATATTAAGTCCGAAGCGTTCAAATGATATTTAAAATATCGAACGTCGCCTTCTAGCATGATAAATTAATAGAGTATTAAATATTTAATATGAGCTTGTTGTGCTATCCACAAGGCGAGTATTGTGTATTTAAGATGTTAATTAATCACATTTGATGCTTATCAAGAAAATTGAACGATCTAGTCTTGTTGTGCTATCCACAAGGACAAAAATTTTTCTTTTTTGAATTTATAGAAGTGCTAGGCTGGACTTAACTTAAATCATTTTAGTTCGGATGTGCACACACTTGACCATTATGATTTAAGAGGCAAAATAAAAGGAGTTATATAGTGATGTAATTGACAAGAGTTGTCTACTTATTTATTTGTATATCGCTTGTTGTGCTATCCACAAGGTTATATACATTTGAAATGGGATCCTTATTCTCACTAGCAAATCTTTAATTAGATGTTGCCGAACTATATAAGTGAGGGTAATATAGTTTGATAAAAATAGTGGGAGATACCAATTTAAAATAAAGACCTAAATTTATTTTGGTATGCAAAATTAATAAAATGAATGTTTGCTAAAATGCTGTTTTTCACATGCAGAATTTTAAAAATGTCAAAATCACTAATTTCACTGCGAAGCATACTTGATGCTAATAAGCTTACCGGGCCGAATTATACGGACTGGCTAAGAAATCTGAGAATAGTTCTCACTGCTGAAAAGATTTCTTATGTCCTAAACTCACCTGTCCCTAGAACTGTTCTAGAAACAGCATCTGAGGAAGAGATTGCCACCATTGTAAAGTGGCAAGATGATGCATCTGTGGCTCAATGCATCATGCTCGCATCTATGAATAACGAGCTTCAGCGTCAGCACGAAAACATGGATGCTCCTACTATGTTGATTCACCTCAAGGAGTTGTATGGTGAACAAAGTAGGACTGCTAGATATGAGATATCTAAGGAGCTCTTCCGATCTCGGATGACCAAGGGCAAAGTGAACATAAAGGAACAAAAGAAATCTGATCCAGCTAGCAAAGGAATGTGCTTCCATTGCAACGAGCCGGGTCATTGGAAGAGGAACTGCAAGAAGTTTCTGGCAAAGAAGAAGCTTGGAGAAGCTTCAACTTCCAGTCAAGGTTTGTTCATGATTGAAATTAATTTTTCAGAAAGTCAAAATTCTACTTGGGTATTGGATACCGGCTGTGGTTCTCACATATGTAATAATGTGAAGGGACTGGTCAGAAGTAGAAAGCTGAACAATGATGAGGTGATCCTACGAGTGGGGAATGGAGCAAAGGTTGCTGCATTACCTGTAGGAACTTATTATTTAGCAATGCCTTCGGGCAAGTCCATTTATCTTAATAATTGTTATTATGTTCCGAATATTATTAAAAACATTATTTCAATTTCTGTATTGGATATGGAAGGATTTAACGTTGTTATAAATAACAATAGTTGTTCTATTTATAAAGACGATGTTTTATATGGTGTTGGAAATTTGCGAAATGGACTTTATACACTTGACTTACAAGAAAATATTTTTCAAATTGAACAAACTAAGAAAAGGAAAAGAGATGATATTAATTATACCTACATGTGGCACTGTAGACTCGGTCATATCAATGAAACAAGATTATCCAAGTTGCATAAAGATGGGCTCCTTGAGTTATCTGATTATGAATCATATCCAACTTGTGAATCTTGTCTCATGGGTAAAATGACTAAATCTTCTTTTAGTGGAAAAGGAGAAAGAGTTACAGAGTTGTTGGCATTGATTTACACAGACGTTTGTGGGCCTATGACAACAAGTGCACGGGGTGGGTATTATTATTTTATTACTTTCACTGATGATCACTCAAGATTTGGATATGTGTATTTGATGAAATACAAGTCAGAATCATTTGAAAAGTTCAAAGAGTTTAGAAGTGAAATAGAGAAACAAACGGGCAAGAGTATAAAGATACTTCGATCAGATCGAGGTGGAGAATACTTAAGCGGTGAGTTTCTCAATTGTCTCAAAGAAAATGGTATAATCTCACAATGGACTCCTCCAGGTACACCACAGTTAAATGGAGTATCTGAAAGGAGAAATCGAACACTGTTAGACATGGTTCGATCCATGATGAGTTTTACCGATCTTCCAATTTCCTTCTGGGGATATGCCCTAGAAACGGCTGCATACCTACTTAACAAGGTACCTACCAAATCCGCCCCAAAGACTCCATATGAGATGTGGAAAGGGAGGAAACCAAATCTTAAGCATGTTAAGACTTGGGGTTGTCCAGCTTATGTCAAAAAGTTTGAACATGATAAGCTACAAACTAAATCCGAAAAGTGTAGATTTGTGGGATACCCTAAAGAAACTGTAGGGTATTATTTCTATCATCCAACTGATCAAAAGGTGTTTGTTGCGAAACATGCTGCCTTCTTGGAAAAGGAGTTTATCCATGAAGGGGTAAGTGGGAGTAAGATATATCTTGAAGAAGTTCAAGAACCACAAATTACCACGGATCAAAGTCAGGTACCTGACCAAGTAGAAGAACCTACTATACCACACCCTGTTCGTAAATCTGGAAGAGTACCGAAGATACCTGAGAGGTATGGATTCGTTTTAGAGGATGACGATGATGTACGCATCATGAATGATGATGATCCATTGAATTACGAACAGGCCATGAGTAATAAAGACTCAGGGAAATGGCTTGAAGCCATGAAATCCGAAATGGACTCCATGTATGAAAACAAAGTATGGACTTTGGTTTCACCACCTGAAGGCATTAAGCCTATTGGGTGTAAATGGGTCTTTAAAAGAAAGACTGGAGCGGACGGCAAGGTGGAGACCTATAAGGCCCGACTGGTTGCAAAAGGTTTCAAACAAAGACAAGGAGTTGATTATGATGAAACCTTTTCACCAGTAGTTATGCTCAAGTCCATTCGGATTTTGCTTGCGATCGCAGCTTATAACGACTATGAGATCTGGCAGATGGACGTGAAAACGGCCTTCCTCAATGGGAAACTTGAGGAGGATGTGTATATGACACAGCCAGAGGGATTTGTTTCAAAGGTTGGAAAAAATCAAGTCTGTAAGCTGCAACGATCCATTTATGGATTGAAGCAAGCTTCTCGTAGATGGAACATTCGTTTTGATGAGACAATCAAAGAGTTTGATTTTATCAAAAATGACGATGAACCATGTGTGTACAAGAAGGTTAGTGGGAGCGCAATTTCATTCTTTGTATTATATGTTGATGATATATTACTGATAGGGAATGACATTCCTATGCTACAATCGATTAAAATCTGGTTATCTAAACACTTCTCCATGAAGGACTTGGGAGAAGCATCCTATATTTTGGGGATAAAGATCTATAGAGATAGATCTAAAAGGATGCTTGGTTTATCCCAAGGAACGTACATTGATGCAATGCTAAAGAGATTTAGCATGGAAGATTCCAAAAGAGGTCTCATGCCGATGAGCCATGGAATACATCTCTCCAAGAAACTGGCCCCAAAGACACCTGAGGAGAGAGACCGTATGAGTAAGATCCCTTATGCTTCTGCAATAGG
Source organism: Panax stipuleanatus (assembly GCA_020205555.1). NCBI lineage: Eukaryota > Viridiplantae > Streptophyta > Magnoliopsida > Apiales > Araliaceae > Panax > Panax stipuleanatus. The sequence goes on from CM035126.1 coordinate 69,584,720, forward strand.
ATCTATCATGTATGGTATGATATGTACTAGACCGGATGTTGCTCATTCACTTAGTGTAACGAGTAGATACCAGTCGAATCCAGGAGAAGAGCACTGGAAGGCAGTGAAGAATATCCTAAAATACTTGAGAAGGACTAAGGATATTTTTCTTGTCTGCGGTGGGTCTGAATTAAAACTCGAGGGCTTCACAGACTCAAGTTTTCAAACGGACCAAGATGACAGTAAATCTGTTTCGGGGTATATTTTTACCTTGAACGGAGGCGCAGTGAGTTGGAAGAGTTCCAAGCAGCAAACAGTTGCTGATTCAGTGACAGAGGCAGAGTATATAGCTGCAAGTGAAGCTGCAAAGGAAGCTGTTTGGCTGAAGAAGTTCATAACTGAACTTGGTGTGGTTCCTAGCATTGGAGAAGCAGTTCCCATTTACTGTGACAACACAGGAGCAGTTGCACAAGCTAAGGAACCGAGGTCTCATCAGAAATCTAAACACATGTTGCGGCGATTTCATTTGATCAGGGAGATCATTGAAAGAGGAGACGTCACCTTGGAGCGTGTAGACTCTCAAGACAACATTGCAGATCCATTTACTAAAGCTTTAACACAACAGCAGTTTGATCGTCACTTAGAGAAGATGGGTATGAGATACCATGGCGATTGGCTTTAGTGCAAGTGGGAGATTGATAGTAGTGTGCATACAAGCCAATCATGTATGATGATAAAGCACGTACTTTGTAAACAATCTTATTTATTTATTAATGAAATATTCATTTATTAAAGGCATTTAATTATCTACATGATTGCTGTTTTTATAATATGTAAATAACCCATAGTTTTAAGCAATGCTTTTAGAATCATGATGATGATCATGCTAATGAGATCTAAATTCTTAGAAAGTTTTAAAACTTAAATAGTTCCCAATCGTGGGATTACTAAAAAGGGGATTAGTAAATCCGGATAGATTGGTACATATGTTGCTTGCTCATTGGATGAGGATGATTGATCTCATGATCATTTGTGTGGAGACACTAAAGCAAGTATGTAGGTGCTTATTGGAGAATAAGTTCACTGAACGTGATTCGCTATGGAATACCTAATGGAGTTTTACTCGCATGTCAATAGGAATTCCTAATGTGATAGTAGTACAAGTGATCCTTGGACTTGAGATCATCATAGTATCTTGTATGTAACAAATTATACTTTGACTTATTCCTTAAGACTTTTTAAGGCATATATAGGGTATGCTTGGGTATAATGAGTTACATATGAAGATAATGAATGATCAATAAAGAATCTACCACCTCTAGTAAAAGAGGAGATATGTCCTATGTGATTCGTTAAATGACAACCCAGGAATCCTTGGCCAAGGTGAAATGAAATTAGAAAGGAGTTTTTAATTTGCATTATTTGGAGTTGTGCATTTTCTAATCGAAATACATATAATTAAATAAAATAAGACTTGACAGTAAATCCATGTCTTATATTTAATTGGGACATTGTATGGTGGAAGGATTGAATTGTATGGTAACTATTAACTCACAGGTTCTTTTATGATTAATGTTGAAATCTATATTATCTGGAAAGTCGTTGATCGCTAGGGAGGCTTATCCCTATTGTAGAATAAATATTATTTATTTAAATAGATTATTAGTTTAATTTATTTATTTAAATAAGATTAAAATTGTTTTAATTGATTTATTCACAACCGGTTTAATATGGAGAACCTAAAGGGTCACACCATAAAAGGAAGAATAATTATTTAAGAAGGTAATGACATAATCGTAATAATGCATTAAGTATAATTAATTTAATCTATGGTGATAGAATAAATTAAATAGGCTTAATGTTTATTATTTAATATTTTGGAAATATTAAATATAAATTAATAAGAGGAGTCTTATTAATATTATTACAATTATTATTATTTTAATTTCTAAAGGAGTTTAGTAATTAATTTAATATTTAGTACTCTCATTTATTCCTAATAAGATTAGGAGACAAATTAATTAAATGAATTTAATTAATTATTCCCATGTGGTGGGAAGCCTAAATTAATTAAAGGAGTTTAATTAATTAAAAGAAATCCCATGTCTAATAGGATTAGAAGGGTTGACTAATATCTATATAAGAGGAGTCTTATAATAGATATTAGATGATGCAATTCCAATTGTTGGAGAATACTCCTTTTTATAGAGGATAGAAAACTAAGGTTTAGCCAAACACCCTCCTTCTTGATAATTTCTCTTCTTTGGTGGATCACCTCTAGAGGCCAAACACTTGGGTGGCTAACGTTGATCAAAGGAAGGAATCTAACCCGGAAATTCAAGGAGATCACGAAGAACAAGGAGTTGAACTAGTACCTGTGGAAGCTTCGTTCTACAAGGGTATGATTCCATAACTTCTTATTTATCGTTTTAAATTAATAATTTGCATAAAGGATGATCCGGGTAATGGTTTTGTAGAAATTTTTTTAAACTCTGATATACCATGCTTCCGCTAATATTTGCAATTTGATTGCGTCACAATTTCGTACAAACCCAACACATATTGCTCCACCAAAATGTATGTCGAAGATCACGATACATTTTGGTACTTCCACGATGGATTGCGAACGATGTGTTGTGTGCTTCCATTATGATTCTATACTTCAAATCAGAGTCGTTAAGAACGCAAAGTCTAGATTTGACTCCAAATATTCCCTCTGCATCGATTCTTGCTTCTAGAATAGCATCTTCTTTTTCATTTTCGTCAACTCCGGGTCTGTAGCTTGAGTAGCTTTAACTTTATCAATTAAAGTTGGTTCTACGCGTATATTTGACATCATCACGTGGGTCACTCGAGTCTTTAACTCTATCTCCATCATTTGTAAGTCATACAAGATGGTTTCGTGTTGACAATATTGCACTTGTACCCGCATACAATCTTCTACTCAACGCGTCAACTACCACGTTCGCTTTTTCCAGGATGGTATTGGATGGTATAGTCGTAATCTTTCAACAGCTTCAACCAACGTCGTTGTCGCATATTGAGTTCGTTCTAAGTAAAGAAATATTAGGATGTCATCAATAATGACAATCACGAAATGATCCAAATATTTCTCAAATATTCGGTTCATCATGTCCATGAACGCAACATGGACATTGGTTAATCCAAAAGATATAACTAGAAATTCGTAATGCGCGTATCGAGTTCTAAAGGTAGTCTTTGGAATGTCATCAGTTTTAATCTCTAACTGATGATATCCAGAACGGAGATCGATCTTTGAGAAGAATTGTGCTCCTTGTAATTGGTCGAATAGGTCATCAATGAGAGGTAACGGATACCTATTCTTGATGGTGACATGGTTCAACTCCCGATAGTCAATACAAAGTCGCATACTCCCGTCATTCTTCTTTACAAATAAAATAGAAGCACCCCAAGGAGACGTACTAGGACGTATAAAATCGATGTCTAACAACTCCTGTAGTTGAACATTTAACTCCTGAAGTTCAATAGGAGCCATTCGATACGGGGTTTTAGAAATGGGTTTTGTATCGGGTTCAAGGTCAATAAAGAATTCAACTTCACGTTCTAGGGGTAGACCGGGAAGTTCTTTGGGAAATACATCAGGAAACTCATTAACAACAAAAATATCATTCAAATCTAATGTATTCTGATTTAAATCAGTGACATTGGCTAAGAAAGCTTGACATCCATTTTTCAATAAACGAATAGCTTTATGACTTGAAATGACAGTGATTGATTTTAGTGGTTTGGTGGTTTAAATTTGCACAACAGGTTGGTTAGGAATATGAAAACTAACAACCTTACTGAAAACAATCAATTTTGGCATGATAAGTGGTTAACCAGTCAATTCCTAAAATCACATCAAATGCAAGTATTTTCAAAGATATAAGATCAACAGGTAGGGTGAGGGTGCCAATTTGAATCAAGCAAGATTTGTAAACCGTAGATGTAACGAAGGTTTACCCTAACGGAGTTTCAACAGATAAGTCAAAGTCTAATTTCTCAGAAGTCAAGTTCAAACGTTGAGCACAAGCAAGTGAAAGAAAAGAATGGGTAGCACTGGTATCTAACAAGGTGTAGACTTCGCAAACGTTTATGATTAACTAACCCGTAATAACCTCATTCGGATTCCTTGCTTGTTGGGCAGTTACGGCAAAAGCTCTTCCAGGAACCACTGACTTTGACTTGTCCGAAATCGCCTTTGGAATCACCACCCCCGCTAGACTTGGTTTCGCTACAGGACAATCTCGAGCTATATGACCTTCATTTCCACAGTTATAATACACCTTGAGTTATTGTGTGCAATTTGGGCTGATGTGTCCCTCTTTCCGGCATTTATAGCATACGACCGGTGGTCGTTCTCCTCCCCTAAAAATAGTTGATGCTGGTGCTGACGTCTTCACGTTGTCATTGTTGTACCTTCTCTTTTTAAAATCTCCCCCCGACTCACTTCTTCTATTATCATGGCCACGATTACCACCGGAGTTGTTACCGCTTCTGTCATGATACTTTCCTCCCCGCTGGTTGTCATTGCTCCGATGACTACTGTCACTAATACGACCCTGGTTGTGGTCCCTTGGTTGAACGGACTCATTATCTCGTTCTAATAACTGAGCTCTGTTTACTACATCTGAATAGAGAGAAAATTTGTGAGAAATGAGGTATTGACGAATTTCGGGTTTCAAACCTCTCAGAAACATCCGCGTCATACGTTCCTCATTCTCTACCAAATGAGGTGCAAACCTAAACAACTCCGCAAACTTAGCCTCGTACTGGGACACAGTCATGTTGTTTTGTTCCAGTCTGATAAACTCTACCTCTTTCATGTGACGAATACTTTCTGGAAAGCACTTGTCATTGAACAGTTTCTGGAACGCCCCCCAAGACATCTTGAGTGCGGCAGGCTGGGTACGCTTCACAGATTCCCACTAGTAATCTGCCTCTCCACGGAACATAAAGGTAGCAAACGGAACCTTCTGTTCCTCCGTGCATCCCAAGACATCAAATATCTTGGTATTTGCTTAATCCAATTTTCCGCCTTGATTGGATCTGGCTTTCCCTGAAACTCTGGTGGTCCCAACTCTTTAAACTGCTTGGCAGTGACAATCCGCGTGTTGTTATTATTTCCACCTGTATTTTGCACACGAGTCTCCCTCGTCTGGTTTTGCATGAACTGCAAAAAGCTTCTAAACATCTCATCGTTTATCGTCTAATCAGTGTTGTTTTCAGGAGGAACATTGCCTTCCTGTTGCACGTTCTCCTGGTTGGTGATTAAAGGTGTCTCAACGGTCTCATTCACTCAATTGTTAACATTTTCAGCTGCCATTCTCAAATACTGCCACAAAACAAGGGTTAATTAAACAAATTAACATATCATATATTAACCCTATGCTCCGACTGACCAATTAAATACCACATAAGCTTAGGTAGGACGCACTAGCGAAGGATTTTCTCAACTCTCCCCTCCTAGTTCTATTCCCCCGATCTCCGCCAGAGACCATATCCCTAAGCTCTGATACCAACTGTGACGCCCCCAAAATAGGTTCAATACTAACCCATTATGAGTCGCCAAATACATGGTACAAAATTCAAATATAATCTTTTATAAAATACGGTCGTGCAAACTACGACCACACAAGCTGTGAATTTCAATACAAATAGTATATAATACGAAATATAAACATTCAAATTCACTCCTTATTAATTACAATCATTATCCCACTATTTTATAGAATAGTGAGGACTTCTACTGATCTAACTCTGACCATCACTCTGATCCCCGACTAGTTCCCGCGATATTCCCATTTCCTGAAGAGAACAATGGAAGAAAAAGGTGAGCTCAACTAGCCTAGTAAAGAATATTATGACTAAGATAATGAATAATAAATTATCATTAGTCTTCAACAAATCAGATAAAATATTATGGACAACCAGTTTTAGATCAACAACTGCAGTGGAAATGACAATTCATTAGAAGAGTTAAGTAGAGAATGATGTCTACTATCTTCTATAATTTAAAAGTCCATCATCAATATTTTATCCCTGTAACATCAATCAATATTCATCTCGAATGAAATATTCAGCTTTTGCACTACGGCCAAAGATATTCATTTGTAACACCAGTTGGTCATGTTCATCTCAACACCTGCCCATCTTTGCACTACGGGCCAAAGATATTCATCAGGTAATCATTCATCTTTCTACTACAGGCCAAAGATATTCATCAAGTAATCATTCATCTTTGCACTACAGGCCAAAGATATTCAGTTATATCACCATTTAGGACTGAGGATGATGAAAACAATACGAATAACGAATCCCGTGAGATAAAAGACAAATATTAGAGAATTTATCCAGAGTTCAAGAATGAAGATCAAAACCTGGATCCAATCAAAGATGATTTGGAAGTAATTTTTTTTTTCGTGAATAGTAACTCGTGAACAGTAACTCGACATGAAAAGATAAAAATTTCACAAGAAAGTTCAGACCAATATCCCAGTGAAATAATATTAGATGAAGCGCAAAACTCAAGGACTTTCTGATCATTTCAGGAATTCTAGAAGCAATACTTACCGTAGTAAGTTTAGAGTTAGGAATCTGAAATGAAACAATATACGAAACTGCAATTAGATTTTCACCTGTCTGGCGGTAGTCCGCTCAGACAGATTATTTCCACAATTTAATAACAACTGAATACGAAAGGTTATTCACCAGGCATGCGGTAGCCCGCGTAGACAGGTTATTCCCACAGAATAATAATGAATGAAATAACAACAGAATTTCACCATGCATGAGGTAGTCCGCGTAGACAGATTATTCCAACAGAATAATACAAAATGGAATAACAACCCTTACGAGTATTGAAAGAAAATAACTCTCTTCATGAATACGAAAGAAATAATACCCCTTACCTTAATAAAATTTGGAGACTGCACTAGTGTAATAGCAGAATACTCTCCTTCTTTCTCTCTTATTCACTCTATACTTTCTCTCTCTATAGCTTTAGTGAATTGGTGAGAAATAATGAAGAAATGAGCTTCTACTTATAGGCTTGACAAAGTAAGGGTAAAATAGTCTTTTCGCCATAATTAATGACATCATCGTTTACATCATCGATCCTATGACATCATTGCTTACCTCATCGTTCCGATGACATCATTGCTTACCTCATCATTTCGATGACATCATCGCTTACATCATAAGAATTCAAATTCAATTTGTTCTCTTCCACCAAAAATCAATTCAGACTCAATATTCCGGAATTTTAATAATTCATAATAAATAACCATTTTATCAGAAAAATATGAACCTTATGTCCATTTCATATAAAAATTAATTCTCTACAACTTTGTAGAAGAAAGTTTTTTTTTTCAAATTCTGCACGAAAAATGACCCAAGTTTACATACGGATGATTTTTTCACACTCATCACTCCTAAAAATCTTTAACACTCAAAATTTCAAAGCTTCCATTTTTAAAATAATGAATTCCACCACATGTTTTATATATATATATATATATATATATATATATATATATATATATATATATATATTAAAACATTTATAATTATTAAAAGAATTTCAAATTTAATTTTCTCTCTTCCACCTCATTTTATTCATATATCGTGAATTTGTTGTAAAAAAATAACATCACTATTATATTATTATATTATCACATTATACACATATAATGTAATATTATAATAATATATTTGAATGAATTATTTTATCAGAACAGATAAAATATTCATTCTCGATAATTGTCACTTTTACTAAAAATTCATCCGTTTAAATCTACATTGTATAAATATTTACTTATCATTTTTATCAATAATTATTATTCACAAATAATATTACAGAACCACAATAATGACAACCAGGTCGTTCCCAGAAAAGAGAGGACCTTTCGATAAGAATTTCTCCTTACCGGCGCGAAATTAAATAACCCTTCCTAGACAGAACTTTCTTAGACATTGTCAATAATGCTATTTATTAATATTATTCAAATAATATAAATTATTGATCTGATAATATAAAAATACTGTGTAGTGACAATTATTGAAACAACAATATAAAATATCAGCGTAGCAATTATTGATATAAAATATCAACGTAGCAATTATTGAACCAATAAAATATTATATTGAACAGTAATTACTGTAACAATTATTGAGTAGTGACTTCTTACGTAATAACCAATAATTAGAGTTACTGTGCAATACCGTGTGCTACTGTGCAACATCGTGTATTACTGTATTTTAACCACCGGGTATTTCAACAGATTTAAAGGTAAAAGTTTTACCGTTATTTTTGTAAAAAGATTATTTCTGTCGCTTTCTATATCCGACATTCATTCCGTTGTGGGGTCCACTAATGATTGCGCCGTCGTACGAATAATCTCCGACAAAAAGAATATTCCTCGACCAAACGAATATTCTCCGACAATAATGAATATTTTATAACCACTTGCTTATTTTTAAATATTTGCACATTCCACCCATAACTTACAACATTTATCAAATCAACACCTTACTATTTTAAAATAATATATAAAGAAAAGTAAATCTTTATTCATAAAATTTGGGGTCTTACAGGAATGTATATATATATATATATATATATATATATATAGATATAGATATATAGATATAAAAGCAGTAAATAGCTACAAATTTGCAATCCAGGCTCGACTTAATGTAAATATATATATATATATATATATATATATATATATATATATATATATAAACTGTAAAGAGCCACAAAATGATTCAGGCTCGACTGGAATATAAATATATATATATATATATATATATATATATATATTTATAAAAGCTGTAAAAGGCCATGGATTTCCAATCCAGGCCAAACTAAAATGTAAATGTTAATATATAAAGTTAGTATATATATATATATATATAGTCATATATATAAAAGCAGTAAAGGGCCACGAATTAGTAATCCAGGCCCTACTGAATTGAAAGTTAGTATATATATATAGTCAATTATATATAATAAAGCTGAAAAGGCCACGAATCAGCGATCCAGACCGAACAAGTTAGTATATATATATATATACATATATATATATATATACATACATAAAAGTGAGTAAAAGCCACGGATCAACGATTCAGGCTGTGCAAACGAAGAAAAATGTATATATATATATATATATATATATATATATATATATATATATACACTAAAAAGTAAGCTAAAAAGGCCACGGAACTGAGTTCCGGGTAGAACCAGAAGATAAAACTTGAAATGCACGTTCACATAAACGTAATGAAGTAAGAAATGACTTTTGATCATAAAAAAACTTACAATGGACTGGTCCACGGGCTTTTTGCCTCTCGATGGGCTTCAGATGGAAGTTTTCTCCATTTAATTTTTGGTATGTTGTAGAATATATGTATGCAAACGTATTAGAAGAATAAAATTGAAGTTTGGAGTACAAAAAGTAAGGCTAAGGGTCGAAATTGACGGAGTTTCAGAGCATTTTTCTATTTTTTCTATCTTTTTTTGCAAGGGTGGGGGTCTCATTTATAGACCAAAATGGTAGCGAGTCTACCCGCGGCTGCTGCGAGTAGATCTACGGCTCCTCATGGTGGGCCCACCTGGTGGGTCATATCGTCTCGAAGTACGTGCACTCCAAGCAACTCGATGTCAGGTTCGAACCTTCATAACTTTTGATCTGGGCTTCCGTTTGAGGCGTGCTATACCTTTACGGAAAGCCCTTTTCGAAAGCTACACAATGACATGGGATTTAACCATTTTTGAATCCAAGAAGATGGGTTTATGACCAGATCTTTGTTTTTTCGCGGTCCATCCGTTGAGCTGTCTTGTGCTGTTTTCACTCAGGATCGATGTTATGGCTCTTTCTGACCTTCATTGCATCAATTTGGCTTAATTTTGACTGATTTGGCTTTAAGTTAGTAAAATGATCATTTTACCCTTGTAGACACTCAAAATTTCATTTTCCTGTTACTAACACTATAGGAGGGCAAAATTGTCTTTTCAAATCAACCCCGATCTCAATACTGGATCATCAACTCAACCCCGGTCTCAATACCGAGTCATCAAATCAACCTTAATCTCAATATCGGGTCATCAAATCAACCCCGGTCTCAATACTAGGTCATCAAATCAACCCCGGTCTCAATATCGGGTCATCAAATCAATCCTGGTCTCAATACCGGGTCATCAAAGCAACCCCGGTCTCAATACCAGGTCATCAAATTAACCCCGGTCTCAATACCGGGTCATCAAATCAACCCCGGTCTCAATATCGGGTCATCAACTCAACCTCGATCGCAATATCGGGTCATCAAATCAACCCCGGTCTCAATACTGGGTCATCAAATCAACCCCGGTCTCAATACTGGGTCATTAACTCAACCCCGGTCTCCACCCAGGAGGTACAGGTTAGCCCCGATCTCAACCCAGGAGGTACAGGTCAGCCCCGGTCTCAACCCGGGAGGTACAGGTCAGTCCCAATATCAACGCAGAAGGTACAGGTCAGCCCCGACCTCAACCCGAGAAGTACAGGTCAGCCCCGGTCTCAACCTGGGAGTTACAAGTCAGCCCTAGTCTCAACCCGGGAGGTCAGGTCAACTTCAAAAATAATCCTGAAGCATCATAACATCTCTAGAGGAAAACCTGGAATGACCAAGTCAGCCTCAGAGACAACACTGAGGACGAACAGACTCGAATGGGATCCAAACCTTGAAAACAACCCAAGAAAGTCAGCCGAAGGCTATGCCAACATTGAAGGCAACCCCGGGAGGGGAAAAATGGTTATTTTAAAAACTTAAAGCCGATTCGGTCAAACTCAAGCCGAATTGATGCCACTTAGGTCAGAACAAACTATAATAATGATTCCGAGTGGAAACAGCGCAAGACAGCTCAACGGACAAACTGCGAGGAATCAAAGACCCAATTATAAACCCATTTTTTTAGACTCAGAAACGGTTTTCTCCCATGTCATTTCGACGCGCTCGGCGAGGGCTTTCTGGAAAGGTACAACACGCCTCAAACGGACTCTCCTATCAAAAGTTAGAAAATTTCGAACCAGACCTCACATTGCTCGGAGTGCACGTACTTCGAGATGACAAGACCCGCCACTGCACCCCTGCCACGTGGAGCCGCAGGTGGACTCGTGGTAGCCGCGGGTTGACCCGCTTCTCCTTGGTCTATAAATATGAGCTCACCCCCAACTCATTTGATAATCCAGAAACGCTCTAAACCCCTGCCCGTTTGGTTTTTCAGCTATTTTCTTGTCTTCCAAACCCAAATTTTTTCACTCTAACACGCAGATATACCCACATACTACCATATATCAAAAATTAACTGGTAGATTTGGACGTTTAAAGCCTACGATTTGGTAAAGAGCCCGTGTAACAGCCCATTGTGAGTATTTTTATGATCAACAAGTTTATATTACTTCATTACGTTGTTATACACTTGCATATCAAATTTTGTTTTCTGAATATGCCCGGAACTCAGTTCCGTGGCCGTTTTTGTTAACTTTTGGTACATTTTAGTACTTAAACGCATTTTCTGGCATTTTTAGAACTCGGATTGATGATCCGTCGCTTCCAACAACTTTTATATACTTGCATCTTCGTTGTTAGCAACTTTGCCGGACTGGGTTATCTTCCTAGTCCGGGTTTGGCTTTTTTTGTATATATACTAACTTTTCAATTCTGTCAAGCCCGGATGTTAAATCGCGGTAGTTTACTGCTTTTATAAATATATATATATATATGCACCTTTCAACGGACTGGGTTATCTTCCCAGTCCCAATTTGACTATTTTATTGTCTATATTTAATTATAAATATATATATTTACATTCCAGTTCGACCTAGATCATTCTGTGGCCTTTTTACTGCTTTTATATATATATATATATTTATATTTCCGTTCAGGCCTCTGAGTGAAAACCCACTGCCCTTTATCGCTTTTATACATATATATATATTTCCTTTCTGTCCAGCCTGGATCATTCCGTAGCTTTTATACAACTTATATATATATATATATATATATATATATATTTCCATTTCAGTCCGGGCATCGGAGTGAAAACCCATCGCCCTTTACAACTTTCATATATATAATTATATATATATATATATATATATATATATATATTGCTTTACTCATTTTATTAAATTGCTGCTTTAATATTCATTTGATATGAATCGACACTAACATTTTCTATTGGTGAACTAGATTTCTTTAAATCTCGCCAACTCTAGCTTTCAAAAGGTTCAAAGTAGGTCCAGATAGGACCGAGAAGCTAGAATGACTGAGATTTATTTAAATCTAGTATTTTTCTAGTTTCAGTTATAAAAGCTATCTCGCGGCCCTTAGATCGCTATCTAGTGGGAACGAGATGCTTTGGCCATGTGCGAGCCAGGATTTACTGATGAATCCTTAGTTCTGGCAATATTTGCATCTATTTCTTTATAAATTTGAGCTGTGCAGGTTTATTGGCTTCCCTATGTGAGCCTAGAAATCGTGGGATTCATGATCAAACTGATCAGAATCTGATTTCCATGATGGATAAACTCCACTTTACAAATGTACCCTGCCAGTTTTTCTATAAAAATGTACATACAAAAGACCTTAAAACGGTTATTCGGATTTAAGGTCTTAGTATAGTGAAAATATAGTTTGTCATGTCAGAGTCACTCCGATGGCTGTCATGCCCATGAGAAGACTGACACTTGTATTTATTTTGTGATCGAGGATGCTTCGCAGCCAGACAATCACCATTCAAATTGAGCCAAAAGGCTGAAAAGATAAAACTGAAGTATAAATATGCTTCAATTCCTATGTTAGCGTAAGGGTTTGAAAACCTGCTTTCAAAACATCATTTTAATAATCTTATCAGAAAAAAACTTTTGCAAATCAAATCAAACACTTTTGCAAATCAAATCAAATACTTTTTGCAAATCAAATCAAACCCTTCGTATATAGGTTTAACGATGCATAAACATACTTCCAATCAAAGCATAGGCCCAATTTCTTCCAGCATGCGCGCACACACATTGAAGATTTAAAAGGGAAATATCGAAAAGATGCGGTACCATGTTTTCACGGGAGTTATGGGGTGCCTAACACCTTCTCCACACTTAACCAAGCCCCCGAACTTAGAACTTCAGTTTCAAAGATCATGTTTCGACAGCGTCCAATAATTGGGCCTCTTTTCAAACAAAACTCAGTTGAGTTGGTATAACCATTTCAAATCTACCAACTAGCGACTCTGTAAAACGTTCAAATCGCCGACATAATACTTGTTGGCCTTTTCCTAAAAAACCCTTCAAAACCTTTTTCACAAACAAAAAGAGTAAGGGTAGACAAAACTTAGGAAGAGAGAAAGATCCGGGTTGTGACTCGACCCACGGATTTTTTTCGACGTCAATAGGTGGCGACTCTACTGGGGACAGTAGAGGGCTTAGGCCGCGTTCAAATCTTTTCAACATTTCCTTTTTAAAATCTACGTATGTGTAAATACTGCGTCTTTTCATTAAATGAATGCGTGAATGCTATGTCTTTACATTGAATGAATGAGAATGGATGCTTTCCTGCTTTTTTAGTGCTTCGCACCCATATTAGTGCTTCGCACCAATGTCATCATATTCATAACGGTGAGACGCGATGTATGTTAATGTATGTTGTGTGATTCCTCCACTAGGAGGCAAACCAGTCGGTGATAAGTAATGTCTTCGAGGGCGAATAAGTCTTCGGGGCTCATGAAAATGCACCACCCAGATTCGCTCCAGTTGAAAGATCGGATTAATTTCCCCTCTAGTAGATTGCGATGATCTGGGGACCTTCATGCCGAAAAAGCAGCGAGTGTAACCTAAGATATGTCAACCTCTGATTAACCAAATCCAATGGGAAGCTTCTACATGCCTTCCTCTTTCAATTCAATGTCAAGTTTTTTCAAAAGGCGCACAATGTAAATATCATAATAAAATTTTACAGTCCCTATTATATACATCTTGTCTTGTCATCCTGTCATCAAAATAACTGACCTCGATTTTGCAAGATAAGATTAAATGTGACACCCCCAAATCCGGGTACTTCAATTTCACAGGATTTGGTGTTCACTGTACAAATATCATCTATCTATCTACCCATAATAAATGCAAACCATGCAATAGATAGAAATAAATCCTTCCCTAATAAATACAATCCCAAGTTATACTAACCTTAAACATCTGTGCGGAACATAAACAAATAAATAAGTCTTACACAACTTTAACATAAGTCTGAAACATAAACATATAAAAATAAACAACAAGTCTTCATCACTTGTTGACCTTGCCCTTGCCTTTACTAGTAGAAGGCTCGTCAGACCTTTCATTCTTAACTGCAATGTTATTATTACGCAAGAGTGAGCACGATTGCCCACAAGTATAATAATACAACAACAATATAATAACATGCGAGTGAATCAAAGACATCTGAATAAAGAAACTCAACTTTTGACTCAAGAATGAATAACAGGAGTTAAGAGAACGTCTGAGGGTCATAAGACCTTGAACTATGTCCTAGGTTGTAAAGTTTTTATGCTTTAAACCTTTAACAGTCATAAGACTATGGACTCTACTTCTCGTACTTAGGGGGATCAGCCCTTAGTACCATACTGTGCACAATATCTCAACGCTAAAGCGTAAATAATCCCCTTTTACAGTTGTTCATCTCAGTTTTGACATCAGAGTCCGCACCAAAGGAAGTTTGGTTTGGATAAGCTCAATAAGTATTCTAGAATTTAGAACGTTCATCAACTATGGACTAGTCGAATCAATAAGGGTTCACTAGTCCTATAAGGTTCAACAATAACATCGATATTCAACTTGAATAATAAATCTCAATAGTATACAATCGAATAAGTATTGTATAACTGAATCATGCTTTTAAAAGAGTTACAATATCTAATATGAATTTCGAACTGGAATAATTAAGAACACGAGCTTATTCGATATAGAAACACAAGTCTAAGACTTAATAAATGAATAAATTAGAATTTAGGGAACTTGCTAAATTAATAAGTTAGGGATAGGATACTTGCCTCTTGCACAAGCTACAAATATAATTACAATTCACTTCCTCAATGTCCTACACATTACATTATGTATACGACATCGATTAGTTTTCATAACTACCATGTTTAACTGTTGAACTATTCACTTAAGTTCGACTTACAACTTGGTTTATAATATTACTCAATGGCTAACCACATAACATGAATGTAAACTCACAACATGCATATCGCACATGTATAGTGTGACGCCCCCAAATTCCAGGACCGCCACTTGGTCTCTCGAATTCGGTTCATCACGTGCTCATGGTAATACATCACAATAATAATAATTAAATATCATACGATCACAGCGGAAAATCTATTCTAGAATAATTTACAATGATTTATTATAATTATTCCCCCAAGTCTCGCAACCTACAGTACTTAATAGATTTCATAATAATATCAGTTAACGACTTATTACATAATCTAACTTAAGCTTAAACATAATCAAATCCAGTCTTACTACATCATCTTCATACAATATTAATATATTTAAAACATAACAGACATAAGCTAGTTGGTAGCTTTGCCCTTGCCCTTATCAACGCCCGAAGGTTCACCATGCTCTGCCTTAACTGAAATGTTTTAGGGAAAGCAAGAATGAGCACAAATTGCCCAGCAAGTAATATACAATAAGGGTGAGTAATAAGATTCTCAATTCTCGAAAGGGTATAACAAGATTTGATAATTCAAGAATAACAAGAATATCAACAGTTCTCAATATCGGTCGCTAAGGACAGGATAATATCAATATGATTCAATAATAAGTCAATTCAAGATTTCAAATAATTGAATACTGAGTAGTCACTACGGACTATGAACTTCTACTAGAATTGACAGTAATAAACTGAAAATCCAACAAAAACAGGTACAACAGGTGATCAGCCTAAAGTACCCTTGTTATGCATAACAATCAACCATACTCAAGTGTGCACGTCGGTTCTCCGACAATCATATATTCCCTTCAAAGAAGGTTGTTCTTCTCAGTCAAATATAAGATCCCGCACCAATCAATTAGCTTGGGTTGCTTTTCAATAACATAAGTCCAGCCGAATCAAATGGCATAGACACTTTCACAATATTCAAGAACAAGACTAAGTTCAACATGAATAATAGCTTTAATGAAATAAGAGTTCAAGTATGCTAATTCGATTCAACCGATTAAATAGGAAACTAGTTCGCAATACACAAGATAGGATACTTGCATAGTAAAAGAGTATAAGTTAGGAAACTTTCACAATCATAGATTTCCTTGCATAAGGTAAATACGTCGGTTAGGATACTTGCACTTTAAAAGAGTGTAAGTAAGAGAACTTGCCTTTAGCGTAGTTTATCCACGAAAAGCAAATCAACACTTTCGAATTCCTATCGTAATACAGTTACGTATATATATGATATTCATTAGTCATATAATTTAACTTCACATTTTCTCTTTGAATATACGATCAACACATAAGCTAAGTTTTACCTAGCTACACAGTTATATAGAATATAATTTCTATCCTTAACGTTCCTTCTTTAGAGTTTAAACGCATTCTCATATTATATAAGATCTCAACAATTTGCAAACATGCTTGCATATTATTAATATCACATAAGACCACAATCAATACTAAATATATTTCATTTTAGCAAGTTACGGCATCTCCTTAAGTTAACCGTCAAAATCGGGTTCAAGTAACATCATATAATATCACGTAGCATGTATTCATATTTAAAGGATACTTTCATGCTTGTATAACTTTTCCAAATCCAATCGTATATGGTATAGGTTCTTAAGTTAATACTTAAAGCCATTCAAGGACACGAACTCATATGGTCTAACATGGTCGCTTTTAAACACATAAGATATTCATATAACTTGTATTAGTCATGCTCATGAATACTCGTATTGCATATATGTAGCTAGCATTGTTATTATCTTGAAAACATGCTTTGTTCATGCTAAACTTTAATCATGGCAACTAATCATGGTATATATATATGCATGACACATGAATGAGTCTAAGAGTACTATCACATGTGTCCATAAATGTCAAATTCTAATTCTCGTCATAACATACCAACGTTCACGTTCAAAGCTTATACTTTGTTAGTATAGTTCATTAATAAGGTCTATCATGTTCATGCTTCCTTATGAAACCTATATATGTAAGTTAAGGCTTCATTCATATATTTTAAAGTTATCTAAACATGCTCATAACATCAAAATGACTATATAGCCTTTACATGATCATATCCACCTTCAAACTTCTATTCTTGTTAGGAATGAGCACTAGTTAGGTTCACATGTTCATATTTTATTACGGAACCAATATAGATAAGTTAACATGCACTTCATGTGTCTCTAGGTGGTACTAACGTGCTTGCAAGGTCAGTATGTAAACATGCTTCATATATGTTAACGTCGTTTATGAAACTTTAAATTCGTTTCCAAACTATATGTCGTTTGGTTAATCATGCATGCTAATATACTAAAACATGCTCACATTGCCTCATTAGGTTTATATATATGTATTAATCATGCTCCCATGCTTGTTTAAACAAAAATCAAACAATTGGTGCATAACAGTTTTGTTGCAGAATGCAGAAAATTGAACACAGAGGCTGGCGCTGCGGCGCGGCACAGCAGCTCACTACTGGCGCTGCGGCGCGAGTGGCGCTGCGTGCGGCGCGGGCTGCGGCGCTGCGGCGCTGCGGCGTCGAGGCAGTTTTCTGCAGTTCGGACTGCAGCGAAATCCGACCAAAAACCTCCCATTTCATCGATTTCAACATACCCAAATGCTATTAGACTTGTTTAACTTACTAACACATACATATATGCTTATATAACAGTCAATAGCAATTATCAATTCCCAATTTCATGAACTCTAACTAATTTACGAATTTTATGTATTCACAGAAATTAAAGAGGAACAATGGAAATGAAAGACTATTCAGTGGTTCTATCATGTGTGTATGTTCATATAACAACAATATAAGGGTTCTACAACCCAATCATGAACCAATTTAGCATAATCAAGAATTTCAAGGAAACTTCGGAAACAGAAAACGGAAATGAAGAACACAGGAAGAGGAATTATACCTCTGTAAATGATTTAAGCTTGCTGCTATCTCAATAACACTGATATATATATATATATATGCTCTCTAGTCTCACTTAGCCAAAATGCTCAGCAAAAGAACTGAAGAAGGAGGAGAGCTTATTTATAGAGAAATTCATGACCAGACAAAGCCTTTTCCTTCCAAATCAAAACAACGGATTGAAGGATTGCATGCTAGATAAGAAGGAGTTGGTAAATAGTTGGTGATTTCCACTATTCTGCCCACTCCCTTCATGATGGCCAGAATGCTGAGTTTGAGAGAAGAGAGTAGGCTAGCTTCATGAGTGTTCACGTGTGAAGAGATAGTGACTATCATTTAGGGACAAGCCAAACAAATCTCAGCATTCTTACAAATGGACTATATGCTACACTTATGTTATATATTATATGTACTCTTAGGTTATAATTATAATGTTCTCCCCATAATGTAATAAATGCAATTTGAATACATATAATCTATGTACATTTTATCTTACCGATATAATACAATCGGATACTACCACATTACATTATATCATATATTATTAAATTGTATTACTCAACAATTATTTATAATAGATCCATGATACATTATTTTAATGTATATCCACACATCATTTGTCACCTACACATATCATAACATATAGTTACTATACATTTAATTCGCATGCTTGCACGTATAATTTCTCATCTTATAAATTGAATATTAATTAATAATATACACATATCCTACATCAATCAATATAATTGTTAACCTCCATAACAATTTAATTAACCCTTATATGATTAATTATCACTTTGATATAAATCTTATTGTATTTATAAACACGTTGCTCATTATTATTATGTTTCTTGCAATAATAATAATCACATATTATTAATCAATCCTCATTAGTATTTTATAACAGTTAATTAATATTCTTCGATTAACAATTAATATAGATTAATTGTTCGCTTAAATTAATATAATCATTCTTATATTACGTCACTGTGCCACACAAGGCAATCAACGAGTTTATCACAAACTCCACCAATTTCTCAATAATTATTCAATTATATATAATTGAATTAATTCATCTCATAACACAAAATCATTTATATTCAAATAAATTCTCATTTCCATTAATATATTTATTTAATAATATATGGAAATCCTCGGGTATTACATCCTCCCCCCCTTATAAAAATTCCGTCCCGGAATTGCTACAAGGTTACACAAATAGATGGGGATAGTCCCTCATCATCCTATCTTCTAACTCCCACGTTGCCTCCTCGACATCGTGGTTACGCCAAAGTACTTTTACAGACGAAATAATTTTATTTCTCAAAGTTTGTTCTTTCCTATCTAATATTTGGACAGGAATTTCTTCATACGCCAAGTTCTTCTCCACTTGAATGGGCTCGTAAGAAATCACGTGCTTGTAGTCGGCCTTGTACGGTCGCAACACGGAAATGTGGAACACGTTGTGGATATGCTCCAACTCGGGTGGTAACGCAACTTTGTATGCCACTTCGCCCACTCGCTTCAGTATCTCGAACGGTCCTACGAATCTTGGACTCAATTTTCCTTTCTTGCCGAAACGGATTTTTCCCTTCCATGGAGATACCTTCAAGAATACGAAACTGCCGACTTTGAAGTCTCGGTCCTGCCGATGCAAATCTGCGTATTTCTTTTGGCGATCTTGAGCTGCTACAAGTCTGGCTCTTATCACTGTCACCACGTCTGCGGTTTGTTGAACTAACTCTGGTCCGAGTATTCGTCGTTCTCCGACTTCGTCCCAACATAACGGCGTTCTGCACTTTCTCCCGTAAAGAGCTTCGTACGGTGGCATGCCAATACTCGCATGGTAGCTATTATTATATGCGAATTCTACTAAGGGTAGGTGGTCGTCCCAATTTCCCTTAAAATCTATTACGCAAGTCCTAAGCATGTCTTCTAGCGTTTGTATTGTTCGCTCACTTTGTCCGTCTGTTTGAGGATGATAAGCTGTACTCAACCTCAACTGCGTTCCCATTCTTTCCTGCAAACTCTTCCAAAAATTGGACGTGAAGCGCGGATCTCGATCAGAGACAATTGACACCGGCACTCCATGTCGTGAAATAATTTCTTTTATATAGGCTTGCTAATTGGTTCAAACTGTAGCGGATCTTGATTGGTAGAAAGTGTGCGGTCTTCGTTAGTCGATCCACGATAACCCAAATAGCATCATAACCTTTCTGTGTAACTGGAAGTCCTACCACGAAGTCCATGGTAATATGCTCCCATTTCCACTTTGGTATTTCTAACGGTTGTAGTAAACCACTTGGCCGCTGATGCTCTGCTTTAACGCGTTGGCAAGTCAAGCATTTACTGACGCACTCTGCGACTTCCCGTTTCAAATTAGGCCACCAAAAATGTTGCCTTAGATCTCGGTACATCTTTGTGCCTCCCGGATGAACGGAATATGTCGTATTGTGTGCCTCGTGCAAAATCTCTTCCCTCAACTCGGTTACCGCTGGTACCCACACTCTTCCTTCAAATCTCAAAATACCATCTTTATCCATTCGAAATTTTTCTTCCTCATTTTCCGTGATCCTCTTTCGGGTTTTCTCACACTCTTTATCCTTTTCTTGGGCTTCCTTTACTCTATTCAACAACGTCGGACAAGCTTCCATTACAATTAACTTCTCACCAGACTTTTCTGGTCCTTTTACTTCTATCTCCAATTTCTCCATCTCTCTTATCAACTCTTCCTGAGTCGTCAAATTAAACAACTTCTCCCTTCCTTTCCTGCTCAGAGCGTCCGCAACCACATTTGCCTTTCCCTGGTGATAAAGAATATCGCAGTCATAGTCTTTGATTAATTCTAACCACCTTCTCTGCCGCATGTTTAACTCCTTCTGTGTGAAGATATATTTCAGACTTTTGTGGTCCGTGTATATCTCACATTTTTCTCCGTATAGATAATGTCTCCATATCTTTAACGCAAAAACTACCGCCGCTAACTCTAAGTCGTGAGTAGGGTATCGTTTTTCGTAATCCTTTAATTGTCGTGATGCATATGCAATGACCTTGCCGTGCTGCATAAGCACACAGCCAAGTCCCTTGTGCGATGCATCACTATACACCACAAAATTTCCCGCATTATCTGGTAATGATAATATAGGTGCTTCGCTCAATCTCTTCTTCAACTCCTGAAAACTCTCTTCACATTTGTCGGTCCATACAAATTTCACCGTCTTTCTAGTCAAATTGGTCAGCGGGGTTGCTATCTTAGAAAAATCTTGGATGAATCTTCGATAGTACCCAGCTAACCCTAAAAAACTTCTTACCTCCGTCGGTGTTCTCGGTTGTTCCCAATTACTTACTGCTTCGACCTTCGCAGGGTCTACAGAGATTCCATTCTTATCCACCACGTGGCCTAAGAATTGAACCTTCTCCATCCAAAATTCGCACTTAGAAAATTTTGCATACATCTTCTCCTCCCTTAGTGCCTCCAAAATAATCTTTAGATGTTCGGCGTGTTCTTCCTCTGTCTTTGAGTAGATCAAAATGTCAGTCGATAAAAACCACTACAAATTTATCCAAGTATGGCTTGAAAACTCGGTTCATCAAGTCCATAAATGCTGCCGGAGCATTAGTCAATCCAAATGACATTACCAAAAACTCGTAGTGTCCATAACGGGTTCGAAACGCAGTCTTTGGTATGTCCTCATCCCTCACTTTCAGTTGATGATATCCTGTTCGTAGGTCAATCTTCGAGAAACACTTTGCTCCCTTCAGTTGATCAAACAAGTCGTCTATCCTCGGTAGCGGATACCGGTTCTTTATCGTTACTCTATTCAATTCTCGATAATCGATACAGAGCCTCATCGATCCGTCCTTCTTCTTAACGAATAGTACTGGTGCTCCCCAAGGAGAAACACTCGGTCGAATGTAACCCTTATCCAACAACTCTTGCAATTGTATCATCAATTCCTTCATTTCTACTGGCGCCATACGATATGGAGCTTTCGAAATCGGTGCCGTTCCCGGTGCTAAGTCTATTACGAATTCGATTTCTCTGTCTGGCGGAAGACCAGGCAGATCGTCCGGAAACACGTCTTGAAATTCATTAACTACGTATATATCCTTAATTTCTACTCCCTTTTTTCGAGTATCAACGATGTAAGCTAAATAACCTACACATCCTTTCCTTAACAATTTCTTGGCCTGCATCATCGTAACACAACACGATTGCTTAAGCGATGAGCTACCATAAAACACTACCTTAGACTTATTCGGAGTCTGAAGGTTCACACATTTGTTCTGACAGTCAATTATCGCAGCATGGTTATACAACCAATCCATTCCTAGTATTACGTCAAATTCTCCCAGTCTAATAGGAATCAAGTCTACGCTCAGTTCATGTTTACTAATATTTGCGCGACAATTTCGATAAACGTATTCTACAGGGATCACTTCCTTATTAGCAACTTCTATGATCAAAGGATTTTCTAATAGTTCTCGAGGTGTACTAAGTTTACTAGCAAATTCTTCAGATACAAAAGAACAGGTGGCACCCGAATCAAATAATACATAAGCATTTATATCATTGAATGGGATTATACCTGACACCACATCCTTCGCAGCCACTGCGTCTTGGACGGTCATATTAAAGGTTCTGGCGGTTGGGCGGTTGGATTGTGCCGGTCCACCGATCATCAGCTTGTTGCCTCCTTGCTGATTACTACCCCCACCACTTCCCTTCTTTGGGCAGTCCTTAATTCGGTGCTCCGTCGAGCCACAAGCAAAGCATCCTTGTATCTTCTTTGGTTTCGGACAGTTGGGCGAGATGTGCCCTTCCTGTCCGCAGTAGTAGCAAGTGCCACGTCCCTTCCAGCACTCGCCCTGGTGATTCTTCCCACACTTCGGGCATCCTTCAGCCCTCTTCTTGAAACCTCCACGAAAATTCCCTGATTGATTATTATTGTTGTTTTTGTTGTTGTTATTGTTCTCCCACTTTCTCTTTCCCAAGTTGCTTCCTCCGCTACTGCTTCCTCCCGTACGATTCTCTCCTCCAGTATTCTTTCCTTTCTTTTCTTTGTTATACAGACTTAAGGCCTCACTGCCACCTTCCGCAATGATTGCCTTCTCCAGTAATGTTGCAAAGGAATCAATTTGAAGAACTGATACCTTATTGAACAGCCATGGCTTCAACCCTTGTTCAAAGCGTCTAGCCTTCCCTTCTTCATCACCAACTTGGTGCTCCGCAAATCGCGCTAGTTCGTTAAACCTAGCCGCGTATTGCGCCACCGTCATCTCACCTTGTTTTAACTCTAGGAATTTCACCTCCATCCTATTCTTCATACTTTTCGGAAAGTAATTCTCGAAGAACAGCGTCTAAAACTTGTCCCAAGCTATTATCCCTTCTCCAGCTCTTTGTTGATTAGCCTCCCACCAGTAGTTCGCTTCTCCCCTCATCATGTACGTGGCAAACACCGTCTTCTGATCTTCGCCTACGCTAGCTATAGTGAAAGCTTTTTCGATCTCTTTGATCCACGTTTGTGCGACGATTGGGTCGGTAGTTCCCTCGAACTCCGGGGGTCCTACACTCTTAAAGTCTTTAAAGGTTGTTACTGGCACAGTTTGAGGGTTCAGGGCGAACGGGTTCATTGTTCCTTCCCCTTAAGGCTTCTCCTAACAAGTCTACCAGTTTCTGGATCGGGTCTACTTGTTCTCTCTCATTGTTAACGGATTCTTCGGGTGCAGTCAATCTACGTCTGGGCGGCATTATCTGCATCACAATTTTTCATTTTATTATTATTCAAGTATATTACTTAAGTATTTCTTTTAATACTCCAAGAATAAATTTATAAAACGTTTCTAAAATCAACTCCATTTATATTCATATGCCAAATCGTTTCATTACATGATTTCCCTAGCATACTGCTATAAATGTTATCACATATATCCCCTAATATCACAAAAGACGGGGAATATACCAACCTACTACCATACTACCCCTCTAACAAAAGCTAACTCGGGGTTTACATCATCATCCCACATCTTACACAAAAGATCGGGATTACAACATAGTATATACAATACATAAAGACACAACTAGTATTGCCACTAGACTGGCTAAGGAAATCTCATCCCATCATCCCGCGTTCCACTGCGCTCTTGTACTCCAACTGTGCTATATACGCAACCAGCTCTCGGCTCAAGGTATGTAGAGTCTGTCCCTGTTCTGCCGGGTAGTGGTACACACCATCAATCACCCTTTCAAAAGCTGAACGGAACACATATCCCATCTTGTTCATCTTTCTCTTCTTGCACCTGACCTCGTCCTCAAGGTCATCAGCTCTCTCATTGGACGCTTCCCACTTCTCCTCGAAGTGTAACCTATCCATCACCTCCAACTCTAGCTGAGTACGGAGTGCCTCTTTCTCAGTCTTCTCACTCAGCTCCCTCTGCTCAACCTCTTCTAGCTTCTCTGCCAAATCTACATTCCTAGCCACTGACCTGTGAAATAGAGTCCCCATCTGGATCCCTGCCTCCCTACAGGTAGGCAATCTCCACCTCTAACTCTTGCATAGCCAGCTTCCTCTGGTGGTCCTCGTCCCTCAGCTTCTGGAACTCAGACTCTCTCTCGTGGGCCTCTGCCTCCAGCTCCTGGACTCTACAGTCTAACTCTAGAATACGCTCCTCGTACTCGCCTAACATCTGTTCCTCTATAGTAGCCTCATCAGAGTCCTCTACTGGCTCATCCTCCATCGGCTCCTCCTCTGGATCAGACTCTATCTCAATCTCGTCCTCGTCGTCAGACTCGAATGGTGCAACAGCCTGCACTGGTGTAGCCTCTAGAGGTGCCTCGTATACTACGTGTATATCCCTGGGCTCCTCCTCTGCAACTCTACTAGGTACCCCTGTGTCTGTCATCCTACACTCACAAACACAAGACAAGAAATAGCATCTCCATTAGAATGTTCAATAAAATATAAGTTCATTGTATAGAATGAAGTTACATTTCATAACAGACTAAGTCTCTCAAGGAAAACTCTACATGAGTTTTATTTCCTTCCTAACTTCTAAGTTCACCTAAGTTATAGTCTAAGGACACTCGTTCCTAAGGTTTATAACTACGGCTCTGATACCAACCTGTGACGCCCCCAAATTCCAGGACCGCCACTTGGTCTCTCGAATTCGGTTCATCACGTGCTCATGGTAATACATCACAATAATAATAATTAAATATCATACGATCACAGCGGAAAATCTATTCTAGAATAATTTACAATGATTTATTATAATTATTCCCCCAAGTCTCGCAACCTACAGTACTTAATAGATTTCATAATAATATCAGTTAACGACTTATTACATAATCTAACTTAAGCTTAAACATAATCAAATCCAGTCTTACTACATCATCTTCATACAATATTAATATATTTAAAACATAACAGACATAAGCTAGTTGGTAGCTTTGCCCATTGCCCTTATCAACGCCCGAAGGTTCACCATGCTCTGCCTTAACTGAAATGTTTTAGGGAAAGCAAGAATGAGCACAAATTGCCCAGCAAGTAATATACAATAAGGGTGAGTAATAAGATTCTCAATTCTCGAAAGGGTATAACAAGATTTGATAATTCAAGAATAACAAGAATATCAACAGTTCTCAATATCGGTCGCTAAGGACAGGATAATATCAATATGATTCAATAATAAGTCAATTCAAGATTTCAAATAATTGAATACTGAGTAGTCACTACGAACTATGAACTTCTACTAGAATTGACAGTAATAAACTGAAAATCCAACAAAAACAGGTACAACAGGTGATCAGCCTAAAGTACCCTTGTTATGCATAACAATCAACCATACTCAAGTGTGCACGTCGGTTCTCCGACAATCATATATTCCCTTCAAAGAAGGTTGTTCTTCTCAGTCAAATATAAGATCCCGCACCAATCAATTAGTTTGGGTTGCTTTTCAATAACATAAGTCCAGCCGAATCAAATGGCATAGACACTTTCACAATATTCAAGAACAAGACTAAGTTCAACATGAATAATAGCTTTAATGAAATAAGAGTTCAAGTATGCTAATTCGATTCAACCGATTAAATAGGAAACTAGTTCGCAATACACAAGATAGGATACTTGCATAGTAAAAGAGTATAAGTTAGGAAACTTTCACAATCATAGATTTCCTTGCATAAGGTAAATACGTCGGTTAGGATACTTGCACTTTAAAAGAGTGTAAGTAAGAGAACTTGCCTTTAGCGTAGTTTATCCACGAAAAGCAAATCAACACTTTCGAATTCCTATCGTAATACAGTTACGTATATATATGATATTCATTAGTCATATAATTTAACTTCACATTTTCTCTTTGAATATACGATCAACACATAAGCTAAGTTTTACCTAGCTACACAGTTATATAGAATATAATTTCTATCCTTAACGTTCCTTCTTTAGAGTTTAAACTCATTCTCATATTATATAAGATCTCAACAATTTGCAAACATGCTTTCATATTATTAATATCACATAAGACCACAATCAATACTAAATATATTTCATTTTAGCAAGTTACGGCATCTCCTTAAGTTAACCGTCAAAATCGGGTTCAAGTAACATCATATAATATCACGTAGCATGTATTCATATTTAAAGGATACTTTCATGCTTGTATAACTTTTCCAAATCCAATCGTACATGGTATAGGTTCTTAAGTTAATACTTAAAGCCATTCAAGGACACGAACTCATATGGTCTAACATGGTCGCTTTTAAACACATAAGATATTCATATAACTTGTATTAGTCATGCTCATGAGTACTCGTATTGCATATATGTAGCTAGCATTGTTATTATCTTGAAAACATGCTTTGTTCATGCTAAACTTTAATCATGGCAACTAATCATGGTATATATATATGCATGACACATGAATGAGTCTAAGAGTACTATCACATGTGTCCATAAATGTCAAATTCTAATTCTCGTCATAACATACCAACGTTCACGTTCAAAGCTTATACTTTGTTAGTATAGTTCATTAATAAGGTCTATCATGTTCATGCTTCCTTATGAAACCTATATATGTAAGTTAAGGCTTCATTCATATATTTTAAAGTTATCTAAACATGCTCATAACATCAAAATGACTATATAGCCTTTACATGATCATATCCACCTTCAAACTTCTATTCTTGTTAGGAATGAGCACTAGTTAGGTTCACATGTTCATATTTTATTACGGAACCAATATAGATAAGTTAACATGCACTTCATGTGTCTCTAGGTGGTACTAACGTGCTTGCAAGGTCAGTATGTAAACATGCTTCATATATGTTAACGTCGTTTATGAAACTTTAAATTCGTTTCCAAACTATATGTCGTTTGGTTAATCATGCATGCTAATATACTAAAACATGCTCACATTGCCTCATTAGGTTTATATATATGTATTAATCATGCTCCCATGCTTGTTTAAACAAAAATCAAACAATTGGTACATAACAGTTTTGTTGCAGAATGCAGAAAATTGAACACAGAGGCTGGCGCTGCGGCGCGGCACAGCAGCTCACTACTGGCGCTGCGGCGCGAGTGGCGCTGCGTGCGGCGCGGGCTGCGGCGCTGCGGCGTCGAGGCAGTTTTCTGCAGTTCAGACTGCAGCGAAATCCGACCAAACACCTCCCATTTCATCGATTTCAACATACCCAAATGCTATTAGACTTGTTTAACTTACTAACACATACATATATGCTTATATAACAGTCAATAGCAATTATCAATTCCCAATTTCATGAACTCTAACTAATTTACGAATTTTATGTATTCACAGAAATTAAAGAGGAACAATGGAAATGAAAGACTATTCAGTGGTTCTATCATGTGTGTATGTTCATATAACAACAATATAAGGGTTCTACAACCCAATCATGAACCAATTTAGCATAATCAAGAATTTCAAGGAAACTTCGGAAACAGAAAACGGAAATGAAGAACACAGGAAGAGGAATTATACCTCTGTAAATGATTTAAGCTTGCTGCTATCTCAATAACACTGATATATATATATATATATATATGCTCTCTAGTCTCACTTAGCCAAAATGCTCAGCAAAAGAACTGAAGAAGGAGGAGAGCTTATTTATAGAGAAATTCATGACCAGACAAAGCCTTTTCCTTCCAAATCAAAACAACGGATTGAAGGATTGCATGCTAGATAAGAAGGAGTTGGTAAATAGTTGGTGATTTCCACTATTCTGTCCACTCCCTTCATGATGGCTAGAATGCTGAGTTTGAGAGAAGAGAGTAGGCTAGCTTCATGAGTGTTCACGTGTGAAGAGATAGTGACTATCATTTAGGGACAAGCCAAACAAATCTCAGCATTCTTACAAATGGACTATATGCTACACTTATGTTATATATTATATGTACTCTTAGGTTATAATTACAATGTTCTCCCCATAATGTAATAAATGCAATTTGAATACATATAATCTATGTACATTTTATCTTACCGATATAATACAATCGGATACTACCACATTACATTATATCATATATTATTAAATTGTATTACTCAACAATTATTTATAATAGATCCATGATACATTATTTTAATGTATATCCACACATCATTTGTCACCTACACATATCATAACATATAGTTACTATACATTTAATTCGCATGCTTGCACGTATAATTTCTCATCTTATAAATTGAATATTAATTAATAATATACACATATCCTACATCAATCAATATAATTGTTAACCTCCATAACAATTTAATTAACCCTTATATGATTAATTATCACTTTGATATAAATCTTATTGTATTTATAAACACGTTGCTCATTATTATTATGTTTCTTGCAATAATAATAATCACATATTATTAATCAATCCTCATTAGTATTTTATAACAGTTAATTAATATTCTTCGATTAACAATTAATATAGATTAATTGTTCGCTTAAATTAATATAATCATTCTTATATTACGTCACTGTGCCACACAAGGCAATCAACGAGTTTATCACAAACTCCACCAATTTCTCAATAATTATTCAATTATATATAATTGAATTAATTCATCTCATAACACAAAATCATTTATATTCAAATAAATTCTCATTTCCATTAATATATTTATTTAATAATATATGGAAATCCTCGGGTATTACATATAGCCCTTTAAACAATCATAATCAAGTTTTACAATTACGATATTCAAGTTCGCACTTAGTTCGTTAACTTGAACCTTCACATTATCTTATACATGCCAATAACTTAGTTTATTAATCATGAACTTCAAATCATATAATATTCATGTATGTAACTTAGAACAACATCTTTTATTATCGAGAACACTACACTTGTGTGCGTGCATGTCTGAAGCCCTCCGATTACCTTCGAATACATATCAGTCACAAAGATGGCCATTTTTACCCATTTTAACAATTTCAAATTGAAAAACTTAAAGAATGAAAGTTGTAGGTCTACTCGTTATCTTTCCGAATCATCTTGAATCCTCTTAATCGGAGTTCGTATGGAAACGGTTATTCTTATTTTACTACAGGAGGTCAAAATAGTTTTGGAAACCAAAAAAAAAGCTCCCGGACAGCCCCTATACCCGCTGGGGCGGGTCTTTATGCCCATGAACACCTGCTGGGGCGGCCCCCCTGCTGGTGCACTCCCTGGTTCGCGATTTTGGCAGTTTGTTGGCCCAATTACTCCAATTAAATGTAAATCAAACTCATACAACGATTTTTATGAAGTACGAACTTCATAGAAACATCATACAATGTTACTAACATGTTTTTAACATCTTAAATCATGCAATTACTCGAATCAAATCACTAAATTTCACCGTTCTTGGTGTTCTTGACGGTTTTGAAGAAAAATATGAAATTTGATGTCACGGATTCGTTATAACTCCGAATCCGTCCGTTTAAATTCTGTTTTGTTCGTTTAAATGTATATAATCATATACAAGTGTTAATATAAAGTTACGCAAATAATTTGTGGCATCAAAATTGTACGTAAGGGCCATATGGCCATATATACGACTCTGTAATTTTTAAAAGCCCAATTCTCAACAAAATTCCATAGTGTGATCACTGAAAGTTATGCATATATGGTATATAATATGTTA